>CM067502.1:24236594-24597842 GCA_034509495.1 Acestrorhynchus altus
GGGCATAGGGGTCCTAACTTTCTTATAATGAAGTCACATTTTATTGTTCTATACATATTGTTTTGAAGAATCAGAAATATAGATATAAATATTGCTGCGATGCTCATTTTTCATGCGTCTGTATAGGGTATGCTTACGGCCACTGCCCACTCATATTAACTAGCGTGCACAGTGTATGAATTCATTCAAAATGTAGTTTTAGCCTATTTAAAGTACTGGAAATACTGAAAGCAAGAGCTGAATTGTTTCCTGCAGTCCTACAGAAAAAGCATTTAACTTTGCATGTATATTGTAGTGCAATGCGTACAGTCTTGATTATATCCCAGAATACAGCATTTGTAGGAAAACCATGCTAATTCAGTCTCCACTGTGTGTGTGTGTCTGTGTGTGTGTGAGAGAGAGAGAGAGAGAGAGAGTGGGAACTCTCTCAGAACCCTGCTGGCCATCCATCCATGCTCTGTTTCCCCCTCACTCAATCTCGCTCTCTCTCTCTGTCAGTATTTACGTGACCTTTTTACTGTTACATCATGCAGCCTCCTCCTACATCAATTTTTCAGCTAAATATCAGAGACCTACCTCAGGAGAACACCACATCCACAGACTTGTCTTACAGCTGCTGTTTGGGGGCTTCTGATAGTCTTAGCAGTTTTATGTGTTTGCACTAGGATCCAGAGATCGCCGGTTTGAATCCTGGCTCATGCGTACCACTGTCAGCCCAGGTTTGAGATGTAAATTTACTCCCTCTGGGTGGGTAGATGCTTTCACTGTGATGCTGGCTGACATAGCTGTTTGTTAGCTGTTGTATTGGAACTAGACTTTTCTCTAATTGAATTGGCTCTGCATGTTGGCGCCCTTGTTATTTCAGCTAGTCCTAATGGGGTTGGGTAATTGGCACTTCCTAATTGAAATAGAAAGTCAGACATTACTTAAGCAGCCATCTTTGCAGTGCAATTTTGGTGCTACATATCTCTATAAATGGGGAGAGACCTAAATAATTGAAGGCTTGATTGCTGTTTCAAAAACATTTTAAATCATTGATTAAATCTGACATAAAATATACTCAAGAGTAGTTTGTAGTCTTTGGCTCAATAATGCAACGAAAACAAATTGCTTGGCTTCTTCTGACCATGGCACTTGCACAGATCTCCATATCATGGGGGCCTGCCACACTGGCACCCCATTATCCTCAACCCTATTTTGCTGCAGGCTAACCAGCTGTTTTGGTTCAAGGGTGGAGCTTTTGTCTGAAAACAAACACCATGTTAAGCATTGTGAGGAATCTTATTCCGGAGTGTATAATGTACACTTGTGACAAAATAGTTGCACACAGTAGGATGTATAAGATTACAATGCTATTCATAAGATAAAGGTTAGCAAGAACAGTAATTCATTATTTTAGATTGATATGGGCAATATTTATTAATCTGTTTATTAAGTCATGTCTCAGTATGGCGTTGGGTATAGCACAACATCTCTATTGGTCCCAAATCCTACAATAATCCTTCTCATTCAGCTTGAATATTCTCACTCAGTTCCTGCAGATTTTGCACTAGTAGTGGAGTGTTGATAGAGCATCCAATAGGATCAGAAACATTTTCAACCAGGGATGGAGATGTGACTGGCCACTGCATAGTGTCCATGTGTTCAAGGTGAGCTCTTGAGAGGGCAGCATCCTACTGTTGGAATAGCACATTGGAGTGTGTGTTCCCAGGCGATCCATTAACATAACGTTGGGCTGTACAAAGTGCCTGTAATTGAAGACCAAAGGTGATCTGGCATTGCACCCCACACCATGACAGCAGAGCTTTGAACTGAACATTAACTTTAATTAACGTATGAAACAGCCAATCTGATTGGTCAGTGAGTGTGACCTGTTTTAAGGAATCATTGGTGGTGTTATCAGAATCAGGCAATTTTCATATAAACCTAAGCCCTAGTTGTAATGCCCTTCCCCATTGTCCTATGTGCTCCACAGTACTTGTACCATTACTAAATAACATGCCAGTGTTCATTTTTCTTTGTTCCGTACTGCATCCATGCCTTTGGCGCATTACTACATCTTTTAAAACAATGAAATGGCCTCAAAACTGCACCAGCCTTGTTCTTATTTTATTCAGACAAATAAAAGACATTTTCTGTTCCAGCTACTGCTGAATACAGTGCTACTCTCTCATATCTCTCTGCTGCTTACCCTGGTTATATTTAGTGTCTCCACTAAAACATCCAGTGGCCCATTCACTAAGAGAAAGAGCAGAAGAGAGCAGCTGGCTTGAGAGGTTAGCAACGAACAGGAAGGCTTGAAAACATGTTAGAAAGAGGATTTGCGGGATCACGTAATAAATGAAATGATTTTGGTTCCCAATTAGGATTAGCAGCTATAATGGCCTAAGGATAATAGTTCTCTCTCGACATATTACTTTAGTCATGAACTGCTAACACACACTAACATTCTTAGTCATCGTATGCTATTGCACATGTGCACCATATCTAAAAAGTTCATTGGAAACCAGTGCCATTTTAATTCTTAGAACCATAGAGTTGTGCAGGCAGTTACCCTTGTATTCTAGCCTTTACAGCATCTCCAAGATCCAGAGTAACCTACATTCACATATCATAACAAACTACAATACTCTATCTACGGTCTCATCATTGTGTGATGAATTATCAGTGATTACTCCAGCTCAGAAAATAACTATAATTATCTCTCAGATATTGAATTAAACTGAATTAAATCCCAGTTTATGTACTAGCTTCAGTGTATGTTTGTTGCTCCCATCATATGCATGCACAACCTGGTCTGAGCCTCTCCTTCAATCGGTGAGAGGGAATGAGCTAATAATGTCACTGATCATGATACAATAAAGGATATTCAGTTGTTTTTTTTTATTTTATTTTGGACCACTTTCCAAGTATTTCAAGTTTTTGAAGAATTTATTTATTAATATGCTTTTCAATCTAATTATTAAAGATAAGTAATCAGAAATCTTGTTTTTTTGTACTTATAAGAAGAAAAAAGTAAATAATTGATCAAAAGACGGTCATAGTGATACAAATATTTAATTTCCATCTCAACTGAAGACACATTTGAGTAGCTTAAGATCCTGTAGAATGATGATTACTTAGTCCAAGAATGCAATCAGATCACTCACAGCAATGTTCAGAATCTGTGAAAAGAATCTTTCCTTGGACAATAGTATAGAGAAGGGTCAGAAAAGATTTTCCAGCTTGTTAATCTGAATGTATGTCGAAAAATAGCTGCATTTGAGCAACTGCATACCGCATTAAAATCAAATCTAAATTAACAAATAATCAGAGAAGAAGAATTTAAATTCATAAATGTGGAAAAATATTTTTAATATACACAAATACACACATTTATATCATTTGTAAATCAAATTTTGTAATTGTGCACCTTAACTGCTGTTTGTGCCAAACTCAACTATGGCGCACCGTGGGAAAATGCCCATAATGGATTTCTGTCACATTTCTCACGGGAAACGCCATTACAGAGCATTGTGGGCATGTTCCAGCTTAATACACCAAGGATTGAGTGACATCAACAAATCAGTGTTGTGATTAAATAAAACTCGCGGTCTGAATGCTTTCCTATTGGCCCATCAATTGGTCATTTAAAACAGGGCCAGGAATTTTACTGAAACAGCAGAGAAGTTATGGATTTGGATTTTACGTGTAAGCAGTTGCTCAAACACAGCTACAAATGTTGATACATCTTTGACTATTGTTTACAAGCTCAAAATCTTTATGACACTTTTTGGCTCCAAGCAGTAGAGACAGTCGCTCCAACAAAAGCAAACTCTTTTTAATACAATTGATTTCCAAAGAAACAGCAAGTGTCCCAATACTTTTGTCTATAAAGTGTATCTTTATCAGGAATGCAGCCTGTTTAGCCTATCTCTCTCTCTCTCCCCTCTCTCTTTCTCTTTCTCTCCCTCTCTCTCTCTCTCTCTCTCCCCTCTTTCTCTCTCTCTCTCTCTCTCTCTCTCTCTCTCTCTCTCTCTCTCTCTCTCTCTCTGTCTGTCTCTCTCTATGGGTGTGTGAGAATATCTCTGAGACTCTGCACATATCTGCTGTACTGCTGCCTCGGCTTAGCTCCACCAGCTCTTTCTCATTTTCTCTAAAGATGAGGCTATTAATTTTGCTTTTGCCTCGTGCCACCCGCGCAAACAGATAATGCAGTCGTGGCCTGCAAAAGAAGAAGCCTTCTCTCTCTCTTGCTCTCTCCTTCTCTCTCTCTCTCTCTCTTGCTCTCAGCTCTGCACTCTGTCTCTTTCTTGTGTAACTCTGAGTGGACTTAATGCACAGGTAGGGGAAAAATTACTCTGTATATGAGGAAGATATAAAAGGAAGCTACATTGAGCCATAAAAAGATAGACAGATAGAAACAGAGAGTCCACAGCAAGAGACAGACCCAGTGTTTTGCGGATGTGGATGTCATATTTCAACAGGCACCGCAAATGAAGGTGTTTGAAGAAATGATTCAAAAGCAGGTATTTATTTAATGTTCCTTATTTTTCCTTTATGGACACCCATATGAAAATGTGATGTGCTGAAAGAACATTCCAGTACAATCTTTTTTCATTCTGAACTATACTGAAAACAGATGTGAAATGTCTACATTGAGGCACCATAATTAGGCATTATTAGAAACCTACGGCAGTGAGGGACATCTTCAGAAGCCAAGGATTACTTGTTTGCAAAACCATTATTCAAAATGTTTGTGGAGACAAAGCTGACTACATAACTACCAACAATCTGCATAATAACAAACATCATAGCTACTAAAAAGCACCATAGTTTTAGCAAATGCCATAGTTACCTACAAACTACGTAACTACCAACAATCTACATAGCTAGCAACAAATTATTTAGCTACCAACACATTATATAGCTACCAACAAACTACATAACTTGCAGCAAACACATAGTTAGATACAAACTTCATAACTGGCAACAGAAACTCGAAGCCGCCAACAAACTACAAAACCAACAACAAACTACTTAGCCAGCAACAAATTACATAGCTGCCAACAAACTGCATAACTACCAACAAACTACATAGCTAGGAACAAACTAAATAGCCACCAGCAAACTACGCAACTAACCAACAAACTACGCAGTTAGCAGCCACCATAGGTAGCAACAAACACAACTACCAACAAAACTGCACCAACAAACTACGCAATTAATCACCAACAAGGTAGCACCAAGCATCGCCCCAACAGATTACGCCTTCAAGAGACAACCTGTGTAGCCCCAGCAACAAACTCTATCGTAGATAACAACCTGCATAGCCCCTGGCAGTCAAAATAAGGTAGCAACAAACATCTGGCAACAATCTGCTTTGCTGAATATAAACTACATCGCTGAATAAAAACTACATAACTAGCAACAAACACTTGAATTCAAAACGACATAGCTAGCAACAAACTACATTTCTAGCAATCAAAATAGGTAGCAACAAACAACTAGCAACAAACTACATTGCTAGATACAAACTAAATGACTAACAACAAACTACATTACTAGATACACACTACATAGCGAAGCAACAAAATATAGATACAAAACTACATAGGTAGCAAAACATAGCTAGCTGGTACTGTTTGTTAGAATGCTTCAAATAACTTTGGTAATGGTCAGTGGAATTTTTCTCCCCAGTTAAGAAAATAAACAACATTCCAGTCTGATGGCAGCCAACAAAAACAACAAGTGTCCGCACCAGCAGAATTAATGGATTAGATATTCACATTCAACCAAAGTCAACCAATGTATTGACATGTGCTGGCCAGCTTGACTCTTGGCCTGTAGTTGAATCTTCACTCTTTTATTGACACAACCCTCACTTTAAATAGCCACGTGCTGATCATTCTGCTTGCTGTCCATATTTTTAGTGTCTGCAGAATTCATATGTCTATAATTATGTTTCCCCTCTCACACTCTCTCTCTCTCTCACCCTCACTTTCTCACCCTTCTCTCTCCCTCTCCTTCACTTGCTCTAGTTCTCTTTTTCATCTTGTTCGCCCCATGCCGAAAGAGTGACAGCTTAATCAGGAGTGGTGGGCGAGTTGCACCATCCACCATCTCCCCTCGCTCTCCTGTAATGTTTTATTCATCTGTAATTTTGTAATGCAAAATTAATTGTATTTAATAATACATCGGTCTTGTATAGGTTGAAGACAAACTCACATGAAGCGAGGAGCTGTTTAGGAAGCCGCCGACGGAATTTATGGAGAGAGTTAATGGAACAAAAAAGAAGCGAAAAAAGGATATCATGGAACTTGGCAGAAAAAAAGCAACAGCAACAAGTGGTCCGCCTTCAAACATGGACAACAAGCCTACAGCTTTTGCAAGATTTAGGAGAAATAGAGATGTTAGCGCCAAGGTTGTGATCTGTGTTAAAGAAGCACTTAGTCATCAAATGTCTTCTCATATCATCTTTAATTCAGAACATAGTAGAAGCTTATCACAGGAGGGTGGAGGATGTGCCCCTTGGGCATTGGAGGCAGACTTTTTGAAAGAGATCAGACATATAGATGGATGTAATTAAACCCTATTGGTTTGTAAGAAATTCATATGAGCGCTTATTTTGTTTGGATGGTATATTGTCCCGAAATAATTGCAATAAATGATATCGTGAAAATTAGTATAATAATAATATGATAATAATATGAACTTGCACCCTTTTAATGTGTAACTATTAAGAATATTCAGATATTGGCTGTTCAGGTATATATATATAACAAGAAATGCTCCAAAATGCTGTAGAAAAAAAAAAATATTTCTACATTTCCATTTTGGAATGCAAAGGACAATTATGACCTCAGCACTATCTTCCAGAGGCAAGGTTGGAACTGTGTGTGTGTGTGTGTGTGTGTGTGTGTGTGTGTGTGTGTGTGTGTGTGTGTGTGTGTGCGTGTGAGTGAGAGAGAGAAAGAGAGAGACAGAGACTCTGAATCATTCACACCCCTCACTCTACTTTTCCTTTAAATACTGCTTCACCCCAACACCATTCTCTCTCTCTCTCTCTCTCTCTCTCTCTCTCTCTCTCTCTGTCTCTCTCTCTCTCTCTCTCTCTCTCCTCTCTCTCTCTCTCTCTCTCTCTTTTTTTTTTTTCCTTCCCATTTCATCTCGCAACTGGTCCAACAAGGCTGAAGGCAGATGTGGCTAACTCAGTTACATAAGCATGTTTCTTCCCAAGCTGTGTGTGTGTGTGTGTGTGTGTGTGTGTGTGTGTGTGTGTGTGTGTGTGTGTGTGTGTGTGTGTGTGTGTGTGTGTGTGTGTGTCTTAAGGTGTGATAATCCTGCGTGGGAGAAACATTTGGTGCACTGATGGAGAGAAATGGAATGTGGCCTGAGAGGATGAGCCGAGAGAGGCAAGCAGAAAATGGAAGGAGAGATAGCTGCTGGAATTGTGAGGTATGAAGAGAGGGAAAAGAGGAGGAGGAGAGAGTGAGAAATGAAGTAGCAGAGGAGGTCTCCTATCGGAGAATATCCAGGCCCAGAAGAGAAAATGTTGAATGACAGGAGGAGAGAAAATAGAGGAAAATAAAGATAACAGGATTATGTAAGAGAGCAGGTCTGATGTTAGGGTGTGTGTGTGTGTGTTTGTGTGTGTGTGTGTGTGTGTGTGTGTGTGTGTGTGTGTGTGTGTGTGTGTGTGTGTGTGTGTGTGTGTGTTTGTGTGTTTCAGGGAAAACAAAGCAAAGGCTTACCCTAACCTGTCCAAGGCCAACAAAAGTCCCTTTTTTCATTTTATTCATATGTGATGCCCAAACAAGGGAGTGTATTGTTTAGTAATTGTTTTATTGTTTTTATTGTTTTATAGCTGATAATGGACTTGCTCCTTCCTACACTATTGATGTGTGTCACCCTGACTGTATTATAATCTTTAAGCAATTCACTTTCTCTGTTGATATAAATCGACCTACTCTAAACATTTGAAGAGTTTTCTATATAGACATTGGTCAAGATGTACTTAAACACATGTAACACACCACACACACACACACACACACACACATGAATTTATGTATATGCATTTAATATTTATGTACATTATGTTATTTATATACGAGTAATGTATATATATATATATATATATATATATATATATATATATATATATATATATATATATATATATATATATATACATATCGACTTACATGTATCTACATGTATACAACTATTACATGTACAGTATAACTATTACACATGCAATTTACTAGTACATGTATATAAGTAACTACATGCAAGAGTATGACATATATCTATTTAACTACATGTATATTAGTAATACCTGTATATTTCTAAGTATATGTAGAAGTACTCATGTACATGTGCATGTACTGTGTGTGTTTGTGTGTGTGTGTGTGTGTGTGTGTGTGTGTGTGTGTGTGTGTGTGTGTGTGTGTGTGTGTGTAAGACAGAGTAAATTCTGTTGGATTGTTTTCAGAAGTTACATTAATTCAGAATGATGTTTTTTATTAGCTGTATTGTGTTCAGCTTGACTTTAGAAAGACTTGTGTTGAAACCACTCATCCTGAATTTCAGTCTCTTTCTCTCCCCTCTGGTTGTTGTGGTTCTTCTCTTTGTGTGTGTGTGTGTGTGTGTGTGTGTGTGTGTGTGTGTGTGTGTGTGTGTGTGTGTGTGTGTGTGTGTAGCCTATGCATACTCTATGCCTGTTTCCCTCTAACGGTATTGATTTGTTCAGTGACAGAGTTGAGAAAAATCATTGTGGGCCGTGATGCCAGCATTGCTCAGTTCATCAGATTACAGATAGCACACTACACTGTGAGGGTGTGAGGGTGTGTGTGCTTACAGCGTCCCTATGCTCTGTCTGTCTGTTTCAGGTCTTTGTTTTCAGCGTTTAGCCGTTTTGGCCTGAAAATGAGCGTTAGCACTGGCAGCTTTTCGAACATTTATTTCTGTCAGTGGACTGATTGAACTGACCGCTGGCCAAAAGTGACTTTTCCAAAGTTCACTAAGGTTAGCTTACATACACTATATGGGAAAAAGTACTGGGACACTTATGATTCAATGTTTCTTCTAAAATGAAATTATTAAAGAAGTTTAGCACGCCTTTATTTGGAGTGTTAACTATCTCTGCTGTTCAGAGAAGACTTTCTACTAGATTGTGGAGAATGGCAGTGAGGATTTGATTGCTTTTCAGTAATTAGAGCATGAGGTCAGGATGTTAGATAATCACCACCCCGCTTTTTCCCCAAACTTCCCACTCATTCCCAAAAGTACTGGATGGAGCTCCATCGTTCCAGAAACAGTTCCTCTGCTCTCCACAGCTTATGCTTGGGAGCTTTATACCCCTCTAGCTCACACCTGGCATTGGGCATAGTGCCAATAGGTTCATGTCATGTCAGGACACTGGACAACAGATGTCAAAACTGGACAATCCAAACCAAATCTGAACATCTGACACCCCTGGATACTAAGAAACTCAGCACTAAACATATGCACTCTAGATCATTAGCTTAGCATCTTTGCACTCCTTTGCCATTGTAGCTGTAAGGGGGTATCCATGCTTTGTTTCTCCCAGCTAAATCCACTGCCAAGGCGTCCTTCTACTGTGCAACCTCCTCCTGAAGGCCTTTGACACAGATGTCTGGGGGGCCTTGTTATTTTGACATCTGGTGGTTTAGGGTGATCAAATGGAACAAAGACTCTGACATCTGCACAGTCTCCTAGCCTGTCTGCCAGCAAGCCTTCTGTCTACTGGGCTGGGCTTAACCTTTAGTGCTAATGACCACAGCACCAATACCTCTCCACACCATCTGGGTCTACACAATGAGGCTGCCCCACTAAAGCAGTGAAACACTGTGGGCGCTGGCTACACCAGCAGAGTGTCTGATGAAGCTATTTAAGCGGTAATGATTGCACTACAAATCAACACAACACAGCACCTGCCTTCTGATCAATGCTGCACAGTAAAGCAGCAATAGAGAATGGTCATGTGGAAGCACAGATTAGCACCACCAGTTTATTTGGAATTTGGTAGTTGGCTGTGGTTGTGGACCATTTATGAAAGATGCAGAAGTGTGACCCCAAGTGTGTCTGTGTACAGCCCAGGTTTTTGCTGGGCCCATGTGACTGACACCAATCTGGACTTAGGAGACCCACACATAGACATGTAACCCATACATGTACACATCATCCCCTAACTAGCCCCTGGCATGCTGTCCTTGCAGTACCATGCTCTCTCCAGAGATCCGCAAGATAATTGGTAAAACATTCCATATAGATCTATCAGAAGACTCCAGAGGAAAGTATACAAGAAGAAACAATATAATCTTGACAAAAATGAACAATTTGATAGAAAACAAGATTTGTATGTTAAAATTTTTGACACAGACCCTGTCATTGGGTCTTGGAACATTTAGATTCTTGCAAGTTCTGCTGTACATGTAAGGTTCATGAAAGGCAACCCCCTGCGCAACCCCCGGACTGGTGAAGAGAAAGCAAGAAAAAGACGAAACATTAGCATCTGAAAGTCAAGACCTTTTAAAGGCAGAAGGAGGGTAGTATTTGGTTAGGTAAAATTAATGTAACATTAGAGTCCCCTAGTCGAAGTGCCTTCTTCCATGTGCCAGAGCGTTGCACAATAGCACAAATCCATGACATGGCCAATTAACGGAAGGCCTGAGCAGGTCATCTAGGACCTAGCATGAGGGTGATGTATGAGCAGCAGGTTCAGGGTTCAGTGTTCTACAGTGGTGGGCACTTTTAGATTTGGATTGCACCCCTAGTCTGCCTGTAATTACTCTCTGACTCATATTACCCAGCCATCTGCTCTCAAGAAACATGCCATCTCTCAGACAGAGAGAGGAAGAGAGAGCCCTAGAAATTTCAAATCATGAGGCTACATGTAACATTGGATCCCAAATGAGCTTTTCACTATGGAGATCTTGCTGTAATTTGCTCATTTGTGGAGGGCTGGAAGCTGCAGACATGCTCAATCATATATAGGTAGTTTTAAGTTTTATTTCAAGATCTTTATGGAATTCAGCCGGTACGATCTACAGTTGGAAAAGAAGTGATGGCTTGTCGCTGTGGCCCATTTGTCACACCTGTTTATGTAGTATGATAGGAAAGCAGCATCAAAACAATTTCAAGCAACATCACTAAGTGCAGACCAAATAACAGGGGGCGTACTGCTGTGGTTTAGTTGTCAAGCAACACTATCAGTAATTCCTCTGCACTCTGAGCACTGTTGACACTTAGTATAGCTCTCCCGCTCTCTCTTTGTGTCTCTCCTTGCTTTTTATTTGTCTATCTGCCTCTGTGAGCCTCAACGTGTTAAGGTTTTAAACCATAGAAATCTATCTTTTTCATTATGCATAAAGGAGAGAAAAGAAGGCTTTAGTACCCTGTTGGGATCCTATAGTCTAGGTACAAGATGACATACGGTTGAACATGGAGTATACATTCCGTATAACATCTGTAGTACATTTACTCTGAATGCTGCAGCTGGACCTGGAGCCACGCATTTGTAGAAGATTAAAGCTGACGTCCCCACCTGCTTCCATACATATGACTGGCAATAAGTCTGGTGAGTGGGCAGAACAATGAAGTGTTGCAATCCAGAGACATTCCTGGGAAACCCTTGCTGTCTGCTGGAGCATTATCCTGCTGAAAAATGCCTTTGGAAATCCTGCCACCTGAGGCATGGTTCTAGTTACCATGATGTTGCTTAGTGGTTGCTAGGCAGTTGCTGTGTCCTTGGTGGTTATGTTATACTTCAGGTGGATGCTCTGAGGTGTTTGCTGTAGTTTTGGACCTCATTCATTCTCGGGGGGGGAGGATTTGCAAAAATCTGCTTCTTTTAAATAACTATATACAAGCTTGTGTTGCACAATCAGAGCAAGCAATGTGGAGTTGGAACAGTGTAGAAAGCTGTGAGATGAGCAAAATGTTGAAAAATCAATGCGCTGACCTCAATTTCCCATGGCAGAATGCAGTCAAATTCTCACAGCAATCATTCAAAATGTAGTGGAAAAAAGAGTAGAGATAAAAGAGTAGAGATAAAAACATGGTTTTATTTCCTTTGTCTATAGGAAATAAGTGTGCATCCACAAATCTTTGTCCATGCAGCGGGTAGCACCATTGAAGGGCCATTTGTATAATGGAAGGGGAAGCAGTTCCCCGCGCCCAGTTAGGGAATAAAGTAATATAATTTTCATTACAGAGAAATCAGATTCACTCAAAAGGCTCTCTCTCTCTCCTCTCTCTCTCTCTCTGTCTCTCTTTCCTTTGCTCATATCTATGTCTCTCTATCCACAATCAGTTGTAACAGATTTGGAGCTCAAATCCCTGCCCTGCTACAGGAAATCACATTTGTCTTCGGCAGATTATCATTCGGCTGCCGCTACACCGTTCATGGCTTTACCCATGAGCCCTTGCTGCTCATCAGGGCCCTGTAGACCATGCAGGCTCGAACTTTACTCCTGCATAATGAATGGATGGCAACACACACACACACAGACACTCACACACAGACACACACACACACACACACACACACACACACACACCGCATGATCAGACGATAATCTCTGACTTTAGGAGGTCCTGTTGAAAGGTGGTTTTAGGGTGTGGGTGTTTGTAATCCTCTCAGCATTGTTGGAGTGTTAGCACCCTGCTGGGTGAATTCTAGACACCACACACCACACACACACACACACACACACATACACACGCGCACTCTCTATCTCTCTCTCTCTCTCTCTCTCTCTCTCTCTCTCTCCTTTTGAGCTGAATAATAATCACCAGCAGCAGACCTCTGTGATTGTTTCTTCTATTAATGTACATTTACCCTTTTAGGTCACTGCCAGAAAAACAATCAGTATACTGCCTAACACACACACACACACACACACACACACACACACACACACACACACACACACACACACACACACACAGGGGGGGGACATCATGATTTGGGGTGTTCTTTCCTTCAATGGAACAATGGCGCTTCAGCTTGTGCAGGGGCGTCAACGCTGGCAATGTGGAGATGTTCCAGCGGGCATTCCTCCTTGATTGAGGCCCTCGTCTGTGGTCTTTGGACCATCCTGCATGTTCCTGATCTTAATCCCCTGTTGAGAACATTTGGGGATGGATGGCAGGAAGTTTACAGGTGGAGGGCCTTTTTGGCGTCTCTGAAGCTTTTCCATCAAGCAAGCCTAAATTGTTTGAAACAAACAAAACATGAACCTATTGACACCATGCCTAAATGCCAGACATGGGCTAGATGCCAGCATTGACTTGTGGAAGTGTTTTCTCTGGAATGATAAGTTGGGGAGTTGGGAATGAGTTTGGTGTTGATCATCCAACATCGTAACTTCACTAATCCTAACTAATGTGTGCCACTCACATTGTTTGAGTGGGGTCATTTAGAAGGTCTGAGCAGAAGCTGGGGACCTTGGACCCCTAAGATGAATTGAATTAAATTTGTTGGAACCAAGTAATCAACATCATCTTTACCAGCTGTACCAACTATTGCATGCCGCGTAGAAATTGTGGGCCCCATAAGTTGGTGGACGAGTGGTTAGTATAGGCCACAGGCAGTCTCACAGTTACACAACCTGATACATTCCATACTTAACCATCATTAAACACGTTTCTGGGATGTGTGACTAACAACACTCTTGTTTTTGCACCAGGTGGGACCCTTGCCTTGATATTTCATGAAAGCTCTAACTCAGTTGTCTGTTTATAACATTATGGCCATGTTCGTAGTCACATAGTTCTTAATGTGCCTGTTTCTCTCCCCATCAGCCAGTTGGCTTTGAGCTTGACTGTTGTATCTATTCAAGTATATTCCAGACCTTCACATCTAGCTTCATATTGCAAGATATGTTTTTTTTTTTTGTCTATTAGTGGTCATAATAAATTATCCTTTATTATGATCATTCAGCTCTATATTTGTATTTCATCTGTATATTCATACATCCACCCATTACATAATGGATCTTCTGCTGTAAATGGGGTCCATCCAAGCTATTCCAGTCACTGTTGATTGCACAAACACACTTTCTCAGCCTTTCTACACCTGTACAGGCCAAGTATTGACTGACACACACACACACACACACATACACACACACACACACAGACACACACGCACACCTTTAGTTGAGGTCATTCTTCTCTCTCTTTCCCTGATAGTCCGTAATAGTGCAGTGATAGCAGTGCTGCACTGTGATTGGACAGATTCTGTAGCTCTTACTGGTGTGGTATGTATGCTCTGAGGGAAAATGATGGCTATCGTTATCTCTGCCAGGTCCCTGCAGAGGGATCATGCTGCCATACAGTGCTATTATTTTTATACCGTGCGATAATATTGAGCTTTATTTTGCTCCTCGGCTAAAAAGGTCTCCGGGATTGTGTTTTCTGGTGAGCCGTAAATGCTGGAATGATGGGTGATTTTTTAGAGAAAGCCTTAACATGGCACTTACGGCAAGACTAGATCTCTTATGTATTTCTGGAGTAAAGCACTTTTATTAAAGGGCCCATATTGTGGAAATGTGCTCGATTCTTTGAGCTGGATATCCAGTCATATTAGTGCCCCCTCTGACATAATAGATGCTATTTTCTCCTATGGCTGAAATAATGTCAATTAGATGTTTCCTATAAGCATCTATCAGTCTCTGACATGGACTGGAAGAAAACCTTTCCCAATCCTATGTGTTTAATTCTTTCAACTATGTCATGTTTCAGCGGTTTTCTGTGGTTTTTATGATGGAGAGTACTTTAGGCCCTGCTGCCTCAAACCATGACATTTCCACACCCATGCTTCACAGTTGGCGTGAGGTTCTTACTCAAATGCCGTGTTTGTTTTTGGGGCAAACATGTCTTCTGTTACTGTGCCCAAATTATTAAACATTGGATACATCTGTCCAAAGTACATTGATCCGGAAGTCCTGCTCTTTATCCTGCTCTTTTATGCGTTCTCTGTCTTGCCCTAATGTTTATTTAATGTTTTCTTCTTGCACACCTGCCATGAAAATCAAATTGTTTGGTCTCTTTCAAATGATAGATGCTGCACGTTGACACCAACTTTTTGGGGGAGAGCTACTGGTAGGTCCCATGATGATATTTCAGGATTGCTGGAGACTTCTTTATGCTTGTTGTTGTCTGCTCTTGGGTCTGTGGTCTCAAATTGCTAGAATGGCCTGACCTGCCCATGGTGGCAGTTTCAATGTTTAGATTTAGATGTTTAAATGTTCTCCACTTGTACAATTCTATGATGCTCCGAGTCACAATTACTAAGCACCCATGAGCAGCCACTGTGCCACCCGCTGTGGGTTGTAATGCCTTCTATGATTGTGTTTCTGGTACACACATGAGGATTGAGGAACATTTAATGCCCTCACAGCTAAATAAATGGGACGTCCATCCATCTGCAGCCACTGTTGTACCGCACTCACAAGATAGCACCTCATAACTTGTAACACCCCTTCATAATCAATTTACTGACATGCCAAAAGTCATATATGTATATGTAACCAAAAAAGCCTAAGAGGTAAAGAGTACAAAGTGGTCATGTAAGATGGATTATGATGAAAAATGTATAAAACAAGTGCTTTAATGTAGTTTTTATGCTCTGGTACATTTATGTTTCTGGTATGTTCTATGGAGGATGTAGAAATAAAACAGGCTGCCTTTATTGCCTTTAATATGTGTGTGTGTGTGTGTGTGTGTGTGTGTGTGTGTGTGTGTGTGTGTGTGTGTGTGTGTGTGTGTGTGTGTGTGTGTGTGTGTGTGTGCACTGACAGACCCTGTAGCACGCCACAGAGAACTGCCTGCTTGTAATAATGATGGTAATTTAATGATGACTATAAAAGTGAAAAAAGATGACCGTCACTGTCCATCAAACTCCAGACTCCAGTCCTCCATTTACGAGGCGCTAATGAAAAGGCCTCGTATCCCTCTGATGTCTGATAATAGATGTGAATTTCCTGCCTCGGCGGTAATTCTTGCATTTGTAGATTTCCAGGCTCAGACGCTCGAGGAATGAATGGCATCAAAAAGCCAACTGAATACAAGCGCCTGTCATCTTCTTTCAATGGGCTTCATATTAAAAGTCCTGGAGAATTATTTATTAATCGCATTGTCTCCTATTTCCCTCAGAGTCTGGATGTTTGAAATGAGCCATTGTAAATCGAATTGCTCTTTGATTATCACTCCGGATCTCATGACACAAACCAAATGAATTCTGGAGGCCATGGTGGGACGGCGATAATGTCCAGCTGTGTTTGAGAGTGTCAGGGAAACAAGAAAGAAATGGTCTCTAGACATTTCAGAAGCTAAAGCTGAGAATTTTTAGTTTTCTTTTTAGCCAAATGTACATATTGTTTAAATTAGCAAGTGGCATGACTCAAATACCCATATATAATTGTCCATGCTCTCTGGGTGGGTACAGGAGGCATGTGCCAGTCCCAAAGGGTTGCTGCAGTGCCATTTGGGGGTGTTGCAGCATATCCAGCACCCCTATTTCCCATAGTTATGGTCATGCTGTATATTTCCTATGAGCACTGATGAACTGGAGGATGACCAACACAAACTGTGCAGAAACAGATGAGCTTCTGTATCCGACTTTACATCTACAAGGTGGAGTGACTATGTAGGAATGTCTAATATATTGGACATTGCTGTGTCTGATCCAGTCACACCAGTGCAACAAACACTAATATATCACCATCATATCGGTGTATATACATACATAAATACAAAAAATGTATTGTGTGTAACATTACACCTGTCTAATATTGAGGAGGTTTGAGTCGGCTAATATTGAGCTGGGACCTCCGTGAGCATCAAATAGCCTTGGGACCCACGACCCTCTGGCTGATTCACCGGTTGTCCTTCCAAGGACCACTTCTTAGTATTGAGCACTGCATACTGGGTAGACCTCACAAGACCTGCTTGATATTTTAGAGATGTTCTGACTCAGCCATCTAGAACATCACAGTTTGGCTTTTGTCAAAGTGGCTGAGGTTCTTATTGGCCATTTTTTCTACTTCCAACAGAACAGGATTGGTGAGTACATGCTTGGAATTCTGGGCTTTTGTCTGCAGGGTACATGTTCCAGAAGTTGTTATGTGTGGAAAAGGGAAAGCTATGTGTGCTGTAAAGGTCAGATCATGCAGGAGCTGATGGCTGCTCCTGATTGTGGTTGCCTTTTGTGTTTGCTGCATGGATTAGGTCAGCTCAGGCTCTCAGCGCTAGAATCCAACCTGTCAATCACCAGGACCAGCAGAGGTGTTCTAAAGGTGGACAAGTTCTATTACATTAAGCCTTACCCCTCTCTCTCAGCCTTTCTCTCTTTCTCTCTCTCACACACACACACACTCACTCTCTTCTCTCTCTGCATTCTGTGACAGCCCAAGTCCAGCATTTTCACTTTATTTTTTTCACTGAAAAATCCCCAGCCCAGTCCAAAACACTATTTCTACAATTACTGACTGTAGTCCACTGTGTTCTTTAATAGCCAGGACCCCACAGGACCACCACAGAGGAGGTATTATGTTGTTGGTGGGTCATTCACAGCACAGCAGTACCACTGAATTCGTGGTCCGTTAGTATGTGTTGCACTTTTGTGAGTGGATCCAACAGCAGTGCTGCTGGAGTGTTTAAACCCCTCAATGTCTCTGCTGGACTGAAAAGAGTCCACCAATCAGAGACATCCAGCCAACAGCATCCTGAAGGACTAGAGGATGACCAACACAAACTGTGCAGAAACACATGAGCTTGTTTGACTTTACATCTACACTAGGTAGGAGAGCCTAACAGAGTGGACAATGAGAAGACACAGGGTTTAAACACCCCAGCAGCGCTGCTGTGTCTGATCCACTTGTACCAGCCCAACACACACTAACACTCCACTGTATCAGTGTCACTGCAGTGCTAAGAATGACCCACCACCCACGTAATACCTGCTCTGTGGTCCTGTGTGCTCCTGACCATTGAAGATCAGGGTGAAAGGAGGATAATAAAGTACACAGAGAAACAGATGGACTACAGTCTGTAATTATAGAACTACAAAGTGCTCCTGTATGGTCAGAAGAGCTGATAGAATGGACATAAAGAACAGCATGGTAGTCTATTCATGATAACGTTAGCTAGCAACTTATGCATTGCTAGAGAAGCTGTCAATCAAATTGCTCTGCAAAGTTAAAGGTCACTATTATTAACTGGGCTCAGTTTGCAAAATATATATATATATATATATAAGCATCAACACATGCAGCAACACACACACACACACACTCACACACCCACGCGCTTGTGAGCACGCCTGTTGTCCTGTGCTTTCCTGAAGCGTAGCACAATGATTGATGTCAGTAAAGGCGTGAGAAGATGAGTGCGGGATGCGGCGGGCCAGAACGACAGACCATTACTCATTTTGCATAATTGAATCCTTAACACCAATCATAGATGGCGGGCGTGGAGAACACATTCCTGCAGGATCTGTCACTCCTCCCCCTGCTTTCAGCACCAGCCCCGTAGGGACAGCTCCACTGCATCACTAAATAACCCAGTTCTTACACACGCACGCACACACAAACACACACACACACACACACACACACACACACACACACACACACACACAGTGATGGAGAGAGAGAGAGAGATGAGGAAAGTCAGGTAATTGGGATGAAAGAGAAAGTGAGAGAGAAAGGGATGAGAGAGGATTAGAGAGAGTTGATGAGAGAGAATAAGAAGGGATAAGAAAGTGAGAAAGGGAATGAGACAGAAGAGGGAGAACAAAGTGAAGCCAGAGAGAGAGAGAGAGAGAGAGAGAGAGAGAGAGAGAGAGAGAGAGAGAGAGATATGCAGGGGGATGAAAGAGTTGAGATGAGAGAGAGAGAGAGAGAGAGAGGGATAAGCATGTGCTGTTCAGCCTTCATTATGAGTGTAATCAATAAGAGAGCAGATCAGACCTGTCACTTCATTTTATGCTAAAATGTGTGTGTGTGTGTGTGTGTGTGTGTGTGTGTGTGTGTGTGTGTGTGTGTGTGTGTGTGTGTGTGTGTGTGTGCGCGCATGTGTATTACCTCAGTATGCTGTCACACTGAAATGGAAAGCCTGCCGTTTGGAGCTCACTCTGCCTTGCTTACAGTACGAACACAAAGCTCTGAATGCTGCACGCACACACACGCACACACACACACACAAACACACACACACACACACACACACACACACACACACACACACACACAGCACATGAAACATGTTGACTGAGAGTTGTAGAGTAATATTACAGAATTTTACACTAATATTACTTGGGTTACACCATGTTATGCAGTTCTGAAGAGAGGTTGTTAGTGCAGTAGTAGCATTCCGGCCTGGAGTGGGAATGATAGAGATGCCATTTTCCCAGTAGCAGCTGTGTTGAGCATCAGCATGATAGTAGTGCTGCTATTGTGAGGTCAAATTCCTGCAAAATGTAGTCTCTGCGTTCTGTGACAAATGTAAAGAAACTATTATTGTAAAACGTGGAAAAGTGAAAGATTTATCGGATTAATGCAAGTGGTCACGTAAGCAATGTATTCTAGTCTAGAAATCTGTTATTGATTAAATCTGATAAATTGATTTTGGTTCAGTAATCAGATTTCTCAGCACGTTTACCTCAAACTCTGGTTTCTTTGATCAGAATATGGTATATAAATTTGACTAAAATATCTGACAAAAAGAGCTGGATTTTTGTTGAGCAGTCACATTTCTCAGCTCATGTACACCTAAACTTTGATTTTCTGGATCCAAATAAGGTGCAGAATTCCAAATAAGAAATCCATCAACGAAAGCTAGAGATCAGCAATTATACTTCTCAGCACATGTATAGCCTATGCTCCAATTTCTTGAATCGGAATTCATCGTGTATTACAGCACGAGTCAGAATGGAAAGCATGCACAACGGGGCGTCCTTAAATAGTCAGTGAGGTACAG
This sequence comes from Acestrorhynchus altus, assembly GCA_034509495.1. Taxonomy (NCBI): domain Eukaryota; kingdom Metazoa; phylum Chordata; class Actinopteri; order Characiformes; family Acestrorhynchidae; genus Acestrorhynchus; species Acestrorhynchus altus. Next base: position 24,256,587 of record CM067502.1, read on the forward strand.
CGATAAGGCCCATCCTTATGTCACATGTGAGGCTAAGCATGAAATTCAATCATTCGCATGTCTCGTGCTGTCAAACCTACCCACCAAGTTGATTATACTGATGAGTATATTTACTGTATATATACAAAATGGAACATTTACAGGAGAGGGAAAAAAACCTTCCTAAATTTTCCCGGAGGTAAATGTAAATAGAGATATTTCCAAGTCATTTTGGACCCAACGGAACAGCTGCCAGAGTCACATTATGCCAAAAAAAAAGGCAAAAATGGAGATCATTCCCTTCAGTCTCTAACACAGTCTTCTGTGTGAAGAACAGCTTTATTCAGACGAGCCTCTGAAGGATATCAGAGCTAAACAAGTAAACAGCCCACCTCTGCTGTGCTTTATTGGGGTATTAGGAGCGACTGTTTGGGGTCAGCTTGGCATTTGGTAAAGCGAACACGCTTTATCCCATTAAACCAGAGCGCAGGGATGTAAAGATAAAGACCACCGCCTGCCACTCGTCCTTTCACACCTTTTCCTTCCCTTATTTCCCTCGTTCCACACGTTGCCCCCCTCTCCGGCCCTCCCTTGTGCTCAAACATTAATGCTGTTTGCTTTCAGACCGGGCCTCATTTCCCTGTATAAAAATTTATGATGACATTTTCTACATTCCATAAAATATTCATAAATGTCATTACTAATATCTTTCATAGATCATTTAAATTGATCTCGGTGTCTGCTCTCCTGCATGGGGGCACCATGTGGATGCACTCGGCAATGAGCGGGGGAGAGAATGCTTCCCCATCGTTTGGGAAAGAGAGAGAGAGCGTGTGAGAGAAGGCAACAGAAACCCACTACACCAAAGGCCTTTGATGAATCTCAGTGAAATGCACTTTTAAATATTCTCTTTTATATCTCACTCGTCTTTGTCTCTCGCGCTCTCTTTCGCAATTCTCACAACTTTATTAATTGATGCCATCCTTTCTTGTGTTCAGTCAATTGAAAGTCTTTGTCTTTATTCTTTTGCCACTTGCTCGATATCTCACTCGCGTTCCTCTGCCTCTTCCTCATTTGATGCACTGATTTCTTCCTGCTTAAGTTTAAGGTGTGTTGTTACGCTCTCGTAGCTGTTGTGTTGTAGCTCTGCAGGATGTGCAGAACGGTGTAAAGTCAAAGGCTTCTGTTTAAAGGGTAAGTTAACTATAGTTTAAGTTGAGGGTGGAGTCAAAGATGAAACTAAGATTAATTACATGCTCGTGTACATTACATGAGCCCCAAATCATTGGCTATAGCTTGGAACAAATCAGGATCGGAGTAAACTACAGACAACAAATTCCCAACTGAATTACATCCCTGTTTAAATGCCGTAGAAGCCATTCAGTGCATATTTACTGCTCTGTCCATGTGTTCATGCTCAACCTGCATGCAGACTCTGACTGATCAGCCAGAATATTTGGTTTTATGGGAAAATAAGAAGGGAGGGCAAATTTCAGAATAAAAGTCCTGTAAAAGTTATGTATTTATAATACTGATAAATACATAAATCACAAAATAATAAAGGAAAACCGGGTTGTTGTTTTGTTTATTTTATTATCACTGCTGTCACCTATTTTGAAAAACATATTGGTATAAATATCCTTCGCTGTAATCATTACAAATAACTCCTTTTTATCTCAAAGACACTCTGGATGATCATTTTCCAACAGGACTTCTCAGATGTAAATTGTTTTTTTAGGCATGTTAATAAAAACGTGGACAAATTCATACATATATCCGGCATGTTTGACTCTCTCCTATAAATAAATAATGGCAAATAAATGTACACTACTGGTCAAACGTTTTAGAACACCCAGTATGTGTTGACCAGTAGTGTTCATATATTATACAGAGGCATATTGTTAATCAACAGATCAAATCACAGCATGATGACTGTCTGAAGTTGATTTGTGTCAGTGTCACTGCAGTGCTGAGAATGACCCAGCACCCACATAATACCTGCTCTGTGGTGATCCTGTTAGTCCTGACCATTAAAGAACAAGGTGAAAGAAGGCTAACAAGGTATATAGAGAAACAAACGGACAGCAGTCTAATGATAGTTCTACATAGAGCTCCTGTGTGGAAAGTGAAGCTGTAAGCTGTTGTGGTTGATTGTAAACCAGTAAAACAAATCATGCCACTGCATGATGTATGTAAACTACCGGTCAAATGTTGGACCCATATTGGGTGTTCTGAAACCTTTGACCAGTAGTGTCTACAAACAACAAAAATATTCTGGAAATTGGCCTAGGGGCCATTAGGGTTAAGAACGTTCTTAGAACGTTTGCAGAAAAGGTTTTGCCCCTCTATTCCACTCCATCATCAAAAAATAGTTATAGGACATGTGGGATTGTAGTGCTATTGGGATGGAAGGTACAGGTTAACAGCAACAGTACATTATTAAAAATGTCGACGGATATGGGTAATATTTATTGAGCCACACATACAGAAGTAGTGTCGCAGTATGGCGTTGAGTATAATGCCAGACGTCTCAGCGTGGAGTTGTAGAGGTTCCTAATGATGTCCTGTGATAATCCATCCCATTCATCTTGAATATTCAGTGTAGTAGGTGTGGAGTGTTCATAGTGCGATAGTCCAATAGCATTTGTCAGAGATAGGTCTGGCGATGTGGAGAGAATTTGTTGGTTGTCTCCACCAAGACTCCAAGACACCATTACAGTCTTTGGAGACATTGAGGGTGTGTTAAGGGGAGCCATCGTAACATGCTTGTAGTCCTGTATTGTGCATCCATCCACCAGTACTGCTGAAATTGATTTGAATTGGTAAGGACGCTCCAACAGAATAGAAAGCATGTGCAACGGGACGACCTTATATAGTCAGTCAGGTACAGCAATAAGGCCTGCCTTGCTTATGCCAAATGCTCGGCCGAGCATGAAACTTGAGTCATTTACATGTCTCACAAGGTCAGACCTACCCACAACGTTGGTAAAGCATGTCCAGTATAGCAACAGTAACTATGACAGAGCACATGTGTGGGCGGAGCCTTGAAAGGTCAATTACCATACTGGTCCTGACATAAAGAACACAGGATTGAACATGTTCTGAAACTCAGCTTTCCAAAGGTCATATGGAGTTCTATCATGGCAGTATTGGTGTGATAATGGGGCAGTTGCTCTATCGCACAGGACACTTACTGTAACTAACGACGGCCGGAATGCTGTGATATTCTGTGACATTTTCCCAAGGCAACATGCTTGACCACATGTATTAATATTCAGAGTGAGTCAAATTCTGGAGGGGTTAAAAGCATCTCTCTCTCTCTCTCTCTCTCTCTCTCTCTCTCTCTCTCTCTCTCTCTCTCTCTCTCCATTTATCTCCATTTATTTTATTTTTTCTCTTGGTTTCTCTACTCTCATTTTTCCTTATTCTTTCTTTCTTTCTTTCTTTCTTTCTTTCTTTCTTTCTTTCTTTCTTTCTTTCTTTCTTTCTTATTCCTTTTCTTTCTTTCTCATTACTTTTAATTTATTCTTTCTTTCTTTCTTTCTTTCTTTCTTTCTCATTCCTTTTCTTTTTTTTTATTATTCCTTAATTTATTATTCTTTCTTATTTTATTTTTTATTTTTTCTTCCTTTCTATCTTTTTTCTTGCTTTTTCCCTTTTCATTTCTTTCATTCTTCCTTAATTTAAGTGGTTTCTTTTTTACACACTCATTTTCTTGCTTTATCCATAGCTTTTGCTAGCATTTATTCATTCTTTCCTTCTCTCTCTCTCCCTTTTGCTTTCTATCCTCCCTCTTTATCTCTTCATTGCTATACTGTCTATTTTTTATTCTTTGTTTCTCACACTCTGTCTTTCTCTTCCTCTTTCTCTCTTGTTCTCTGTCTCTGTCACTTCATTTCTCTTCTTAACTCTCTCTCTCTCTCTCACTCTCTCTCTCGCTCTCTCTCTCTCTCTCTCTCTCTCTCTCACGTTCTCATATTGCCTCTGAGAGGAATATGACACAGGGATGGTGTCTGATGCAATTACAGTGAAACTGATTGAAGGAGAGGTCAAATTATCACAGCAATGATTGTCCTTTGTCTGAACGGGGAGCGTGACATTCTACTGTGATTAAAGTGTCAGAAAGAGAGGGAGCAAGAAGACGGACAGGACAGGAGGAGAAGAGAGAGAGCTACGGCTGTTCTGAAAGAAGGCTCTGGTGGATTCTATAGCTTCTGATTGAAACGTCATCTCTCATTCCTGCGCTGTGGCCACAGCTCCTCTCAGATACTGTGACTCTGGAGTTCCAGCTTATGCAGAACAGGTGTCGTATTTTGAACCCCCTCCCAGACACGATTTTCAGAACTTTTGTGTTTGTCAGAGTTTCCAATTTTTTCTGCTGTAAAGTAGAAATTTATAACTTAGCTGACTCTTCATTTATTACTACAGATTTCAGCACATTTATTGCTCCTAACACCCCCCCCCCTTATTGTGGGTCTTTCTTTCTTTTTGTTATCCTGAGACCTCCCCTGATTGTGATTGGTCTTTATTCCAGACTTCCATATTACCCCTCCCCAATTGGCCTTCATCACCTGATCATTTGTTCAGCCTTGGGCTTGACTTTTAGTTCCAGTAGGGTAATGCTAAAGACATCTTAGACAACTGGATGCTTCCTGCTGTGCCTGCATGACAGTCAAAAGTACTGTTAATTAATATGCTAGCTAGGTTTTACTGTGGTATGGTCAGCATTTCAGTCAGTGGGCTACCATAACCCAACAAACAACCAGGCAGGCTCAAACCAGTAGGACCCCAGCCGTTTTTAGAATGTATAGTTTAAGTAAAATTTAGTCACATTGCTTTCACTTTGCAGATTCATAACTTTCACCTTCTAAATCAAAATTCCAGCTCTTGAACCACACGTAATCACTTTGTTCTGTAAGTACTTACTGACATACTCGGCTGTTCTGATTAGATGGTTGTGGCAAGGATTCTCAGAAAGAACTTGAAAAGCGTCTTTTCATTAAATTCTCTGCTTCCGTCCATCAGTCAAAATCCCCAGCTCATTACAGCTTATGGTTATCATAGGACTCCTTACACTTTACCTACTGACTCCCATATGTTTTGCTGACATCATCAAAGTATAGTTCGAGAGTTCCATACGTTCTGCTGACAAGACTGTTCTTTAGGATCTATGGATTCTCGTTTTAATGTAAGTAGGCAATTCCATTCTGTGTCATTAGCCTGTAGATGGGATGTGTGGATTAAATATAGGTTAATGTCGCTCTCTCTCTCTCTCTCTCTCTCTCTCTCTCTCTCTCTCTCTCTCTCTCTCTCTCTCAAACACATACACACACACACACACACACACTCACACACACACACACACACACACACACACACACACACACACACACACACACACACACACACACACACACACACTTATTCAGCTCTTTACAAGTTTTTATGGTCCAGTAAATTTGACATGCAGCGTTGCATTGGCGCTGTCCAGCATCAGTGGTGCTGAAATGCTCCACAGAGATCCACAGTGCAAACACTGCTCCCTGTTCAGACCAAGTCTTTAAAGAGTTAAAGGCCTCTTATCATGTAAAAATGAATGTAAACAATAAGAGCTAGGTATAATATAAGTATTATTAACACAACAAATAGTTGATAAAATAGACTAAATCTTTATGAATGTAAAGATTATATATGTAAGTGATTACAATAGAGTGAAAGGAAACGTTTATTGGGAAAAACTGTACAATTGAAAAGAGGCTCTATTACCCTGTTGGCCAGGATGAGATGAGATGAGATAAGTATGCTCTGCAGGTTGTATTGCTGAGCTGTTGGTGTCCCTCATATCACTACTAGAGTTGTGCAACTGTCATATGTGATGGCTCTCCAGATCATACCACCAGCAGTGGTGATGTTGCTTCAAATGCAGGATTGAAGCGGACACCAATAGGAAGCATAGTCAACTATCTCTGGATCTTAAAATGAACTTTGATTCATTGCTAAAGGCAATATGGTTCCAGTCTATTGCTGTCTATATCCAGTTTTCACACTCACAATATCACCTCAAATTTGGCTTATTCAGACCTGCCTAGATAGTGGGAAATGATGTGCACCTCTCAAAGTTTGTCAACTGGACACAATGTCTTTGAGTGTGTTGTAGAGTCAACTATCTCTCACCAAGAGGTACACTTCCCAAAAGTAGCCTCTTAGAGCCTTCTGATAAGGCAGAGGGATAAGCACTTTGTGCATCCTTCTGGAGAAATCTAGCAAGGCAGGACAGTTTCACTTTGAGCTGATTGAGTTAGTTGAGTAGAAAATCCATTTGACTTATTTTGTAATGAACAGTGTGAATGGCACTGATGAGCTTATATGCTAGCTAAGTAGTAGCTAAGTAGCTAAGTAGTACTGCGGTTTTTGGAGATTAAATTAAAAATCTGTTATTGTTACTGAAATATGACTAAATGCATCAAAATTCAGTCAAATAAGGAATCAAATCAATTTGGAAATCAATGGCGATACCCAGCCCTAATAAATCACATATCTTAAAGCGGCAGTAACAAAACCAGCCTAATGGTTGATTAAGGTTGATCAATAGTCAAGAATGAACCCTGACTATTATTAGTGTATACAAAGATACACACACCATGTTTGGAGTGTAGGAGGGAAAAAAATGATATAATGGGATGTGGCCCCTTTAATGAAGTTCCCAGTGGTTTGACTTCTCGAAGAATAAAAGAGACAAAGAGTTCAGCATATCATGCTTCGTCTCACAGCACAGAGACAAGGCATGAATATTACATAGGATGAATTAGACAGAGCCTTCACTGCTCTCTCTCTCTCTCTCTCTCTCTCTCTCTCTCTCTCTCTCTCTCTCTCGCTCTCTCTCACACACACACACAAACACACACACACACACACACACACACACACACATATGCACATGCTCATCACACATGTGATTACACCCACCCTCATACATGCTCTGGAGCATGCATTCGCAATCACCCACACATACACACAGCAAAGCCGCACTCTCGTGCTTTCTCATAAACACACACGCAAACACATTGCTCTCTGTGTGTGTGTGTGTGTGTGTGTGTGTGTGTGTGTGTGTGTGGGTGTGTGGGTGTGTGTGTGCTGTGTACTGTGTAAGTCACATTCCCTTTCTCATTTCAAATGAACTGGGTTCACATACAGCACTGTTAGCCTGTGGAAGTGAACACAGTGTTCTAGCTGTGAGAACAAAGCCAGGCTTTGCTTCAGACTGCTTTGTTCACTTACAGATGTTTTTATAATGGACTAAAAGTGCTAATTATCCCAAATAGTGTAAGTGACCCCTCAATTATTGTCCCCTTTGATCAGTTACCTTCTTCTTTTAAAATACATTACAGTTAAGCACAGATTTAAAAGGCCTTCATAACTGCTTTACCCTGTATATCGACTGTACACAGAGCGTACGCAATATAGTCCATAGTATCTGACATTATAGAAGACACAATTACAACTATGGAAGCAAAAGGTTGTGTTGAACTAATGCTTACTATATATTCATACAGCCATTGTCAAAAACATAGTTTATGAACCCTGAAGGAAGTGTGGGTTTGCAGTGCTATTGGAAAGGAAGATAAAGGTTAGCTGGAACAATAAGTGATTAAAAATTTATTCTGAAATGAGCAATGTTTATTGATCTTCACATACAGAAGTAGTGTCTCAATATGACATTGGGTATGATGCAACATGCACGACATCTGTAATGGTTTCAGTGGTGTCCTGCAATAATCCATCCCATGCAGCTTGAATATTATCATTCAGTTCCTCGAGATTTTGCACTAATAGTGGAGTGTTGATAGCACATCCAATAGCATCCTGCACATTTTCAATCAGTGATAGGTCTGTAGATGCAAGTGGCCATGGCATAGTGTCTGTCTTCAAGACAAGCTCCTGAAGTATGCAGACAGGCGCCTTCCTGTTGGAATAGTGCACCGGAGTGTGTGTTCAGATAAGGTCCATTGGTTGCAGAACCTCATTAACGTAATGTTTGGCTGTCAAAGTGCCTGTAATGAAGACCAAAGGTGGTCTGGCATTGAACGCATGTGGCACCTGGGGAGCAGTTTGGGGATTAGATGCTTTGTTCAAGGGCACTTCATCTGCTGCCTGTTGGTTTAGAGACTCAAACTAACGACCCTCTAGTCACAAGGTAGCACCTCTTACCTCCAGACCATAACTGCCCTGTTTTAATTGAGTATTTAACACATTTTGTGACATGCTGGCAGCTTCTGGGATAAAAAAGAAAAAGTCCCAGTATGCCAATGAGTAAAATACAGAAGTGCCAGTACAACTAGTCCACCAAGCACTGGTTTAATACCTGAGGATGACATTTATCCCGTTTTGTTGGTTAACTATTTCTGCTGTTCAGGGTTAGGAAGTTGGAGGTTAGGAAGTTGGATGATGACCACCCAACCTCATCCCCAACTCCCCAACTCATCCCAAAAGGACTGGATGGAGCACTATCAATCCAGAGAATGCACATTGAATGCTCCACAGCTCATTACTTGAGGGCTTTATACCCCACTAGCCCATGCTTTGCATTAGTCATGGTTCCAATAGGTCCATGTTTGTTTATTTGCTCCAGGGAGTCCTGTTCTACTGGCAGAACTTTTCTACAAGGACGAGGCAAGCTGTGTGTGCATTTGCACATCTGTGTCAGCAATGGGTCTTCTACTATTTCTACTATTATTCATCCTCTGCCTCTCTCTCTCTCTCTCTCTCTCTCTCTCTCTCTCCCTCTCTCTCTCTCTCTCTCTGCGTCTCATCTCTCGCCTCCCTGCTCTTTCAGCTTCTTTCGGCCTGTGACCATTGTAATGTTCAGAAAGCTCTGAGGACTGACAGTCCAAAGTGCTGTGTGTGTGCTTGCGTTTTTTGTGTGTGTGTGTGTGTGTGTGTGTGTGTGTGTGTGTGTGTGTGTGTGTGTGTGTGTGTGTGTGTGTGTGGTAGTGTGTCTATTAATAACCAACATTAAGCATCTGGCTCTTTAGAGAGCAGCCATTGTGAAGATGAACTGCTGTGAGGTCCAGCACAATGCTGCTGTCTCATTACTGCAGGCGCATGTGCACGCACACACACACACACACACACACACACACACACACACACACACAGGCAAGGTGGTCACAATCTTTTTTATTATCCTTTCCAGAGTATTTGACAGCAGGTCGTCTTCAATGACCCGGACCTGCACACATACACATTCTGGCCCCCAATCTACATCTGATTGGCCGAGTTGTGTAGTAAGCCATTGTAATTTTCTAATGTTCACACACAAACACTCACCTGCCTCAAATGTCAGTTTGTCAGATCCTTTATACCACTGAACCCTATGTTTATTATTCATTTATTAATTGTAATGCAGAAACTACTGATAATTTTTGCTCTAACATGTATTGTGAAGTCCCACGGGGTTCTATTGTAGGGTGAATGAAAATGACATGAAATACATTTACAAAAATAAATAATGCAGTGTTTAATGCAGGATTGCTGCAAAGCTGGATCTTGCCAAAAGAGTGCATTAAGTACATCCCCCACTGCTCTATAAAAAGGCTCTCAGAAGCTTCTTTTAGGTAGTGAACATCTTGGTATGAGATGCCTCTATGATGCCCTGTTGACACACTTTGAGAGAGGGCGCATCACTGGACAGAGAGAAGCAGAATGGTCATTTTAGGGAATTACCACCATTTAGGCCAGTCTGACAAATCCAGGTTCTGTTCGGGGTGTGACAATTGTTGGAGTCTGGGGGCCTTGTGCTGAGCACTTCAATCCTGCCTTCGCTGTGGAACGACACACTGCCCCAACTGCTGGTGTGATGATCTGGGGAGCATCACATACAAAAGTCATTTACCCCTTGTAACGATAAGAGGGACACTAACAGCTCAGAAATATGTCCAGGACAGACATTCCAACTGGCATTTCCCCCCAAAAAAGCTGCTTTACACCTTAACAAGGGTCTTCCCACCACTGTCCATGTAGAGCATACAGTGCCATATTAGTTGCAGTAGACTACTTTGCAAACCCCAAGACTTCTCGTTTAACCCCTAATTGGGCAAGAACTGTGGGTCATTCAAGCTCTCCCTCCTTTAGCTTAATCAAGAGACATTCACCAGAGCTGAGAGGAGTGTGAGCATTTTCCTCCTTGAGTGCAGAAATGCTCTGTCATATCAGGCTCAAAACCTGACAGATGTGGGCCAGGGCAAGGTTATCAGGCCAAGGTAAAGGCAGAGCAGAGCTGGCACCATTGATTTATACCCACACTGATCCCAGAAGAGCAGATTGCAGCCCCTCGCTTTGCCATCTATATTCTTCATGTTCTTTGTGCTGAAGAACGTGGAACAGTGAGGATTTCTATTGCAGGGAGGATGTGTGTCAGCAAATATGTATTAGAGCTCACACCGCAGGTTTCAAATGAGCTTTACTATACATGCAATTTGTGTAATGTCAAAATAATATATTAGTTTCATAATCATGTATTGCATGAAGGAAAATAAACTTGGAAGTCAATGAGAAAAGATTTATTCCAAGTCATGTTGGAGCATTGCTATTGGTCCTTTCTTCAGGGAAATTTGGAATGGCTCAAGTTTCACACTCAGCTATGCATGTGACATAAACATGGGTAGGCCTTATCGTTGTACGTGAATGACTGTATAAGATTGTCCCATTGCACATACTTTCCATTCAGACTGTGGGTTCTGGCTGGGCCACTCAAGGACTCGTTGTCCTCTTGCAACATAAACCTTCATCTTTAGGAATGCTCTGGAGCAGGTTATCATCAAGGATGTCTCTGTACATTGCTGCAGTCATTGTTCCCTCAACCCTGATTATTCTCGATGTTGGAGCTGTATTCTTGATGTTGTCAGAGTGACCACTGGGTTCTTGGTCACCTGACTAAGACCCCTCTACCACAATCACTCAGTTTGGCCATCTATATGAAGGGTCCTGGTGGTTTCAAACCACTTCTTCAGACATTTACAGACAATTCTTTAGACTTTGTGGCTTGGATTGTATATATATATATATATATATATATATATATATATATATATATATATAATATGTGCGTGTGTGTATGTGTGTGTGTGTGTGTGTGTGTGTGTGTGTGTGTGTGTGTGTGTGTGTAGAAATATAGAAATATCTGAAGGAAAATCAGTGGAAACAAGATGCACCTGAGCTCAAATTAAAATGTGTCATGGCAACGCCTGTGAATACTTATGTACATGTTATATTTTAGTGTTTTTTTAATAAATGAATTATTGTGTGTTGAATTTTGAGGGTAAATAAGGCTGTAACATAGCAAAATGTGCAAAAAGTGAAGCGCTGCCAATACTTTCTGGATGCACTGTATAATGGTAGAACAGAATAAAGTGTAGTAGATACTGTATAATTGAAAGGCTTCCTAATTTAATAATAATCATTGTGTTTCAGCATTACTGTATAGCTGCTTTTATGTGTTTATTTATTACATAACTATTACTGAGCTCAGTCAGCATTACTGTATAGCTGCTCGGGACAGTAGAGTCTCCTGAGATTCTTCTTGAGCCGTTCTTAAAAGGCCTGTGTAATGCTATTGATCAAAGACTGGCTTTATGATTAATGTGGTTCTTTTGACATGTAGCAGTGATGATGGATGAGGTGTCTTCAGAGGCAGAGGGGAAGACGTCTCCTCAGGGTTGCCACACCACAGTCTCACCTATTTTACCTCAGCAAACCCAACTAATGTTCTCTGTATCAATGGTCTAATCATTTACAGCTGATGTGGGCGTGTCCTAACATTATCCTCACAAGGAAAATGCATTTCTAATGATGTTTTCGAAATTCACCTTTTTTAAAGACATTTCTTCAGGTTTTCATTGGGCGTCTTAATTGTTTCACATGACGTTAGCTCCAGTGCAAACCTCAGACACCAAACCAGTCTCGGCTGATGGAATATATTCAATGTCTGAGAGGTAAAATACGTCATTTTTATGTCACAGAAAGAGAAGAGTGTATTTAGTAATGTATGAGCATCCAGCCCTGCAGAACAGAAGACATGAACTCACATTTTTCACTTGCTGTTCCGCTAACGAACACTCCCCTGCTTATTCTACTCTACAGTCGCACTTGAAGTTCACTTTGCTTATTAATAATACATTCTTAAGCAGGGCTTTAATTAGCTTCAGCCATGAGACAAAGGCTTGGAACAACAGCAGGGAAAGTGTCAGGAAGAGTCAGGTTAAAATATACAGCTGGAGTTCGTTTACTGGGCAGGTTTTTTGTCGTGCTGTTGTTGAGCACAGTCAGAGAAGAGGTTAAAGGAATACTTAAGTGTTTTTCAGCCATAGCTGTATTAAATCAATCTGTATAAGACTATTAATTAGCATTGATTAGCATAAACTGTTTTATCTTGCTTGTTATAAAATTAGATTCCAATTCAGATTTCTGTGAATTTTATTAGCATACAATTGGCTGATTCTGATTTTGTCCTATTCCAATTTTTTTTAGGATTATAAATCATAGCATACAGAAACTTATTTAACCTTACTGTATTGAAACCAAATCCAGGTTATAGCCATTACAGTTACCCACGTAGGTCTGGCTGTGCAGGTGGTGTAGATGCAATTTATGACTCTGCTATAGGCATAACCCAGAACTCTGGATATGAAGCTAAATCTTTTGAAGTACTTATTCTCAAAGTGACTGACCCAACTCCTGACCTGGCTCCTGCTTTGAAAAAGCAGCGTGCATTCCTGCTTATCACAATCTATAGTCCTCCTGATCCTTATACAGATTTTCCTAATGAATTTGCAGACTTTTTAACTGGAGCAGTTGTTTCTACTGATAAAGTATTGATTGTTGGAGACTTCAACATTGATTTTGAAAAGACCCAGCCTTCGGGTTCATTCGAAATGTTATTGGGCCTACCCACCGATGCAACCATACATTAGATTTAGTATTAACCCTGGGTATTGAGAGAGAGAATGTAGCCTGCCTTTCCCAAAATGACTCCATCTCGATCACTAACTAATCATGTTCAAATAAGTTCTAAAACATAATATACATCACCCACCCCGTTCTATTAGCAAATGTGCCATAAAAACCTTTGTCCTGTATGTACTGCAAACAGCAAGCTTGTTGTCATCTTAGTCACTGTTAAAAAAAAAAAAGGAAAATTGACCAAGCAACGCCAATCATGTAGCCTCTGTGAGCCAGCGGAGCCCTGTGGCTACTGCATGAAGCGTTGGTCATATGCTCTGCTAATGCTTAAAGCGGCTCAGCTACTGCTGCCTTTAACCCTGAGAACCTGAGATCTGCACTTTGCAGGCAGTTTGCTGTTTTCTAGGCTTGATAACTCAGGATCAGAGTGACCTATTGACATGGTACACGTCATAACAAACTACAAGACTGGTCTCATCATGGTGTGATCAGACATACTGTTTTTGTATAAACATTTGCTGCAAAGCTCAGCAGCCCCCTGTTGAGTATAATAACTGTGTTATAGCAGAGGTTAGTCTGAGATATATATATATATATATATATATATATATATATATATATATATATATATATATATATATATATATATATGAACCTTGCTGGAGAATGCCTTTAAATACTTCACTGTGATCTATAGCAGAGCTTATATTGCCCGTTTGACCGTTGGAAGTTCTTTTAGTGAAAGTCCCTGATGAACGCTCTTGCCTTTCTTTTACTCTCCTCTTTTCTCCTCTCTCTCTCCTTCTCTCTCCCTCTCTTAGTTTATTGCTGTTTTCATATTTGGCCCAGCTGTGAGCCATCTATTATTCAGCTTTAATCTCCACTACAGGAGTCATTAGTATAGGAGGAGAGAGAGAGGGAGAGAGAGAGAGAGAGAGAGAGAGAGAGAGAGAGAGAGAGCAAGGAGAAAGTCTGTGAGTGTGCCCTCATTTCTCCCTTAGCTAACCTCCTCTTACTCTTTTCTCATTCTCTCCATCCATCTCCACCATTTGTCTTCCGTCATGCTCATTCCGTTCTTCTCTGAATCTTCCTCTGTTTCAGCTTCAGATGATGAAAGGTGGGGGTGGGGTGAGCAGGGGGGCTTTTGGATGACTGCACACTAGAGTGTGTGTGTGTGTGTGTGTGTGTGTGTGTGTGTGTGTGTGTGTGTGTGTGTGTGCGTGTGTGTGCATGCATGCGTGTGTGTGTGTGAGTTCAGGATAACTGTCCTGATATTTTCTTATCATTATACACATTTAAAGTGGCCAGGACCCCACCGAGCAGGTAGTATGTGGGTGGTGGGTCATTCTCAGTGCTGCCATGACACTGGCATGGTGGCGTGCTAGTGTGTGTGATACAAGTGGAACAGACACATCAGTGCTGCTGGAGTGTTTAAACCCCTCAGTGATGCATGCCAATAATTTGACGCTCCTGAAAAAGATTAAGATATTTTCCATAACCTCAGTATGTGTCTTTGAACGTGGTTGTTTAAGAAATGTGAAACTACTCATTGCATCAGTTAGGGTTAAATAACATTGCCAGAGTTAGTCAGCATTACAGGGTTAGTCAAATGTCACAAGGCAGCCTTTTATTTCAGAAACGAAAGGGAAAGTATATAGATTGTATCTTCATACAAATGTGAATTAATTTATAAAAAGTACACACTGGATCATGACATTTTTTATTTGTTTGTTTGCTTATGTCCCAATATTCATTTTCCCTCCTCTATAATGCAATGATCCTCAACTAGTGTGTGTAATTTGACTGTGACTCTCCTGTGGGGCTGATGGGCTTGACCTTCTCTGTCAGTCTGCCTCTCTGCACACCCACTTGCACACACACACATTCACACACGCGCACACACACACACACACACACACAAGCTTTCATTCTCTCATTCACTTTCAATCTGCAACATCTCTAACTACTCTGTAATTTCAGTGTTATTCACGCTTGTCAGCTAATCACCGCGTTGAATCGAGAAGACGACAGAAAGGACAGCTCACACTCACTTTACACGCATTGAACTTTAGAGTGGTGGGAAATGTTTTGCAGCTGTGTGCATTCCTGTTTATAAATATTTATTTACTCTGGCCTCACCAGCACATTGGTTCCCTGATAACATTGTCCGATATCGAAGAGCTGGAGATTGGATTTAACGTACTGGCAAAATTTTCAACAGTAAAGAACCACTTGTGAGTGACGTCTTATATTGTGACCCATCTTTAATGTGAAAAGAACACCAATACAACCTGAACACAAAATGAGTGGTTGACCAATGAGTTGGATGACTGGTTAATCAGGCTGATTAATGCCATTTTGACATAATAGTCATTCGTACGTGATACCAATTATTTAAAAATGCCTATTGGCAGGAAAGCCCATCAGACGGGCTGCTGTGGAGCCTTTTAGTTCACCGTTCTACATGCAGATACCAGTGTGCATATAAAGTGTGCCTCGAGATAACATGGTAAGACTTTAATTTCTAGTTTTCAAACTTCAATATATTTATTCAAAGCTCAAAAACTCAATATAATTTGTATTTATTTCTGAGTGTTCTCTCAGAAACAAAGACTAGAATATCCCCATTATATATTGGCCATTGGTCGTCCCTGCTCTTAAAATATCTGCATCAGCCATTAAAAAGCCACTCAGAGTCCGGTACAATAGGATAAAATCTAAATCCAGGTTTCTTCTCATTTAATTCAAACAGACAGCTGTGGAAATGTCTATCCTGGTGGCCCCCTACCCTGCATATTAGAGGATTACCTGCTCCCAGCACACCTGACTCAACTAGTCAACTCATTAACAAGCCCTTTCACCCCCTTATAGTGGTGTGTTAAAGCAGGGAAACCTCTAAAATGTGCAGAGCAGGGGGCACGCCAGGACTGGGTTTGGGAAATGCTGTTGTAGTGTATTAATTAAGCAGTGAAGTGTAAATGTTACTGTGTCCTGTGTGCTCCACCCTCCACAAACACACACACACACATTGATACATTGTTCTCAATTAGATTCATGATGTCATGAGTTGAAATAACAGGTTTAAACTTTTTGGTGAAATACCTGTTAATATTCATTTGTTTCAAATCCGAAGGTGGTAACAGTGAAACATAAAGAATAAAGAGAGATATAAACAAGCATTTGAAGAGAGGGATGAGACAGAAAGAGGACAAGAGGTGGGAGGCAAACAAGACTACGTTTTCCACAGTACCATGCACAAGCTTATACCTTACAGCCGTAGATTTCTGGGTGGCATTTAAGAAAGTGTCTGGTGTTTCTCTTGGGCCTGGAACTGGTCAATAAAGGACTAAAAGCACTGTGAGTTAGATGACTGAATATTGTAACATGTTACTGAGGAAGTACTGAAGGTTCAGTGATACGATTATTCATACAACACAAACACTAAAAACAATACCACCACAATCTATAAAGAACGTTTTCACCAAGCTCTTATGTTGGTCAGATCCTTTACATCATTTACAGCATCAAAAGTCTTGCATTTCTCACTGGAGTCTTTCAACTTGGGTACCGTTTGAATGGGTTTTCTTTTTAATTTGTTAGTAGGGACCCATGAACACCTCTTAGTTGGAAAGCCAAAATAAACCTAATGCAGAAGTACTTGTTCTTGAATTTGAATTGCTTTTGGAGTACCTGGCTTCTTTCACTTCCATCCAAGTGGATTCTCTTCTTGAAGGCACTTCTCCTAGAGTAGAATACTCTTTAAAGTATCCCTTTTTTCAGTACTCTTCTGATATAGAGAGCAGAACATGAGTCTGTTCTCCTAAAAGGATGCTGTGATGGTCCACTTCAGCATGCTTTTGTGGCATGCCAGTATTTACTTCCAGGGTATATAATAAGAGGAATTAAATAAATTATTCTTTCTAAGTGTGAATGTAATGATGATATATGAAAGTGATCATAATATTTGAATAATGTTAGTTGAAATGTTTCTCTAGTAGCCTGTTGGGCTCCTCCAGCCTGGATACAAGGTGATATATGTTTGGGCATGGAAGCAAAGATGTTTTATATGGCATCTTGCTGCATATTTACCCACAGATGTTGCAGCTGGACCTGTAGATCGTGCACACTTGTAGGGTACTAAAGAGCCTTTGAGAGCCTTGTCATAAAGCAGTGGGTGAAGCACTTTATGCCCTCTTGTGCCAAGACCCAGTGTCTGATCAGACTACATCTGTAATCATTTACATATATATGCCTGAGACCACATAGTAGTTTGCTAACCTCTAGCTATCTTTACTGTGGTGGGACCCCACGTGTCGAGTTCAGGAAGGCAGTTGAGCATAACATGCCAAGACATTTCAGCAACATCGATTGGCCAGCGTGCCACACACAACATAGTGCTAACATGTTAGTGTGAATGAGCAGAGCTCTTGTCTAAGGTTCCTGTACTCTGAGAAGCTGGGGCAAGGGGCTTTCTCCACCACTGGAGGAGGAAAGAATGGGGAAAACGCTGCTCATTAATTTCCACTTGGAAGCCTTGGGTTCTCGCAGATTCATCAATGCTAACCTGCTTTATCAAAGACACTTATTCCTCAGATACAGGACCAGCCCTGACAGCTGGGTCAATACCAGCGAATAATTCACCCTGTCAGTCCACCACTTCTCGTCCGCATTTTAACTCTGATCTGGGATCAGCACACCCTAACCGCATTTCAGAATTTATAGTAAAAGAAACCATAGCACAGCTGGGTATTGGGTCAGCAGAACATCAAAGCTCCATCCAGAGTCACAAGCTCTGTTATATCAGACTGAATGTATTAATTGGTCAAATGAACAAGTGTACAATTTCGCCTTTAACCCGCTGCTTCACAGTTCAGTGCTTGGGGGCTTTAGACCCCTCTAGCCTACACCTGCAATAAGTCCTGTTGCCAGTAGGTTTATGTTTGTTTATCTCCTTCAGAGAGTCCTATTCTATTGCTAGTACTTCTCTACAGGGACTTGACAAGCTGTGTGCACATTTGCTCACCTGTGTCAGCAATATGTGCAGCTTAAAGTAGTTGAATACATTCATTAGAAGGGGAGTCCACAAACTTATGGACTTGCAGTTTAGGTCTCTCTCTCTCTCTCTCTCTCTCTCTCTCTCTCTCTCTCTCTCGCTCTCTCTTTGAGAGGTGTCAGGCCTCAGTTTGATCTGTGTTTGTTTATGTGTACATTGCTGTGGTTATTGGACATGGCAGCTGTGTGTGTGTGTGTGTGTGTGTGTGTGTGTGTGTGTGTGTGTGTGTGTGTGTGTGTGTGTGTGTGTGTGTGTGTGTGAAAGAAGAGAAGGGAGAGGCAGGATGAGGTCTTTACAGGGCTGACATGCTGTTGGCTGGGGTCAAAAGGTTTAAAGTGTTTCTGGATGAAAGCACTGCAGGCCTCATCACACACAGCCTGTCATCCACACAGCCTTTTTCAGCAAACCCCCACCAACTCCACCAACCCCCTCATCACAGCTACCTCACAGCCTCCACTCATCTAACCCCCATCCACCAAACTACCCCACAGCCTCCTCTCATTTAAACCCCACCAACACAGCTACCTCACAGCCTCCACTCATCTAACCCCCACCCACCAAACTACCCCACAGCCTCCTCTCATTTAAACCCCACCCACCAAACTACCTCACAGCCTCCTCTCATTTAAACCCCACCCACCTAACCATCTCTCTCTCTCTCTCTCTCTCGCTCTCTCTCTCTCTCTCTCTCTGAAAGGTCTGGGCACTACTCACTGCATTGCTGTACCAGTGCCTCTATTAGCCATTAGTAAGCATGTGGTGATTAAGGCCTGTATGAATTATGTGAGCTCACACAGGCAGTATCAGCTTCTCCTCAGAGACTAGTTATAGTTATAGTCAGAGAAACTGCAGCGAGAGAGACCCCCTTGCCCCCAGAGACCACTATTCTCTCCCTCTATACATATTAATATTAAAACCCACCAGCAGTAACTGATAATTACAGTAAGAGCTGCTTCTCTAACTGTTCTGTCTGTGTGCTGCACCAGTGAGCTGTCAGTTCTTCTGCTTGTGCATAATTACACACGACACAGCCAACAGGGAATGATATGGTACCAGACGGCCTTTGGCCTCTATTGTTGAGAAATAATGCCATGGTTATTTTCTGTGTTATTGTAGATGTTCAGTTTTAATTCTCACAGTTATTACTTTTGTTTGGTGGTACTAATTACAAAGTGTGTCATAACAAAGTGAGACGGGCAATTCATTTTGTTAACATTCACGTTGGTACTGTATGCCAGGCAGTTCAGTTTATTTATCTGTACGGCAGAATGTAAAAAAGTCATCCAGCTCTGTAACAGCTATCCAATCCTGTCATAGTCACAAATGTTACATAGACATCACTCAACCATAACATTATTAACACTTCATAGTTTCTGCGGTCACTGTCCATATAGTCAGCTCCTCTTATCCTACAGGAGCACTCTGTAGTTCTATAATCACAGACGGTAATCCACCTGTTCCTGATTTTCAATGGACAGAACCCCACTGGTCCACCACAGAGCTGGTATTATGTGGGTGGTGGGTCATTTTCAGCACTGCAGTGACAACGACATGGTGGTGGTGTGTGAGTGTGTGTTGTTCTGGTACGAGTGGATCAGACGCGGCAGTGCTGTTAGAGTGTTTAAACCCCTCACTGTCACTGCTGAGCACAGTCCACCAACCAGAAATGTCCAGCCAACAGCACCCGGTCCTGGCATGCCCCCCTTCTCTGCACATGTTAGAGGATTCCCTGCTTTAACACAACCCCCAGGCCTCTTGAAAGGTATGTTAGTGATTTGAATAGTTTAATCAAGTGGGTTTGGAGCAGGTAATCCACTAAAAATGTGGGGGGGGGCACCAGGCAGACATCCAGAGAATTGCTCAAATGATGTGTAGTGAATAGTGGGCAAATTAATGAGTGAACCATGCGAAACATAACTAAAGCCGTAGCAATTAATACTTGTCTTCAGGACACTGAGAGAGTCTGTGTCCTGTAGCACTTTGACCTTCTCACTGTCCATCAAGGGGCAGTGAGGACAGAGCAGGGCATGAAGGAAAGCCTGCTTCTGCTGAACCTCTGATTCTCTCTCTCTCTCTCTCTCTCTCCATCTCTCATTCTGCTACATAATGCTTACAGACTCTGCAGAGACCACTAACACTTTTCACCAGCATCTAAAATCAATACGACCTACACACACAAGAACGTACATATGCGCGCTCACACACATACACACACACACACACACACACACACACACACACACAGTCCTCTCCCTTGACTCAGCTTTTGGGACGTGCTGTAACACTGCTGATGGAGAAGCTGTAAAATTGCTTCCCAAGAAGAATGGAGCAGAGCAAACATTTAAAATCTCATTTACATAATTTACTCATTTAACAATGTAGTTTTTAATCTGGTTTAAATGTATTAAATCAATCACGACATGTTTGGCATCTTTTACGCCGAAGCTAAGATGCTTATATAGATTCAGTAGTGAGTATGTAATGAAAGCTAATATCTCCTCACTTAGTCTTATATTTGTTTAATCTCAAACATATTTGGATTCAGGTTCTGTGTGACACTGCTGTGACCCAATGGAGAGCCATGGCCTACATAGCCTTAGCTAAAAACAGCAGCTGCTGTCTGGAAGGCACACTGTGTCAAACAGCAGGGTTTTTCAACCTGTGGGCCATGAAGCACTCTCTAGTGGTCCCTCAGCCCATCCTTGGGGAGACAGTCATCCATACTGGGCTGATAACGGCACTTATAAAATATCACGGTGTGTTATCAAGTGTTGCAAAACAAATTAGACTGTATAAGTTTAAGATAACACAGTCATCTTTTTGGCCTTTATCCAGTTAAACAGGTCGGCCATGAGATGGAAATGGTTGAGAACCCCAGTCATAACGTCAGAAGATATGGTTTAGATGATATGTTTAACTCTTAGAACCCAAGATCCACACTTTTTTTTTGCAGCAGTTACTTCATATCTCAAGACCATAGTAACTTACAGACTTGATACACATATAACAAACTGCAAGACATACCCTATCTCACTGAAGTATGTTAAATGATATATTGCACACTCATTGTGTGATAAATTATCAATGAGTAATCCAGTTTACACAAATAAAATTATTCGTAAAATGAATTAAATCCCAGTTTAAATGCCAAAGGAGCTTCCAGTGCATGTATACTGCTCTGTCCATGTGTACATGCTCTGTCTGGATGTTCCGGATTTTTTAAATTTAATTTGGATCACTGTCAAGTATTTTTAAGTATGTTTAATTATGAATATTTTATCAGTATTATAATTACAATGTCTAATAAAAATGATTGCATTTTCAGCTCAAAAACACTCTGATCAATTCCCAACAGGATTTCTGAGATGTAATGTGTTTTTTAGCCCCTATAAGCAAATTCAGCAAAAAAGTAACTTCCATACATATAACACAACTCCCCAGTTGCTCCACAGATGCTGTGGATAGGGCTGCCCACCGCTCCAGGCACATGGTCACTGCCCCCTAGTGTGGGAATGCACTTGTTTGTGTGTGTGTGTGTGTGTGTGTGTGTGTGTGTGTGTGTGTGTGTGTGTGTGTGTGTGTGTGTTTGTGTGTGTGTGTGTGTGTGTGTGTGGGCGTTCACACTTCACTGTGTAGATGGGATAAATGTTGAAGATTCTCCTGTGTGCAGCACCATGGGTCTATGTGCATGTTTACGTTCACGTTCTACAACATGTTCAGCTAAATCACTTCATATCAGAGCGTTATTCTTATTGTTCTCTCTGTTGTATGTAACGTTTGTCTTAGATTATTTGTTAAAAAGTTGTTGTGGTACATAGCACTACAATGCACTTTCTGAGCATACTGTGCAATAGGTCAGGGCGATATAACAAAAAGCTTGAATCTCGATATGTCTAAGAGAAAGGGTGTTGCATGATATGATACGAAGAAACACCTGAACAGAGTATAATGTTAAAGTATCAGTATTTATCTGTAACAGCAGAAACACTGCATGCTAGTAACCTTTAATTGTGATGTTCCTGTGACATAATCTGAACAAGACTGTACTCAGTAGAGTGTCATCTCTCCAGAAAGCAAACCATTTCCACACAAACCACCCACTCATACTCTTTACTGGAATTAAATCATACACAGATGGTAACCTGCACGATATTGTGATATGGCCATTTTTATATCTTGTACAAAACAAATGTCAATATATCAATATTTATGAAATATTGCCCAGTTCTTCTGTGGATATCATCAGAACTTGTTTTATTAAAAATATATTTGGTTCAGTTTCATTTAGTTTAGTGCAGGATGTGAGCCATTGAATATTGCTTATCTTTCTATATTTTTGTATTCATACTTATCCAACCCAGATAGAAAAAGGGAAACAGCACAGACCAACATACACTATGGACAAAAGTACTGGGACACCTGCCCATTCATGGGTATAAAAAAAGAATTTATCCAGCTTTTCTTGCTTTTCTCCAACTCCTCAACTCATCCCAGAAGAACTGGATGGAGTCCCTCACTCCAGACAACACAGTTCCATTGCTCCACAGCCCCTGCTTTATACCTCTTTAGACAATAGGTGCCAGTGAACCCTATTATCTCAAAAGGGCCTGGACAAGCTATGTGTGCATTTGCACATCTGTGTCAGCAATGAGAACAACTTAAATGAGCTGAATGCATTCATTAGGAGGGATGTCCAGAAACATTTGGACATATAGTATGGATTGTCACCAGCAAAAAGCTTGGTTTTCCGATCACCCAGCACGACACTAGTTCCATAATGTTGTATGTTGGTCATATCACACCCCTACTGCTTCATTAGCCGTGTAATTCCAGCTCTAAAGTTGGAAATCACACTCCAGACCCTTAACATGGATTGGCTAATCAACTATGTTTAGTGTTAGGAGGAAACTGTATGAATTTCTCAGTAAGCTGCTTCTGTAGAAGTGCCCTACATGTCTTACACAGTTACTGCTGAGCATTTTACATATTCAGCACTACTAAAGAATATCATTTATTTCTACACTGAGATGTTATTTTTCTAGCCCTTTAGATTTAAAGAGAAATGTTCCCTGTGGTCATGGCTTGAGAGATCGAAGCACATTCATAATTTATTCAACTTAAATCAGAATTTTTTTAAGGCCCAAAGCTCTGCAGAGGCCGTCCACTAATGTGCTAATGGACGTCGGCTTAAATAAACATGCAGAGTTTGCATACAAGCAGATCCCGGTCTTAGGTATTAGAGATGAAGAGGCAGCATCATCAAAAGCAAGATACTGTAGCTGTGATCAGATGTGTACTGCAAGGAATGTGGAAGGGTCAGGTTGGGAGGTGTTTAGGCACTTGATACCGATGGGGGAAGTTTGAAAAGGGGATAGTTCCCATATATACCAATAATCCATCTTAAACTACGATCTTGTTGTTGGTTTTAATAACTGAGATGTAATTACACAACAAATTGTTTACTTTATTAGAAACACCCACCCTGTGCTTCCACTCACTGGCCACTTTATTAGAAACACCCACCCTGTGCTTCCACTCACTGGCCACTTTATTAGAAACACCCACCCTGTGCTTCCACTCACTGGCCACTTTATTGGAAACACCCACCCTGTGCTTCCATCCATGTGCTTTTGCATGTCAGCGTTTAAGTGAGTGTGTCAGTAAGTGTGTGTGTGTGTGTGTGTGTGTGTGTGTGTGTGTGTGTGTGTGTGAGAGAGAGAGAGAGAGAGAGAGAGAGAGAGAGAGGCTGCATTATTGTGATCAGGACTTTTGGAGCGAGTGAGGAAGAGGATGAAGGAGAGAGTAATTTACATATAAATGAGAGTTGGTGGTCACGTGGGCCTGACCCCATTAATTCTGATGGTCAGACGCTCAGAATGTGGCATGTGCCGACGGCGCACAGATTATACCCAGCATTCACCCTGCTTCACCCGGTGCACATTTATGATGCATTTCCTGCCTGACAGGAAGCCAGGAGGGCAGAGAGCACAGCACTGGCATTTGCTGTTTATCACATTCCCTTGTGGCACCAATCAAGGTAGCATTTAAGGGGGAAGTGTGTGAGCGTGTGCTCTGCTTGCCCACATTCTTGCTAAACGTCCTGGCGTACGGATTGGAGCGACGTGGCTCTCTCGCTTTGGAGCTTTTCTCAAATCATAATTTACATTTACACAGCACTGAGTGTATCTCTCAAAACGGTTCCTACACACAGCTCCACGCTGGATTCCCAGTGAGAGCTTGTAAACTGAACATGAATGACATGACCTTGTGTCATTGGTCGTGAACAAGATGGTCAGAATGCTGAGTCATGCTGTTCATTTATCAGTATCAATCCTCCTGGACGGGCCCAAATTTCCATAAATTACTAAACGTAACCATTTAGTTATGCTAATATTTACTTTTACACCAAGCTTGAGTTTGACCCACTGGCCACTTTTTTGGAAACACCTACCTTGTGCTTCTACTCACTGGCCACTTTAGTAGAAACACTCACAAGCAAAATGGTCAGAGTTCTGAGTCATGCTGTTATATATCAGTATTCCCTCCTGGACAAAATGAAACTGATGATTTTTGGATGGTAAGAGTTCAGAAACCCAATGGAAACTGGTCCCGTACTAAACTCAAACTGGCTTATATGAAGCCATGCAGACTGAAACAATATCGACTCTTCTTTCCGTAAAGGATTCTGCTGCAAGGCTTCATTATTCACAGATAAAAGTGGGGAAAATATACTTTATCAGTCTGTTTAGTGATTGGCTGTAAAGAACATTACAGGGTTATCAGTTGCTTTGGCCTCAAAAGGAGCTCAGTATTGAGTTCTATTGCCCTTTTTCTTCTGTCTTGACTGAACGAAAATGTCTGTACTGTCTGTCGGAGACTGAGGGGTTTAAGCACTCCAGCAGCACTGCTGTATCTAATCCACCCATACCACCGCAACACCTTTCCTGTTTGCACTGTGATTTACTGACAGATTGTCTCACTGCAGTTATCGTTGTTCTCATTGTGAGAAATGGTGACACTGTGCTCCGATTGTATCTGCAGCCGATTGAAGGTTGCTGAGATGCAGCTCTGAGCTATCTTAAAGAACTGCTTGATTAGTGATTGATCTAAAGCTCCCGTTCATTAGTGGAAGTCCTGATCTGAATGTGAATTGAAGTGATTAACATGAGAGCTGAGATGTTTTCCAAAACAGTCTGATAAACATTCTGACAATGTTCTGACTGCTGGTTCAGCACTGCTGAATGTAGAGACGTATGCGGTGAAATAAGGCCAAGCTGTGATGGGGGTTGGGGACAGTTCAGCAGAATTAAGCATAATACATTTTGAGTGCCGTAACAAAAGTGAACGATAATGTTGGAAACAGCAGACAAGTATGATCTGTATCTGTTATAGCTGTGTTTCAGAATCTGCCCGCTGACTGTTAAACATACCACCAAGTGTCCTGTTCTGCACTGTTTCCATCATGCGATTAAAAAGCAAACGATTCCACAAGTTTTAGCGTAACCCTGTTTTAAACAGAGATTGGTTTGTGCACAATTTGGGCACCCCCTACCCCCTACCAGGCATGTGTGTAACCCTGCCATCGTCAACTGTCTGCTGTCACATTCATCTGGCCTGAATTAGATGCGTCCTTTCCCCATCACGCCTGTCATATCTCCGGCAGGCCTGTCCACCAGACTGTAATCCACTCTGACAGCTGCAGCATTTTAATGCAAACACATATGCATAAACCCCTGGCGTGAGAGAGAGAGAGAGATAGAGAGAGAGAGAGAGAGAGAGAGAGAGAGAGAGAGAGAGAGAGAGAGAGAGAGAGAGAGAGAGAGAGAGAATGAAAGAAAACGAAGTCTGGCTGGAATCCCCTTGCGTTTGGGTGCTAAGGCTCTGAAGACTCCGAACGCTGCTCCGTTCCATTTGAGTTGTGGGGAGAGCAATCAATACAGCCATTAATTCTACTTAGTGGCAGTACAAGCAGGGGCTGTAGGCCGCACAAAGGCCAGTGCCATTGAACGGCTGACCTTTCCAAGCCGCACACCGCCATTCATCTCCGGAAGCAGTGTAGAGAGGCCAGGGACTGGGGGCTATGGTGGTGGGGGCTGGGGTAATATACTCAGAACTGACATTGGTGTTGCATTTAGTGCAGCACAATATGGAGATCAATGAGATCCTAACATCCAGGTGTCAGTAGTAAATGAGATAAAGTGATGTTTTAGCCTAACAAACCCAATTTACACATATACTGTAGGGAATGTTGTTACTCAGTCATGCCATGTTTACTGGCCAAGGTTTTATTCTTTAAGGTGTTTGGGCCATATTTGTGCAATTTTGTGCAACGTCACTGCATGAATTCATGTATAACCGATGCATTCAACACCAGTCGTGACCTTTAGGACTGTGGGAATACTACACTTTTATTTGCCCTCAATTCCATTTTTGCAAACTTTGCAGGAGGCAGGACTTGCTTGATTGCAATGTTGTCGCTGGTGTTGGAACGGTCACAACCAAGGTATTTTTCCAGCATTTAGAATTAGATGAAGAAATATTCAACAGATCACTTTATCTTCTGCTTCTTTCTGTATGGTGGTTCAATCTCTAAAGTAGCTGAAGGTTGAATCAATTCGCTTGATCGTTCTTTTTCACGGCATGAATGACATAAAATGTGAAAAATGATTCCAGCATATTCTTTCTGTACAGCTCTGATGCAAAAAACAGGGTGTAACTCCTGCATGTATTCGAACCAAATCATGATGGCTTGGACTTGTACAATATGTGTTATAATGCAAATACAGCAATTTCACAAGCACCCGGAACCCTTAAGGTAAAATCTGTTGGATTTCCTGGGTATTGTGGCACCTGTAGTGCTTTAGCACTATTGCTAAGTGTATGCCTTGTTTGCCTCCTCCTCCTCCACCTTGTCTCTTTTGTCTCTCTCTCACAATGGTGTGTGTAGAGACAATTTTTCTGTAGAGCCATGCTTTATTCATTATCTCTCACTGTTCTCACCATGCGATTGACATAAGTCAGTATTTCACCAAAATATCACAGAATAGTATTTCACCGAAAACTTCAATTCATGAAATCTTGGTGGATTGAATGAGGACAATCTGTGGGTTTGGAAACACACTGAACATGCTAACCTTTAAACTGTACTGCTTCATTAACACGGTAGACCTTGTATTAACTACCTCAAGGGGCACTGTACAGCAAAACTGCTGAAACTAGCACAGTTGGGTGTTCAAATGAAATGAAACCTGGTTTAGTCTATGTACTTTACTCATCCTGGGGAGGTCCAACCCACAGTGGCCTTTTTTATCATTATACCCCTGCAAAATAAATCAGATTTTTTGGTATTTCTGCTGTTTGAAACAGCGTTTACTTTGTATTGGAACCACTACACTAATACAGATTAATAATTAATAGAAGCTTAAACCCACCATCACCTATCTAATTCCTTTCTCACTGCTCTAAAGTGGTAGTACTTGCTAGTGTTTAGGCAAGCTCGCTGCTTGCTGTAAGCTGCGGACACCCTGTGTGGCCTGGTGGTCAGAGAACCGGCCTTGTGACTGGAAGGTTGCTTGTTTCTGCTTCTTTTTCTTTTGGCTGCTCCCTTTAGGGGTCGCCACAGTGGATCATCTGCCTGATCCGCATTACAGTTTTGACACAAGTGTTATGCCGGATGCCCTTCCTTATCCGGGCTTGGGACTGGCAACAGCAGTGCACCAAGTACACCCCTAATGGCTAGTTTGGAAGGTTGCTGGTTTGATTCCCTGAAATAGCAGGACATGTCTGAAGTGCTTGAGCAAGGCATTGTGGATAGGGCTCCCTGGCACTCTGGGCATGTATGGTCACTGCCCAGTAGGGTGTGAATTCACTAGTATGGATGGTAGTTTAGCCATAACCTGGATCAATCTGTATACAGATAATTGTAACCTGTTTTTTCAGACTTTAGTAGTTTCTTTTTCATTCAATCCTACCAATGTTTTCTGAGTCTTTCTCTTTGTCTTTCTCAGGCTTTATGGTTCCATTTTTGGCCCTTGTTTCTCTCACAGTATTTTTCTAATCATATTCCTCACTTGTTCATGTCGTCTGCACTCCGAATTCAGCTGGATAACTAATTATGAAGCTGTTTGTGAGTTCAATCGTTTATGTCAGAGCAGGGAAGTATGAAACTCTGCACCCAGAGTATAGCAGCCAGTTCCATTTACTCAGCTGTAAGTACTTAAGTATCATTTTCAGTTATTTGTGCTTTGACGTGATGATACCTTTATTATTTTTGAGGAAAGTAATCTACACTGGCGTCCAAAACCATTATCTCCATTGTTACACAGCACGATTTGGATGTGTTCCAAGCATATACAAGTGAGTTCTTAGAACACATTAAATGTCCAAACGCTTGTGGACACCAGAAGTGGGTTTCTGGTCCAGCAAGTAATGAATGCATTCAGCTACTTTAAGTTGCACCCTTTGCTGGTGTCAGGGTGCACTGAGCAGACGAGGAGAGGCGGACATACTCGCAGGGTTTCAAATAATTTATTATCCCAATGACAGGACACACAGACAACACAAAAGCTGACAAAGACCGACTGAAACAAAAGACCTTAAATACACAGACGAGACCAGAAACACCTGGTGCTGAATTACAAATGCCAGGACTAGAAATGAAACACTGGTGGAAAACACTGGTGATGAGGTGGGGAAAAACGCAGAGACAAGACTGTAAGCTATAGCCATGTGCTACAAAGCATGTGGCAACCAAAAGAAGACAGACAGGGAAGGTAAACATGATGGATACGTGACAGCTGACACACTTGTGCAAATGCACACACAGCTTATCTAGTCCCTGTAGAGAACTGCTGTGTGAAAATGTGCACACAATTTACACGGTCAGTGGAATAAGGGCTACATATGGGCCAAATCGTAAATGTAGCTACTGGATTTGGGCCACTTTGGATCAAAATTGAAATTGTACGGTTTACACTGTTGATTGAATAAGGCCCATATGGTGTGTTCAAAAAATAACCTTTATTCATAACAAATGCTCATATTCAGATACAACACTCTTGCGCTGGCCTCCTTCAAGGTAGAAACATATGCTAAATATGGGCCAAATCCTAAATGCACTGCTGCAGTTGAGCCAGTTTTGGGCCAAAATTGAAAATGTACACATAGTTTACACTGTCGATTGAATAAGGTTCAGTGACCTCTGAATCAATACTTATTCAGATACCACAATCTTACATTGGTCTCCCTTATAACTGACTTTATAAGTGCTTTAATTGGGCCAGTCTTCCTGGGTGGAACTGTAAAAGAAAGCATTGAGGGCAATAGCACTACACACTTCAGCTCATATGCTGTTAATGTGCTAACATTCTAATTAGATTCCGTGCTGTTTATTTTCACTTGCGTTCGTTTTTCTACTCCATACACTCCTAGTAACCACCCGTTTACCTCGCCATTCTTCTGTGTGACTGCCTCTGGCTGTAGTGCTCCAGTGAAGAATGTTGGGAAGAGGAGGCATGCATCATGCATGTGCCTGTGTGTGTGTTTTAAAAGTTGCTAGCTGCAGGGAATTGCTAATTGGTTATCATCCTCCTCCGGAGGCTGCTGGCTCGCTATGGGAGGAGTGCAAACCAGCAACAGGACCTTGATCTCCTTCCGACCGCAACAAGCATCATGGGTCAATGCTCAGTGGACACCCCACAGCTCTTGGGTGGCCCGCACTGGGACCTGCAATCTGTCCTCATTGTGCAGGCCTTTGTGCCTGGAGTGAGTGCGTGCAGGCCGTTATCCACAGGAACTGTGTAAGCACACTGGGACCCCTGTGAGGGAAGCCCAGTAGAAATTTATGTAGTGTCAGTATTTTTTTTTTTTTTCTTTTTTACCTCACCGAAATCTGCTTCAGTCATCACTTACCGCAAAAACAGTTACGAGTCGAATACAATGCGCATTAGTGTAATCACACAGCGCATAAAGATTTATGTGCTTTGTGCATAAATTTGTGTCTTACAGCAGGTGGCTAATTTGTCATTATGACAGCCTTATTATCACCCCTATTATCATGAAACGTTTGTTACAAACAGCAATTGAAGCGTTGTGTGCTAGCGTCCATGTGGCCCATCCACTGCAGAGCACATGTAAGCAAATGTGTCCAGAAAATACTGTATCTTTCAATGACTCATTCAGGGGTAATAAACCATACATTAGCAGACGCCATCATATTCAAAATAAGTTAATGTGGTGTAATTAGGACCCGAGACAGAGGGTCTCCTGGTGTTGTGTTTAGATTAGTCCCTGGTTTGATGTGGACATCAGCATGGGAATGTTCTCAAGTGGACGTTGGCACCATAAGAACTATGGCGTTATTTTACAATTTGTGCCGTTCTCGTGGATTTAATTCGTTCACATGCAAAATGTAAATTTGCTCTCTCAAATTCACCGTACTCTCGCTCAGACTGGCTTTGCTGAGCAAGAAATTAATTGGTCTAAACGTTTGGCAGCTTTGTTGCTCTGAAAATCCAAGCATGAGAGCATGAAATGGTCTGCCAGCAGGAGAAACGTAGGAACACACTGATTGTACGTGAGCAGGTTATTTCTGAGAGCACACGGTTTCATACAAGAGCATGGTAAATTTGAGTTGAGCACAATTATATTTTGCATGTGAACAAATGAAATCCGAGTGCTGCATGAATTTGGCTCTCACATTTGAATAAATTGCTCAAGACTTTTGGAAGTACAATAACGCCATAAAGAACTTCCCTTGTGTGGGAAGAGTTCTTCACTCTTCACGAGGTGCAGTTCCATTGACATTCCAACATCTTTTTTTATTGAATTTTAACCCCCTTTTCCTCCAGTTTGGTTGTGCCAATTAAGCTCGTGCAAAATCACTACTCAAAACAATTCTGGAAGCAGGTCTGTCTCTGAGACAGAACAAACACAATTGGTTCAGACAATAACCAATTAAAATAAGCAGAAGGCAGAGCTTTAAGAATGTGTATCTGCTCCTCAGAGCTTTCTCTGTGGTTGCATTGCATGAAAGATGTGCTTCATTTTGAGATTTTGCTTCTTTTTAAGAAATTCTTAATATATGGTGTTGGTTTCTCCGAAAACTGCATAGAAACTAAAACAGCTAACTTCTAAAGCAGCATTTTGTGGCTTCTATGCAAACTTTTCTTTACCGCACGCCAACACGCAGAGTACTATGAATGCTGTAAATGCAGCATTAGTGCAAGAAATGCTGTCACCCATGTTCAGTACCTAAATGATTATTTTTATAGTTTATAATGTATAGTTGCCTGCACAACATTACAAAGCTAGGTAACTAATAAGCAACCAAAAATGTTGCTTTCAAATCTAGCTTTTTTTTCCAAGCCGTTTTCTGAGAACACAATTTGAAGCTCTGAGTAGCAAACATGTTTCTAAAGCTCTGCCTACTTGTTAATTTAATTGTCTATTCTCTGAACCAATTGCATTTGTTCTGCTTCAGAACCATTTTGAGTAGTGATAGGACTATTACAGCCTCCTCCGACACATGCAACGTCAGCCACAGCCTCTTTTTTGACTGAGGTCCACCACAGCAACTAACAGACTCCTGTGCTGTGATGAAGGGAGAGTTGTGTTTTAGGATGTTATAAGTAATGTTACTGTTGATTGTTGTATAGCTTCCAATGTGGAAACTCAAAAGGCTCATGGAACCTTGGCCCACAAGCTAAAAGTGAAGGTGTA
Source organism: Acestrorhynchus altus (assembly GCA_034509495.1). Taxonomy (NCBI): domain Eukaryota; kingdom Metazoa; phylum Chordata; class Actinopteri; order Characiformes; family Acestrorhynchidae; genus Acestrorhynchus; species Acestrorhynchus altus. The sequence continues at coordinate 24,288,295 of CM067502.1, forward strand.
TTTTGGACCATGGTTGAAGGACTTTGTTTATAGAAACCTGGTGGCTCACCCAGCATGAGACTTTTGGGTTCCAAGATTATACATGCAAATACATTTTAGTGTTGCTTGAACAAGAAGAGAAAGAAAAGGAAATAACTGGCTCTGCCTGAGTGATTAAAGGAATAACACAATAGCAGAAATAATGACGTCCTTGGAGTATCCAGTCAGTGGAGTAACCGCTCCATGCTGTGCATATTTCTGATCTAGCTGTGTGCTTAGATAGTGTTTAGTGGTTTGGGAGATCTATCTGTAAGCATTCACTCCTGCTGTATAAATCAGAGCAGAAGAGAGAATTGGCTTCCTGCTTTTCTGCTTTTGGCTTTCTATGGAACCCTCATCTGAAATGCTCTCACGTGCGACAGCTCTCAACGCCCGCAGGATCCATGTTTTCTGAAGCGAACACTGATTTTCAGAGCTATCTACTTGAAATGTGTTTTGAATGAACAGGCGCACGAGATCCACGGCACACTCAGGTTCCCCGCTAACCTAAAGGACGCCCCAGAGAAAAAGATCCTTTAGCAAACACGCCACAGCTGTGCTGCTGTGTCGATAGGCTGCATCTGAAAGCCTAAAGACATGCAGCATACGAGACGGTACGCTGACGACAACTTCCCATCCTGCGGTGGCAGCCACTTCCTCCAGCACCCGAAATGTGGCAAGTCACTACAGGGAAGTCTTTCATCACGGCTGCCACGGCAACAGCACCACGGGCGAGCGCAGATACTCACCTGCTGTTCCCTTCTCCGTCGCCTCACTCGGTTTCATCTCTATGTTACACTCTCTTCCTTTCACCCTCTCCGCTCTTTGTTTGTGTGAATTCAGGCCACTCCTGTTTTCGACTCACACTCTGTTATCGGATTCAGAGGCATGCAAGGCAATGCAATTTCCCTTCATCTTCCATGGAATTGGGCCTTACAGGAAGCAACCCCACCAGCCTAGTTTCATCAGTTGATTGGGCTGCATGGTCCAAAATTCCAAAAACCTTTGTTCGGTGGGTCCAGGGGACCTATATAACTATAAAACTGTGTGTAGGTGTGTCCACTAGCCAAGGATATCTAAGTGAAAAGCAAAGCACTTTCGTAAGTCGCTCTGGATAAGGGCGTCTCCTAAATGCCATAAATGTAAATGTAAATGGTGGAGTCCGATTTTTTGGACATGCAAATCCAGTCTTTTTGGAGCTCTTTATATGTGGTCCTAGATTGTATACGTATCTGATTAGGGAAACCGTGGACCTCAGGCACTGCCATTCTGCAAGATGTGTGTAGACGTTTCAAGACAACCAGACAGCAAATGGTGCTTATGGACAGTCCTAGTAAACTTTTCAAATCAGATGTAAGCCACTTTCATATGTGGTTCTAATTTAGATATGAATCTGATTTGTGCCTCAGCAGAAAGGTCTGTTCACTAGGTGGCCAGTACGAATGGGGAGAGACCAAGACAATGAAAACTGAAGGTCTGATTACCATTTGAATTACATATTTCACATCACTGATAAAATCTGATTAAAACTTCATGAGTAGTTTGTAGCATTTGGCTCAGTAATGCACCAAAAAAAAGGATTTTTTCTGTGGTTTGGCTATCGAGGTGTGTCTATTGGTAGTGTAACCAACAATCTGTGTGGCTGTTTTTGTTAAAGGGCAGGACTTCATCAATAAACAAATACCATGTTAAACACATGTTAAAGCATAAATGTAATTAATAAATGCTGTTGTAGACACATGCAGTTCATGTACATGTATGAACGTGAATCGGCAAGATAATGTAAAAAATCAGAATCGACTAATAAGGCCCTTAATGTGAACTTAACAGACCAACTTAACCTTAATTAGTTGTGCTTGAGGAGAAAACTAGCACCAGCACTCCAGAACTTGACCTGCCCTGTTAGAACATACTTTGAGTTTAGCACAGGAGCATCTCTAGATGCTTGTACTGAATTCCTGGAGCTCAGCCCAATGAGGGGTTTCCTCTGGGGTTGTAGTGTTCATTTTTGCCCCATTGACTGAACAGGGGGTCTGGTGTTGTTTATTTGATGGTCAGTTTGGCTTTTCTGAATACAGTCTGGCCAGGTGGGGTATTAGTATTAGTGAGCCCAGGATGTTGGATGATCACCACCACGAGTACTGGATGGAGTGCTACCACTCCAGAGAGCACTTTATACTCCTCTAACCCACACCTGGCACGGTGCCAATAGGTCCATGTTTGCTTATCTGCTCCAGAGAGTCCTATTCTATTGGCAGTGCTTCTTTACAGGGACCAGACAAGCTGTGTGTGAGGGCGCTTCCTCTTCCACATACGCTAATTATTAGACAAGGACAGCTGGTGTTCAGGAGCTCTGGCGTTCCTCTTCTTCCCAAAACATGCTACATATTTATGGAATAACAGTGACTTCATGCATCTGACTGCTTTGGAAAACAATATGGGATAAAAGCACCCCCATCAGTGTAACAGATGAGATCAGGAAAACCCATATGGAGGTAATATAGGGAATGTGACTGGGTGGTATCTGCTGATGGCTCATAGTTGCCAGTTTCTCATGTTTCTTAAGCATTAAATGCATGGATAGCTCTGCTGAGATGAAGTAAGTGGTGAGGACCGGTTCCATCAGACTGGTTTAATCCAGCACCAGGGGGCTTATTCCCGCTGGGTTAATGGAGTGACCAGTGCTGTAAGGATGGTTTAGGGCAGATAAATATGTTGCTGGAATTAGGCCTTAAACGTATCTTATCATGCAGTTAAAGGGGTAGGAGGTGAATGTGGAGTTGGGGGTGGTCTATACTTGGCTGCACTCTGAGTGACTCCAGCTGTTAGTTGGTGTTCGAAAAAAGCTGAATTCATTGACCATGTTGTAAATGTATTGGTGTCATCCTTAGACTTTAGGATTAACCTCTCTCTCCCTCTCTCTCTCCCTCTTTCTCTGCAGATGACACGTCCTATTCAGGTTAAACCAGCTGACAGCGAGAGTCGTGGAGGTACAGCTAACTCTATTACTTTCAACTCAGCTATTCTGTCTCTCTCACCCTTTTGCTCTTCCTTGCCCTCTTATTTTTTTTTCTCTCTCTCTCTCTCTTTCTCTCTCTCTCTCTCTCTCTCTCTCTCTCTCTCCTTACTCAATTGCCCTCTTTCCCTTTACACACATTTCCTCTGTCACACCTCCTCCCTCGCATTCTCTCTTTTTCTCACACAGTTGCTAGTGCACCTCCTCTCTCACCCACTTTCTTTTTCTGTCCCTTTAATGAACACTTGTGAAAAAGTTAGGACACCCAGTGAAAAGCTTTGTCTCTTAACATTCATCATCAACACTCATATTCAAAAAAAACAGTTTCACACAGAAGGAATCAACCCACTGCAATAGAATCAAACCAGACTTTCACATAGTCACTCAGAATGGCAGTGGGTCATCTTCAGTGATGAGTCCCATATTTGTCTTTACGGAGACCACTAACGAATTTCTGTGTGGAGCCTGGGGTGTAATTTTGTACAATGCAAGTTAATGAGGTCTTGCAACCAGGGCTCTTACCTTTTCTGAACACCCGTTCTAGTGCGCTATTCTAATCCATCTCAAGAGCTCATCTTGAAGAAATCAACTGCCAACATAACTAGATCAGGCCATGCTAGCAAGTTCAACCCAAGAGCAGACCACAAGCTGTGTAAAGGTGTCTCCAACAATCCTAAAATGTCATCACAGGACCTGCAGGTACACTGTGTTAGTGGGTGCCCCTTCTAATGAATGCATTCAGCTCTAGTGAATGTGAAAAGTATTCACAGTGCTTCACGTTTGGCATATTTTGTTAAGCTACAGCCTTATTCAAAAATGGATTCAATAATTCTACACACAATACATTATGATGACAAAGTGAGAAAAGTTTGTAATCTTTGCACATTTATTATTATGGCTGGTGCACCAGATAACACCACCAGTAATCCGTCACACCATATGGGCAATTCAGGTCCAATTTCCAGTTTGGGCAACTATTCTGTGCTACACCAATAATAGATTTTAGGCAAGACTCCTAATACTACTCTTGCCCACCTCTGTAATATCAGTAACCTTGTACGTTGTTCTAAATAAGAAGATCAAATAAATGCCATAAATGTAAATGTAATTAAAAATAAAACAAAAAATACAACATACATATGTATTCACAGCCTTTGTTCAATACTTTGCTGAAGCAGCAGTTACAGCCTCAAGCCTTTTTGGGTATGAAGCTACCAGCTTCTCACACCTGTTTTTGGGAAATTTCTCCCATTCTTCTTTGCAGAACCTCTCAGGTTCCATCAGATTGGATGGTTGAGCATCAGTGTTGAATTTACACAACCATGTTGAAACAGGTTCAAGTCTGGGCTCTGGCTGGGCCACTCAAGGACATCTACAGTGTTGTCCCAAATCCACTCCTTTGTTATCTTGGCTGTGGGCTTAGGGTCGTTGTCCTGTTGGAAGATAAACCTTCGTCCCAGTTTGAGGTCCAGGGTGCTCTTTACATCGCTGCAGTCATCTTTCCCTTGACCCTGACTAGTCTCCCAGTTTCTACTACATCCTCACAGCATGATGCTGCCACCACCATGCTTCACTGTAGGAATGGTATTGGCTCGGTGATGAGCAGTGTTTGGTTTCCTCCAGACCTGCTTGGCATTCAGTCCAAAAAGTTGAATCTTTTTCTTTCTCATGGTCTGATAGTCCTAGGTGCCTTTTGGCCTTTAGGTGCCTTGGTGGAGTTCTGCGGGAATGAATGTCTTTCTGTAAGGTTCTCCTCGCTCCACAGAGTAGCATTGTAGCTCTGTCAGAGTGACCATTGAGTTCTGATACTCTGTACTTTATGTTGCTTAAGAATTGCAGGTTCGACTCCTGGCTCATGCTGCTCATCATCAGCCACCAGAGTCTTGGCGAATCTGGCCACGCTCTCTGTGAGAGTAGATCAAATTCTCTCCTCGCATAACACCCAGTGCAATGGTGTGACATTGTATGTGATTGGGGAGAGTCCTAATGGGGTTGTGTAATTGGCACTTCCAAAACAAAAAAAAATGGGATAAAAATATTTTGCCTCCATCAATTAAACTGCACGTTGGGTTGCTGTGGAGAAGTATTGCCAATAGAATAGGACTCTATAGAGCAGATTACTGAGCAAAGTAGTTTTTATGGGAGGTGGTTTTTCCACCAGTGTACATACTTTATTTATGCTCTCTCTCTCTCTCTCTCTCTCTCTCTCTCTGATGGCTGATGTGGGTATTCATTTTGACTAAAGTGATTGCGTTATTGAGTGGAGAAGTGTGTGTAGGCCACATCCTGGCCCTGCCAAGTGCATTACCATTAGACTGTAAATTAAAAAGTCATTAGAGAAGAGAGTGTGACTGGGGCCTGGGATTTCACAGCCCTGCCTGCTTTTGTTAAATATACGAGCCTGTCTGAGAGAGAGAGAGAGGGGGAGAGAGAGAGAGAGAGAGAGAGAGAGAGAGAGAGAGAGAGAGAGAGAGAGTGCACAAAAGAGTGATCAATAAAATAGTAGTTTGTTTCTGTCAGAGAGAATTGTCTGTGTGTGTGTGTGTGTGTGTGTGTGTGTGTGTGTGTGTGTGTGTGTGTGTGTGTGTGTGTGTGTGTGTGTGTGTGTGTGTTGGGACATGTGGTATACTGTTTTTAACTAATGGTTTGTATTACTAGCCTTTCTGACATTAATATCAGAAGCAAATGGAAAGAGCTTGAGAGCCAATCATATGTTGCTGTATAATATGAGCATATCAAGCACTGCTCTAGATGAGTTTCCATTTCGATTAATCAAAGCCTAATTTCTTAAAATTACTAATCATTTTAATTTTGGAGTATATTGTACACCTTGCTCAAGGGCAATTCAGTCAAATCCTGCCAGTTCAGGGAATCAATCCAGCAACCTTCCTGTCACAAGACTGGTTCCTTAACAGCCAGCCCACAGCTGCCCTACTGATTTTATGTGACCTATATCTGACATTCATCTTGGGCAACATCACAGGAGCTATCTCTGAGCTGCCTAACTGACAGCTGAAGCTTGTCACTGAGAAATAAAGCTCGTTATTTGGGCCACTTCTATGTTTTATGTTCTTGGTTTAAATTTTGCTTTAAACTTTCTACCTACATTTGAGGTTTGAGCCACACCCTCATGCAGCCACACCCTTCTATAGCCACATCCTCCTGTATTAACAACCTCCTGCTATGACATTATAAACTTTCATTAGAAGCACAAAGTAGTCACAGTATGTTTAAGTAGAGATATCTCCCCAAATGTTTATGAGGTCTGATACCTCCTTATAATGACTAATTTTGTCAACAACAAACTCTGTGACATCATATATTTTGGCACTGTAAAGTGTAAGCACAGGTTTGTAATTTAGAAATTCCAGCCTGACAAACATTAAACAGAGCGATTTTCAGATAGTAGTTCTCCAGAACAATCCTGTTTAAGTAAAGCAGTCTCAGTTATTAAATCTGAACTATTGTATTTGTGGTGTTTCCTTCACAAAATAATCAGCAAAAAATCACAGCATGAATAAAAAATGTCCCATCAAGCCTAAAGGCCACAGACCACCGACCAGATACCCTAACACAAACACCAATGACAATTAGGGAGATTCTGGTTTCCATTTACGACTGCAGTAGAGTCCTTCATAGTAATTCATATCTAGTTTTTGGAATTTAAGGGGTTAAGGTTTTGAAGGCACCAACGTGCTCGTAGTTGTAGTTTTAGTTATGCGTGCGTGGAGCTGCTACAGTGGATCTGTACAGATCACTTCTTTTTCTTTCTTTTCTTTCTTTCTCATGACTGAATGTCCTGTTTTGTGCCTGGCTATATAGTTGTGTGATGAGCTTCAGTTAGTGATTTTTGAGCAGCAGAAAGCTGCGAACTGTGTTATTGTTACTGCGGAGGTAATATTGAGCATATTAAGGGAAAAGGAGCACAAATATGGTTCTCTGCTGTGCCATCACTCTCTGTGTGTGTGTGTGTGTGTGTGTGTGTGTGTGTGTGTGTGTGTGTGTGTGTGTGTGTGTGTGTGTGTGTGTGTGTGTGTGAGGTGAGCGTGTGTGTGTGTGTGGGTGTTTCAGTCAGGATTGTAGAAGTCTCTTAGCACCTCTGACACTCTTATGCTGCAATCGTTTCCATTGATTTCATTTCACATCCAACCTCAGTGACTGACTTACTGGATATGAAGCCTCTGTGTGTGTGTGTGTGTGTGTGTGTGTGTGTGTGTGTGTGTGTGTGTGTGTGTGTGTGTGTGTGTGTGTGTGTGTGTGTGTGTTCATATGTGTCAGTGTGTGCACCACAAGAAAGTGGCTTCCTCACTCCAGTGCTGCACACACTCAGAGAAGTGTGTGTTCCGCTATTGCTGGCCAAGCTCTTCACACACCTCTCCTCTGCTGTCCAACTCTATTATGGCCAGGCCACTCTCTGGCTTTCTATCGTCTCTCTCACATAAACAAGAGAGAGAGAGAGAGAGAGAGAGAGAGAGAGAGAGAGAGAGAGAAGGAGCATGCAAGAGAGCAAGTGAGAGTTCAAGTGTGAGAGTGCAAGCATGAAAGTGCAAGCGTGAGAGCAAGTGCTCACACGTTCACTGTTGCAAGCCAAGCTTTTCTAACACCACTCTGCTGTCCATCTTCGTTATGACTGGTGCACTCTCTTCCTTCCTCCATTTTCCCTCTCTTGCTCTCACGCTTACTTATCAGAGTAAGAGAAATAGAGAGCAACTATGAGTGAGACAGGGAGCTTGCAAGAGTTCAATTTTGAAAGTGTAAGCATGATAGTGCATGCGTGCGAATGCAAGTGAGAGTGAATACAAATAAGAGTGTAAGCTTGAGAGTGCACAGGTGAGAGTCCAAACGTGAAAGTATACACGTGAGAGTGCAAGCGTGAGAGTATACAGGTGAGAGTGGACATCTGAGAGTGCACATGTGAGAATGTACCTGTGAGATTGTATATGTAAGCAAGCAAGCATGAGAGTGCACATATGAGAATACAAGTGTGAAAGTGTAATAGTGCAAGAGCAAGCACTCACATGTTTGTTGTTACATACCAAGCTCTGGTTTTGGTCTGATTTGGCTTTTATACAACTAACTTATGGATATACAATCAATACAGAATAATTTCCCTCTAAGAATGAATGGGATGTTAAAGGTGCACCGTTCTTATGTTACGATGAAATACAATGGTATCACCCAACTAACCACTTGTCAGCATCTTAGCAACCACCTGAGATACCAGTGCAATCACCTAATAAGCCATTGCAACACTTTGCAACACTATAATAACCAGCTTTAATACCATACACACCATACACATTGTAACAACTTTAGCAACACAATAGCAACCATGTGGAATACAATATGATCTTCTTAGGAACACACTGGCAAGCAACTTATATGCTGTAGCAACCACCGTGCAACACCGTAGCACCCATCTCACAATGACTGATAAGCAACACCACAGCATGTGATACCATAGCAATCACACAATAGTAACCACCAGGAAAACCATAGAAACCACCATAGATGTTACAGCAATCACCTACGACATCATAACAACCCCTGACCAGCACTATAGTAATAACATTGCAGTTACATAGGAACCACTTAGCAACGCCACATAAACCACTTTGCCACATCAAAGTAAGGACCTGGGATCATAACAAGCATCTACCAGCACCATAGTAACCACTTAGCAGCACTATAGCAATAACATTGCAATCACATCGCAACCACTTGGCAATGCTGTAGCATCCATCTAACAGTGACTTAGCAACACCACAGCAGCCACTTTGCCACATCATAATAACCACCTGGGATACCATAGTAACCACCTTAGATGTTATAACAATTGCTAGCAACACCTTAACAACCACTTATCAGTGCTATAGTGATAATCTTGCAATCCCATAGCAACCATTTTGCATTAGCATTAGCAACACCACATGAACTACCCATCAACTACGATGCCACATCATAGTAACCATAGCAACCACCTAGCAAATATTGCCCTGCAGTTTTCGGCAGCAGCCTAGCAACCGTCTGTAAGTGCACCCACTTAGGCTGCACAGTGCACAGTATTTTCACTAATTGAGCAATTAGGCTTTTAATGTACGCAGCATCAGCAGTAGAATACAGTCTACAGTCTAGCACCCCTGCTGATATATTTTTCCCAGTCAGAGATTGAAATACTAACTTAGAGCAGCGAAGCCTGATTGTGATTGGCTGAACAGTGCAGTTAATGTGGTGTCTCATGGGCTGCTACTCATTTCAGATGTACTGTGAATCATCTACTCTGAAGTACAAAGAATTTGTGCTTTTTATAGTCCAGAGGAACGGAAAAACACTGTCTCTTATCTACTGTAATTGAAATGCTACCCTTGAAAACGTGGATCAATGGAATAATGTAGCGTCTACAAGGGCACCTTCAGCGCAGGGGAACAAGGAAAGAATCTCCAAAGTGTGTACTCAGATCCACTGAAGCACTCATTTAGAACACACACACACACACACACACACACACACACACACACACACACACACACACACACACACACACACACACACACACTGTATTTTAGTACTTGAAAGGATTCAGGTTGGTTATACAGTAACCAGTCCCAATAAACCGTGAAATTAAGCCTGAACATTTGAATAATTAAGCCTGCCTTTACCTTTTTCGTTCACATACATACATCAGCCATTACATGAATCCACTGACAGCTACAGTGAATTACATTCATTATCTGGTGTTAGTGTCACCATCAGGGGTGGGGATCTACATATTAGTCCACAATTGCAGTCAGTTTTTGAAATTGGTGTGTTGGAAGCAGGAAGAATCTGAGACACTTTGACATGGGCAAGATTGTGATGGCTAGATGGATAGAATAGAACATTTCCAAAACATCAGGCAGGTCCTCCGTGGTGCTCGAGGGAAGGTGAACCATGAAGGGTAATGGGCACCCAAGGCTCATGAAAGTCCCACCTCACAATAGGACTTAAAGGATCTGCTGCCAATATTATGGTACCAGACAGCACAGGACATCTTCAGAGGTGTTGAGGAGTTTCTCCGCAGATCAGAGCTCTTTAGGTAGCATGTGGGGGAAAGAGTTGCTATAAAATGCCAAAATGCATGAATATTAGCTTGACATTAACATACTTGGCAAATCCCTGTTACCAGGCTAGTAAGAGTATCGGCAATCTTGGTAGAATTTCTTGGCTGCGTCAGAGAAGGCTGTTCCAAAGGGAAGGCTCCTTCATACACAGCCAGGAAATGCAGCCTATGTTTAGAGAAATTTGGAGGATGCAACTGATGGGAACAATGAAAAAACACCTTGGAAATTTTGGAAAATGAATTTTTGGTACTTAAATTCAACCTTTCTGGTTACATCATGCAGCATAGTTAGACTGTTCCAGATTGCTCAATTTGTGTGACAAATTGGTAACTAAGGACCTGCCCTACCTCACCTGCAGTCTAAGCTTTGGAATGTAGCTAGTTTGTCTGTTTTGTAACATAAACAAGCTCTCTATTACAATACCACAAATATGACTATATTTCTAGTATATGTGCAGCGTTAGGCAGTTCTCGCAAGTGTCTGTCTACCAAATGAGTACGTGAGGGTCTTTCTGCCTCTGGGCTCTATAACACAGACTGTGGTTGCAAAATAAATTTCAATAGAACGGAAGTGAATGACACAATGGCGTGCATGTTTTCTACAGTCATTGAAGCAGCCCACGTACCAGCAGGCCTCGTTTTTTTAAATTGCATTTGAAGATGGTCTTCACAGATACACACAAACTCAGGGTCCTAAGTCACATCCCCGTCCAGAAAGCCCCATGGCCCAAACACGCTGTCACAGGACCAGACTTGCTCTCCTTGCTCTGTCATAAATGATATTTATCCCTCGCCTGCCTCTCTCTCCCTGCAACACAGGATGTAGCGACGACTCTGGAATACCAAGTGCTTCTCAGCAACCCAAACAAAAGAGGCCTCTCTGCACACGCGTCTCCGACTCGAGGCGGCTGTGACAGCCGAAGAGAGACGGCCATTTAAAAGGGGCTTTTGTGTATTTTGATGTCTCATTTTGGCAAAGAGGTCTCAGGGAGAGGCGTTGTGGGTAGAGCTGGGGAACTTGGCTGAATGTGGCTGATGAAGAGGTTCACTGCAATCAACTTGAGTGACCTCTTAATTGAAGTGGCTACAGGCTAGTACAAAGATTTGAGCACGTGCACACACACACACACACACACACACACACACACAGACACACACACACACAGTTACATAAGCATGTGTCATATCCACCTACGTTGCAAACTTACACTTAAATGACCTTTGAGGTGGATGGACAGAACTAGAAGCAGTTTTTGGAATGTAATAAATCTTTTTACGTGTGAATGTAATGATGATCTATGTAAGTGGTTGTGGTTGCATTGCCGCCGCATGTTTGCCTCCCAGCACTGGGGTCTTTGGTTCAAGGCCCTATCTGGGTGGAGTTTCCATGTTCTCCTGGATCAAAAAGGCCTAGGTGATGGGCAGTTTTTTGAAATGACAATGTTGCTTCCCTCAATCCAATTATTCTTACCCTCTCAACGTCTGACAACTGGCATTTAACTCCCTCCCAGCCACACATACCTATTTCCAGGCCTAACAACTGTTGGTCATCTCTAACTTTATATCATCAATGTGAAACAACTGGATAAGAGTGTCTAATACAGTGGACAGTCAGTAGACACAGTGTTTAAACACTCCAGCGGGACTGCTGTATCTGATTCACTTGTATCAGCACAACGCACACTAACACACCAGCACCATGTCAGTGTCACTGCAGTGCTGAGCATGACCCACCACCTACATAATACCTGCTCTGTGGTGGTCTTCTGTGGTCCTGATCATTGATGATCATGGTGAAAGGAGGATAAAGTATGCAGAGAAACAGATGGAATACAGTCTGTAATTATAGAACTACAAAGCGTTCCTGTATGGTAGGAGAGTACAAACAAGGAGGTAGTCACAATATTATGGTTCATCTGTGTAATTTCCGAGTCTGGCCTCATTATCTGGCATTTACATGAAAGTGTTGGCATAATGCTGATGGAAAAATCAGATAGAGCATCTCCATACTAAACCACCTTCACAAACATATGTCAGACCTTTTGTGGGATCATGTGCATAGAGTGTAGCTTACATTTTCTTTCTTTAAGGTTCAATAAATCTCTTTTTTCCTCAGGCTGCACTGTTCATTGTACACTATTGATCTGGTATAGGAAGAGTGGAGTCAGTGCAGTGTGTAGAAAAGTCTCAAACAGATAGTTATGAAGCTTGCATCTTATGCTTCTGGAGCTGACAATGACATTTCTGCACTTGCTCCATATTTGGTGTATACATAGAGGTAAATGGAGGCTTAGATGGTCAAAATGTGTTATACTGATGAAATACACTCTTTCCATTAATACACACTATTGAACACACATGGCCGGGTGGTGAATCTGCCTCCACATGAACTATTTGGAGGCTTCAGGAGCACATCAGTTGCTGTCTGTCTGATCAGGGAATAAACTAACACCCTTCCAGTCACAGGCCAGTTCTTTTACCTCCAGCCCATGTCTTAAAAGCAGTATTTTAGTGGTATTTTGGTTGACATGTTAGGTATACTGGGAATATAGGGGTTGAAATGGGGAATTTGGGGGTATTTGCATGGAAATAGATAAAGTATATAAATATAGGCCAATGTGACCAATACAAATGTAAACTGTTCAGGCATTAATGCAATGTTTTCAGTGTAATTCATATTTGGATATTTGATTGGACAATGCTGATGTAGCAATGTGCAACAGTATGGGAATATGCTAATGTGGTTAATTCTGCTTTCCATTTGAACTGGGATGTTCCATGTTGGAAATTTTAATAGAAACCCCCAACCAGTCAGTTCAACCAGTCAGTTGCCCTACTCTTAATGTCAGGAGAGTTCAAAATCCTAGATGGCTGCACTGCACATCACTCCCTGATAGCAAAAGGTTAGGTAAGGATAATGTACTTTTTTGTGAATAGATATTGGCTAGATATTGCACTGCAATTGTGTTGGCATTGCATTAGTTTAGTAAATCATTTTCATCTAGAAAATTAAACAGACTTTAAGCCACTTTTTACCTCTCAATTCCCAGAGTCCAGTTTTTGAATTACATTTTATTTAGTAAACATTAATTAATCACATCAACAACATTTCGAAAATCAAGCTTGTTTTTTTTTACCTTGAGTTGTTTGTAATATTGAATTTATTTTCTAAAGTAAAATTCTCCCATTTCCGTGTTGTTTGGATGTGCAAAATACTGCATAATGCTTATCATCAACTGGGATCTCTAACAATGCTGACCTGTTCAGCGGGAATGCAGTCAACATGGGCGTGACATCATTCCCAATTCCTACATCCAATTTCCAAAGTAAATGGAAGGCAACATAACAGGACAGGGTTGGCTGTATAACACTGGCTGTTGTAACCTACTTAGTTCTCATTCTTTGAAAGCATGTTAGCATTTCTGTCTAAGCTATCCCGTAAGTAGGATGTGTGATGTTGATATCTGTAGAATCTTTTGTTTTGCCAGCTTTCCACTGGAAACTTAAAGCTCAAAAGGACGAACACAAGGACACACATGTGCTCAACATGCCGCTAGGCTAGCAGCCAGAGAACGTGGTCTTGAACTGGATTGTTACGATAATCTCAGCGATCTCTCTGATCCTTGCTGATAACGACTCGCCGTTTCTGTATCGCCCTTCAGCAAAGCACTTAAGCCAGGCTGGTCGGGGAGCGCCTCTGCAGTTTGCAATTAGAAGTTTGCAGCCAAATGGAAGCATTGCTGCCTCTCGGAAGAAGTTTGAAGGAAGTTTCCCTTTTCACAATGCACCCTCAGACCTGAGCTGTATTCCACGGCTGTGTTCAGACATATGTTTCTCGATCAGCAATCAGTAATCTTGGTTCAATATTAGTGTATTAGCAGAAAGAGCCATTACAGTTTGACCTTTTCTAGCCGTGCTGATCGTTAGCGCAATGCCTCATACATTAAAAAGCCAGCCTGACTCTCTATGCTTATAGAAGACAATAGCATTGATTGGATTCATAATGGATGTATTCATTTAAGATGGGTGGAGGTTTGCATTAACTGTGTTTGTAGTGAGGAAGCATGTATGTGTGTGTGTGTGTGTGTGTGTGTGTGTGTGTGTGTGTGTGTGTGTGTGTGTGTGTGTTAAAAGGAATCTTTGCTACCAGCTTGCAGGGTCATTGTGTCTACAGTGAAATTACTGCAATCACTCCAACCTGGCAACGCCCACTTATAATCAGCATGGCTTATCCTCTGAGGTCAGACACAATGGCAGCCAAGGTCGCCAGATTGAACACGTTTTAATGGCCCAATCAAAGCTGGATAATCGCCACTGTTTGCCTGGAAGAACACTTCAAACACCTAAATAATGCTATAGTTATCCAATGCAGTGATGTTCTTCTGAATGCGCTTTTTTTTTTTTAACCCTTTCAGGCATGGTGGTCACTACAGACTACCAGTTTCAGTAGGGCCAGAGATCAGTTCTCTGGACCACTCACTTGACCAAACTCTCAGAGAAACCAGGGTCCAAGAAAATATACTAAATGCTTGAAGTTTAAATGAAACGGGCTCCTCCTCCAAAAAAGCACAAGTTCTAATCAGATGAAAACTTATTTGTATATCATTCTTAATGTATAAATCTAAGGCTGGGAAATGGTCATGTAATACTAAATGTTTGGTAAATAAATAAACCCAAACACCATAAATGGGCCATGGGGAAGTGAATAAATATGAGAAACACTCAGATAAGTTTAGCTTATCATTTGAAATCTGAAAAGCAGAATATGGCTTTGTTTGCTCCAATGCTTGTTGAGTATCTCAAGAGATCACACACGGGTTACATGCCAAAGCCAGGCTTGTAAAATTAGAATGAAGCGCCATCTCAGATGTGTGAACACTGAACCGAGGACAGCTGAACAGTGAGTCATTCACCATGAGGGAGACAATTAGAGAGATATCGCTCACTTAAAAACACACTCAGATCTGGCAACCCACCGCATCTCCCATTTTATACCATTCTCTCAGATCCTCAACTTTCAGAGAGACAGATAGAGGGAGAGAAAACTTGAGAGAGTGAGAGAGAGGAGAGAGAGAGAGAGAGAGAGAGAGAGAGACCTAGTTAGAAGGAAAGAGAGATAGGTAAAGACACAAAAAAGAGCTTAAGAACGAATGAGAAAAAGCTAGAAAAAGAAGGCAGAGAGAGAGAGATATATCTAGAAACAGCTAGAGAGCGAGGGAAAGCTAGAGGTTGAGAGACCTAGATAGAGGGAAAGAGAGATCAGTTTAGAGAGAGGGAGAGGGTGAGAGACCAAGAGATGGAGAGAGATTGTGTGAAGGAGAGAGCAAGAAACAGAAGAAACAGAAAGAGTGAGTCCCAGAGAAAGCTAGAGAGAGAAAGAGAGAGAGAGAGAGATAGGAAAGGGGAGCTACAGAATGAGAGAGAGTGAGAGAGAAAGGTTGGTGATGAGGATGAGAGTGAGTGTTTGGGACGGTGGCTGTGGAGTCTGTGTCGGGTTGTGTGTGTCCTCAAACACGATCTACATCAAAGTGCGATTTTGTTCTGCTGTGTTTTCTCACTCTGCCACTGGCTGGCCTGCTCCCAACATTTGATTTTCTGCCCCAGTTTTCTACTGCTCCCCCCCCTCTCTTTAGGCTCGACTGAATGGTGTACCAAAATCACCATAGACGGGTCAGTTTTCTTCTTTTTTAGCTCCATTTCTCATAAATATCGCACAGAGATTTCTCTGCACCATTTCATAAAATACTGACCAGCATCACTGGTTTTCTGATGACTGGATGATGAATGAATCAGCTCCTCCTTTCCTCCTTTCCTCATGATGCTTTGTGGTGCTTCTAGGATTTTTAACCCAAGATCCAAGCTATGCAGACAGTTATATACTGTATTCTACCGGTTCCACCATTTTCATCCATCATCATAGTGTGTGTGAATTATCAGCGTGTGATCCAGCTCAGAAAACAGCTAAAATTCACTAATTTCCAAATGAATTACATCCAAATTTTGATGCCAATGGAGCTTCCAGTGGATGTTTCTGTCCATGTGTACGTGTTCAACCTGCATGCAGACCCCGACTTATCAGCAAGAAGGGCCGGGGCTAATTACATCACTGACCCAGATATTGGGTTATCAAGGAAAACTAGAAGGGAGGGGCTGTTTGCTCTCTTTCTTTGCTGACACAATGTTCAAATTTCAGAATGAAGGTTTTATTATTATAAACATCCTTGTCAATCTAATCATTACAAATAATTAATCAATTTCCAATATGCTTTCTGTGATATACTGGTTTTAGTCCTCAAAAAATTAAAAAAACACAAAAACTTTAGAGTTCTAAAGGTTAAAAAGCTAAACTTTTACATGAATTGTTCATGAATTCATCTAGGGCAGTAGTCATAGAACCATTTGAAGCATCTTAATTTTTAAGAGTATAGATAACAGTGTTGTGCCGTCCAATAAAACAGCAACACTTTATCACTGCATTCCCTTTCCGCTGGCATCAATCATCCACAAGAGCTTAAACATCCCAGATTAAACCCTGCTGCAGATTATTCTGCGAGCTCATGGGAAACATACAGTATATTAAATCCTATAATTCAGATCTGTATATTCCAGATTCCCCAGATCTAAAGACTGGATTCCTGACTGTGGCTTTAAATTGATGTAACATGTGCATTTTGGGACATACACTATATGTCCAAAAGAATTATGGACACCCCTTCTAATGAGCGTCCAGTTGGGAGTTCAGGATGAGGTGATGATCATCCAACATCCAACAATCTTACTAGCACTCTATTTTTGTCAACCATGGTCCTGGAAACAAGCCAATACAAGCATTCAGAGCTGCAAATACTTTTGGGCAGTTGGGGGTGAGGTGAGGTGGGGTGGTGATCACCCAACATCCTGACCTCACTAACTTGCTGATCGATGAATGCAATCAAATCCTCACTGCAATGCTCCCAGATCAGACAGTTACTCCAACAAAAGCAGGATAAATTATTTTTAATGCCTATGATTTCAGAGAAAAACAAACAGGTGTCTCAAAACCTTTGTCCATATAGTGTATTTATCAATACATAAAAATGAAATCAGTAGCATCAGTGGGAGTTAATAGAATATCCGGTACAAAATGTGTCCGTCTGCCTAAAGTAGTGTTAACTGTTCCTGAGTTGAGGGTAATGAATGTCTATAAGTGTGTTTCAGCAGAGTTACATCAGCGTAATCAAGTGCTGAGAAGAAAGTTGGCTGGACAATTGATTTCCTGCTCTCAAATGTAAAACATGACCTTTAGAAAAAAGCCTCTTACCTCTTTACTCTCTTGGCTATGAGACTTAAATAAATGTCTATCAGCAAATAGCGAGATCTTTATAGTGATTGACTTGTTCAATACCAAGTCCATTTAGAGTCAAAACAGAAAACCAAGTCCAACAGATGATAACTTGAAGAATATGCACATCAGTCTCTAAAAATCAGCTGGATGTTTTTAAAACCACAACATTGTTTTTTTGTGATCAATGTTTTATTATGAAACAACACAAGGATGCAGTTTACATCGCCCTCATTTTCCTTTTATTTATTTGATGGTTTTGAAGAATATTTACAATAATAGGTTCTTTAAAATACTCGACAGTGGTACAATAAAAATAGAAAACATCTTTATGAAAATATCTATTATTATTTTTGTTATTTGTGTGTGTACCAGTATTTTCTCATGTTACACAATAACAGCAATAGCAGCAGATTATTGTAAAAGTCTGGAATTGAAACAGTGTCATAATCTATTCATGTGAGTGGCTTTGATTTGCCTGTCTTACCAGCATATGAGCAGTTCTCTTTGTGAGTATTCTTGGTCTTCCCGATGGCTTCTTGACCTTCACAGTTCCCTTGAACTGCCATCACTTAATTACCGTGTAACACACAAATACTGTCAGCACTTTAGTGGCAGGACTTGCACCAATGCCAATAAATCAATTGAACCTTGAACATTGCTTATGTATTAGTTGTCTGTGATCAGTTGTGTGTGATTCTCTGTGATGTTTCATTTTTACAAAACAGCAGGACGACTAACAAGTCCATTGTTCTGTTCAGCCATTCCAGACACCGTTCTACACTCTACTTTCTCACAAGCTTGATGGTGAGCAACGACAGTTTATAATGATGATTTGATTTCCGAATCGGCTCTCATTCTTACAATTCACTGGTCTTAACTCAGCTGGATGACAGATCTACTGATCATGACACTGATCATGTGTTTAAATGTGGCTGGAAGTATTGATTCATTGGATTGAAGGTAGAGGTTTCAGTCCAACAGTCCTTGGGGGCCCTACATTTTGATGATGTTCCAACAACAAACACGCCTCTGAAATCTTCAGGGTTTTCCAGGGTTTTAGTCCGACAGTTTGGGATCAGTTTAAGGGCATTTTTAAAATCTATTTCCAAACCAGAGGATGTTCAAAAAATCTGATCTCTGGTCCTCCTGAAATCTGTGGTCTGGGATTCCCATCAAACTAACTCTTATTCAATCTGCTGCAAGTGTAGAAGCATTCCACTCTCCAATCCACCTGTGGGGTTGTGTGATTGGTTCATTTTTTCATGTGACTGCATCCATTTATTGCCTGCATGGCTAAAGACCTTCTCCTCTGAGAATGGCTCCTTGTTTCCTGGTATTCCTACATGGTGAAATGCCATGATGCCAGAAAGCGGTGCTCTCTGGGTTAGAGTGTTTTTCTTCAAGGAAAAGAAGGAAAACCGATGAACGGATGAATCTAGGCCTACCGTGTTGCAAGAATGTGAGCAAATCTTTGGTCCCATCACTTGCTGTGGCTGGCCTGATTGGTACAGTCCATTGTGTGAAATTTGAATGTTGATGCAACACACATTTTTTTCACTAGTTCATCGAACATTGTGTCTCTACAACACAGCTGAAACTTCCCAGTTACCTGGTAAAATCAGAACATGCTGATTTCTGACACTGTAAAGACATGACTGCTCTCACAAGGCTGTAACTTGAATTTTTCATTCCACCTTAAATGGTGCAGAAGCTGTGGATGCCAGAATGTGTCTGTGGTACTCTTTTAAAGTGGAATCTTTTCTGCATGGTTACAGATGATGTTCAGCTGATTTGCTGAGTAATGGTTACATTCTAGGACTCCTGCTGTGCTCCTTCCAAAATTGTTTTGGAAAAATTTATTATACCTTTTCATTTATGTGGCCGAATTCAGTCACGGGTGGTGCCTTATATTTTCAGGACAGGTTTAAAAAAGCCCTAATAGATTCAGACACAACCTGTTTGCCTAAGCTGAGCTAAACCCGAGCTTCTGATAGCAGAAATCCTGGCTGGCTTGCTTTAATGATGAATGAACACCAGTAGGACTATGAATGGAAAAAGTCTAGCTCCAGGTCATTAGCAGCATCTCCAAACAGATTACCCAACACTTTATGGCTATAATAAAAAAAAACCTTCATTTTGACTGTTATTGATCTCCAAATGAAGCAAGTGGGCTCCTCTCGCTGCCTGTGAGGCATTTGGCATGAAAAAAACTGACTTCACAGCTCACCCTTCATGACTGCCACTGTGCCCATGTTTTTTTTTTTTCTTTTTTCTTTTTTTTCTCAGAGATTGGGGGAAGGGAGGAAAGGGAAAAGCATTAGCTAGGCTTTTACAGTGCGTTTGGGAGCCATCTCAAACTCTACGCTTTTGGAGCTGTCTTAAGACTGGAACAGCCACTGAATGCTAAGAAGGCATCCCGAAAAAAAAGCCCCCACAAAAGGCTCTGGTGACGCGAGCAGCCTGCCACTCGCCTTGCCTTTCTTCTGCTCATTCCCTTTTTAACTCTCCTTCTGTGTGATTCATATTTCAGAGCACAGAGCTTTGTTACAGCGTATCTTTTGACTGAAAGGAGCTGAGAGAGATGGTGGCTTAGGCCCTGGCGCATGCTTAAATCGGGGCGGATGACTCAGAAAGCCAAGGTTGCCCCACTCCGGGTCATCCAGCACAAAAGGATGCATGTGTGCTTTCCTCACAGCATAACAGAACTGGTCTACATAATTACAGTAGAATTACATGCAGTGAGGAGAGAGTCCTCATAGTGGCCACTTTATTAGATGTATTTATTAACAACTACTTAGTGCAACTTAGGGCTGGGCAATATGACTATGTCTAGAGCATGCGGTATATTTAAATAGTTACCTTTAACCTTTCGAACCCTAGGCAAATTGTGTGTGGTGTTTATGTAGTTTGATGTACTTTTATTCAACAAAAAAAACAGAAAGTATTTATAGGAAATAGTCACACATGCCAAAAAAAATTACATAATTTTTCTATGAATTTGACCATGTTGTGTTAAAAAATGCACTTTTTGCTTATAATGAAATATGAGCAAATACATAGAACTACAAGACTTACCCTGTATGGTGCTTTAATGAACCCTGTAAGAAACTTCATCTTGTAAGAATTTTCTATTGCGGTTCCTTGAAGCAGTGAAACTGAGATTCCTCCGGTTTCAAATTAAAGAATCTCCATAAGGGCCTTGTCCTTTAAAAACTGTAAAGAACTGCTCATTTTTTATGGGGTACATATGCATTTTCATAGAGGTTCCACACTGTTGAAAGTACATGGTCTTTGAGGAACTTTCATAGAACTTTCTACAAAGTGCAACTGTGGAGGAAGCTCTTAAGGCTCTTCAAGGAACCGTCTAGAAACCATCGTCCTTTTATTGAAGTTTCAAAATGAAGGAACATTCAGAAGTTCCTCAAGAATATTGAAAGGTTAACAGTGTTTATCGAAATATCTACAAGAGATTTCCCACCAATCTGAAGCATGCCAGTGGTTCTTTGTGTTATGGTTTTACATAGAACCATTGCCTTCTAAAGAACTCTTGAAGAACCTCGTTTTTGTTGCGGTTGCAATGTGCTTCTTGTTTAATAAAGTAATTGTAACCTGCTCTGTTAAATACAGGTGTCTGCTTTGAACTTGTGTCATTTAAATATGATAGTCTATTATGTTGAACATTTGATGAGCTGGAATGACTGGAACTATCTTGTATATGGCTGGATGTGGTTTCACACTGTTGTCTAGCTTGGTGCTTTGCTCTGTCCAGGTTAGGCAGTGGTGATTGATCCTCAGGGTGGTAGTGAATGTCGTACCTTGGCTGTTATTTTGGAGGGTTATGTTTTTTCCTGGTGTGTACTCTCTGCATTATTTATCTCCTGCAACAGGATCCACACACGGCTGAGTACACGGATTTCACTTTTGACACCACACTGGCTCTAGTGAAAGCAAACACAACCTGCAACTCCAGGCTCCTGGAACTGTGATAGCTATACTGGTACAGAAGCACTGATTACTGAATGACACTGGTTTCCGGTTTTGGACAGAATTCAGCGTTTCTCGACATTTCTCATAAAGAGTTTGCCTTCTCTTTGATGAAGCAACCACTTTTCTGAGAGGACTGCAGAACATTGTTGGGAGTTTTCGATTGCATTCAGCCTCAAGAGCATTTGTGAGGTCAGGTTCATGTTGGATAATTAGTTCTGGATCACAGGTGCCACTCCAGCCCCACCCAAAGGAACTGGATGGATCTCCGTCTCTCCAGAGAATGCAGCTTACAACCACACTCAATATCTTGTACAAACCCAACTACATATGTTCTGTTCTGATATTCTGGGGCTTTTTCTAATGGTTCTTTAGGACAGGCAGTGGTTCTAAATAGAATTTGGATGCATACATGTTAAAAATAAATATCAGAACCACTAAGGATACTTTGAACAATGCCATGCACTCTTTAAAAGGGGTGAGTTAAGGGTTGTTTGGAGGAAACACTCTTAAACACCCCTAAAAAGTCTAGGGTTCTTCACTACAACCATTAAATCCCAAACAATCAGTTTGATGCCTGGTTCTTTAAACTGATGAAAACCTTTTGTTGATGGTTCTATCTAGAGCCTTTTACCTCCACTACTTTATACACTGATCAGCCACAACATTATGACCTTGTTTCTACACTCACTATCCATCATCCATCAGCTCTATTGACCACACAGGAGCCCATTGTAGTTTTATAATTACAGACCGCTGGAGTGTTTAAACACTGTGTCCCCTCACTATCCACTCTATTAGATCCTCCACCTTGTAGATGGAGTGGATAGAAGTCAGAGACAGAAGCTCATCTGTTTCTGCACAGTTTGTGTTGGTCATCCTCTAGTCCTTCATCAGTGCTCGGAGGACGCTGTTGGCTGGATATCCCTGGTTGGTGGACTGTTCTCAGTCCAGCAGCGACACTGAGGGGTTTACACACTCCAGCAGCACTGCCGTGTCTGATCCACTCATACCAGCACAACACCAACATGTTAGTGCCACTGCTAAGAACGGCTTTTTGTTTCCTAAAAACACATTTAAAAAAGTATTGTGAGTGTGGAGAACCTTCTGAAGTTTAAACAAACAACATTTCACATCATGTACTTCTGTAATGTAAGTATATTTATAATGTAATTGCAAAATGTCTGTACCAATGTAAGTGCTCTTCAGTTCTCTCTCTCTCTCTCTCTCTCTCTCTCTCTCTCTCGCTCTCTCTCCTTCCCTCTTCCTCTCTCTTTCCCTCACAGTCTGACATAATTCCATGTGAAAGGCTTGCAGTTAAGCTGAGAGAGAGCAAAAGCAGGAGAGACAGAGCAGAGAAAGAGAGAGAGAGAGTGAGAGAGAAAAGGAATGTAGTCTTTGCTATCATTATCCAGGACATTAGCTCTATTTCAGTCCAGTATTTGTTGGCAATGTTGTTGAGCTTTTTTTTTTTTTTGGTCTCCCAGTTTTCTCTAACCAGCTCAATCCAGTGTACACGCAGATCAACCAGTCTCAGACTGCAGCCTTGCTGCTTGTTTACTGGTCAATCACATCATCTCTGATGTCTTTAGATCAAGACCTTTCTCACACGCATGGAAATCACTTTCGATTTCAGAATTTTTCATCAAGAGTGGATTTTGATCTCCAAAGACGCTCTGCTTTATTGACAAATGTAAACAGAGCTCTGAAATCCAGCTCTGAAAAAGATGATCAGAGCTGTAAGCAGTGATGCCCTGTGGGATTAACAGTTCTGAAGTCAGCACAGAACAGGTTAACCCGTTAATAACAAACGGTAGAAAGTGTGTGCTAGATATTTACGAATCTAATTTTTTTTTTATGTAACCCTTTAACAGTAAATTTAACAAATACGTTAAAAATAATTGATTGGTAAAACTGTGTTCCTGGATCTTCATTTAGTAAATTTTCAGTTTATGTTTTTTTCTCAGAAGAAGCAAATATGCAAGTCAACCACTTGGGTTAGGATAATCAAACTCACAAGAATTACGGAAGATTCACTGTAAAAGAATATAATTAAGGCGACGGTGATGAATTAAACATGGACAGGCATGTCCATCTTCAACTGCTGTCTCATACATGTTTTGAATTGATAAACATTTTGTTGATGGTTACCCAAAAAAGGTTTACTAATGCTATTAATAACATTAACATTTTCAGCGCTATCCTTTTAAAAATGACTCTGCATGAAGAACATATATATATATATATATATATATATATATATATATATATATATATATATATATATATATATACAATGAATAACCATAACATTATGACTGCCTCCGTGATTCTACAGTCAATGTCACAGTGGTATGAGTGGATCGGACACAGCAGTGCTGCTGGAGTGTTTAAATGCCTCAGTGTCATTGCTGGACTGACAACAGTTCACCAACCAGATATTTTCAGCCAACAGTTTCTGTCTCTGACTTTACATTTATAAGACAGAGCGACTAGATTGGAGTGTCTAATAGAGTGGACAGTGAGTGGACATAGCATTTAAAAACCACCAGTGTAACACACACTAACACACAACCACCATATCAGCGTCACTGCAGCGCTGACAATGACACACCACACACTGCTGTGTGTTGGTCCTGTGGTGTCAAGTTTGCAGAGAAACAGATGAACTACAGTCTGGAATTTTAGAACTTCAAAGTGCTCCTGTATGATAAGAGGAGCTGATAAAATGGGACAATGAGTATAGAAACAAGGTGGGGTTCATAAAGGAAGGTTCTTTAAGGAAAAAATTGGTTATGGCATTCTAGAATGAACCAATTGCCAAGGGTTTCTTGGCATGATTGCAGTGACCCATAGAAGAACCGCTTCTGGTTCCTTGGAGAACCTTCCAGTAGATTGTTCTTTAAAAAGATTATTTCTTTACATTTGAATGGTGTTTACAAGATGAAACTTACATCCAAGCTGAGAACCACTGAGAAACTTTTATATAGAGAACCTAATTCAACTTTTTCAATGGAATGAATATCAGCTAAAGAGAACATTGTCTGTTGATACGAAAGTTCTGGAATAGCTGCTCTCTTTTATCAGCACGGTACACACATGAATGTTCACACACACAGATGTACAGTTCCCATTGCGGCGAATACAGCGCATGGTATCAAACCGTCATCACCTCAAAAACAAACAAAAGAAAGCGAAGGCTCTGCTGAGCGTATTCCCACCCCGAGAGCCTCGGCTCTAACCAGAGTTAGAGAACACGTTTGATGAAGGTACAAACCAGAAGACTCCAGGGCTTCCTCGCACACTTTTGTTTGTAGGACAGCTATTTAGCACAGTACACCAAAGAAACGAGGAGCTTCAGATACTGGTGTTAGGTGGGATATGAAGACACTGACACATGAGCCCAACTCCAAAACTGATGGAACGTGTTTGTTTGGCCCCTCAGCTGTGTCACTGTTTAAACTCACTCTCCACCTTTCATCTGAACACAACTGTCTTCTCAATCCATTTCATTCTCTTTCTTTCCCTCTCTCTCTCTCTCTCTCTCTCTCTCTCTCTCTCTCTCTCTATCACTCTCGCTTGCTCACTAGCTCTCTCTCCACAAATCCATAATGGAAAAGCTAGAGACACATTTTTCACGGATCCACACAAAACCAATCCACAAACACTTCTGCTTAATGTCAGACCCTCTTCAGAAATGGGTTTTTAAGTTCTGTAGGAAACACTCAGGGGTAAGTGAGTGATGTCATTTCTTAGGGTTCTTGGCAGGTCCTGTGGAAATTCCCAAGGGTTTTTCGAATAATGCCATACACTGTTAAAACTGTTTATTCAATGGTTCTTTAAGTCTTTTATCTCATGAACTCTTAAACATGGTCAAAAGAGTTCTGCTGTCAGGTTCTATAGAATGGCAGGTTCTGTAGGTTCTTTAAATAATGTCATGTACTCATTAGGAATCACTAATGGTTTTTTGAGTAATGTCATGTTCTTTGATGGGTTTTAAAGGTTATTTAGGAACCCACAAATAGCTCTTTGAGCCATACACTCTAAAAATATATTTTTTTAGTTTCTTTAGGATCCAAAAAGAGCTCTGAAGGACCATTAGAGATTGAAGTCATGTCAAACACCCTTAAAAAGGGTTGTTCAGATGTTCTGTAGGAACCACTAAGAGTTATGTGATGGAGGTAATTACATACTCTTATGTACTCTTAATTCTGTTCTCAGTCCAGCAGTGTCACTGAGGGGCTTAAACACTCTAGCAACACTGCTGTGTCCGATTCACTCATACCAGCACAACACACTACACACTACCACCATGTCACTGTCACTGCAGTGCTGAGAGTGACCCACCATACACATAATACCTGTTCTGTGATGGTCCTGTGGAATCCTGACTATTGAAAAAGCAGGTGGATAGCAAAGAGGATAACAAAGTATGTAGAGAAACTGTGGACAGTGAGTGTAGAAGCAAGGAGGTGGTCATGTGAAAGCTTCTACTCATATTCGTTTCTGGAGGGAGACCTCAGTTGCCAATTTTGGTGAAGCAAACTCTAAAAAAAAGCACTTTGGCAGAGAGATAGATGCCCAGGTCCGTTTCAGGACCCTGGCCAGCTCCTATTTCCATTTACACTTGAGTTGCCAATAAAGGCACAGATGCCTGTGTGCTGTTCAGGACCTTGGCCAGCGTCAGGTCCATTCAGAGTGCAGGGAAGCAGTGTTTGTGTGTGTGTGTGTGTGTGTGTGTGTGTGTGTGTGTGTGTGTGTGTGTGTGTGTGTGTGTGAGTAGATGCATAGTATTGTGGGTGGGAGTGGTGGTGTGTGTGTGGGGGTTGTCATGGTTACCTCAGACAGCAGATGCGTCCACAGACAGTCCAGACACAGCTAGAATGCTTACTGACCTTCTCTAAACGGATCGTCACTGCTGTCGTTTTTAGACTCCTCGCTGGAATGCACTGCATGATCTGGAAGGCCTTCAGAGGAAAGCTTGAATGGTTCACAGATTCTCTTTCCACCACATCCTGAGTGGCTGTTAGAGCACCACCAAACAAAAACTATGCATTGAAGCTACGTAAAGAGGAACACCACCAACCTTTCAGCATTGCCTCCTTTCTCTGCATTATTTGGAGTTCTGGATGAGTGGATGCTGTTAGTCGTGACATAATCATGGGTCATTTCACGGAAAGATTCTACCCAAACAGCATAACATTTGCTTGCTAAGTTAGCCATCATTGTTTGCAGCCAGCAGTAAAACATCAATATCATGGCATCAGCATGCTGGACATGACCATTGTCCAGAATTGCTACTGGCCTACTCCAGCATACTAACTTACCACAGCATTAGGGCACCAGTTGCAACCCTCATCCAGAATCACTAGGGCTGTGTTAGTATACTGGTTATTGACCTACTCCAAAATGCTATAGTGGCATTAGTGCACCACCTGCAGCCCTCATACAGAATCGCTAGAGCAATGTTAGAATATCGTCCTTGTTAGCACTGTTTAAAGGCAGCCCCAAGTATGTGTTCACATCCTGTAATGTGCCTTAACCTTAACTCCACCCTGGAAATGGGTTCTGAGATTCTCTGTTAGACATTTGTGTGTGTATGTCAAACATTATCAAAAGACACAATCAACTCAACCAAATGGAAGAATGTGCCAACACAAGAAGGTCAGTTCACGGTCTGATGTCACATTTTCTCATACAATACATGGGCAGACAGATACCTACATGGACAGTGTTATACTGGACTAGTCCAGGCCTTGCTTTTGAACGTGATGAAGTTGAACTCAAGTTGTTTCCCTGGCCTACAGATTCTGTGGACTTCAATCCGATTGAGCACCTCTGGGATGTTTTGGAAAAAGTTTTCCATGCTGCTCATGGTGTGATGCCACATACCCCAGGTTACCATCAGAGACTTGCTGGAGTGCTTGTCTTGGTGGGTTGGAGCTGGTTTGTTGACATTTGGAGGACCAAGAGCAGATCTCCATTATGTTTTGGTTGAACACAAAGAACCGTCGAATGCTCCAGTGCTTTTTTTTTCCTGGTTAATTGGTTTCTCTGTATAATGGAAAGTCTATTGTGTACAGCTCTTTGATGATCCATCTAAAATGGATTGCTGTATTGCTACAAACCCCTTTTCATTTAGAATTTTTATATTTCAGTTCCAACAGGGACGGGAAGAAAAGACCTGCCCCTGTTCTGGAGCATTGCTGTGAAGATTTGATTGTTTTTTATGGTACTCTTCCACTGCATAGTGGCTATACTACTGGATTTGCACTGTGCTAACTGGCCAGGGAGAGTCTGCACTCTTAATAATACAATGAAGACATCCAGCACAAACTAATCATTTGAAGAATCTACAGAGTGATCACATCTGAGTCAACGATGGATTCAATATAACCAAATGGCCCCAGGCCAATTTTGCGGGATGTCTTCTTAGTTCAGCGTATTTTTATTCCACCAATAATTAGAAGTACCATATTTATAGGAGACATTAATTAGTGTTCTATAACTCTATAATAATATAATACTTGAAGGCTGCTTTGGCATATAAAATGGGATTTAATTCAAATGAAAATAAGTTGTAGTTTGTTATGTGTATAGTGTCTGTTGGTTACTTTTATCCTGAGATATGAAGCTTAGAAAACAGCATGTCTAGAAAGTCTGGATCTCAGGTTAACGAGGTAAAAGTAGTTGAATGCATTCACTAGAAGGGGTGTTCACAAATATTTGGACATAGTATATATACGTATATGCACACCTGAACACTCTGAGCAGACGTACTTCCACCCTAGAGTCAACGCCGGCAGCAAACTCACACCACAAAGGTGTGTGTGCATTCTCGCGCAGTAATGAAGCTGGGCTGGAGACTGGAGTATGGGAGGAGATGAAAGAGCAGGGCGGATGCACTAAGTGAAGATGCAGGGACGACTCGTGGGCTAATTAACTTTCCCTGGAATGAATGCTTTGAACTGTCACTGAAGTCTAGACATTTATGTAACCTATCCCCCTCTTCCAGATCCACTGTGACAATGCCATGCCTACTAGATCTAATATAACACACACTATGCACACACACACACACACACACACACACACACCAGAACACAGCACAAATGGGGCCAGGCAAATGGGTTGTGCCTGATTTGGGAACTGCCCCTTCTTGCTCTCTAACATTACACACATACACACTCAATTCCATGCTGGATGATAGCTTTGTGCCCCCTCCTCCCCTTGAGAGTGGATGTAGTGAGCCAGATGTAATCTGACTTGATTAAACAATTCAGCCCTGAACTGAGCCATATCTAGGAATGTGTGTGTGAGGGGGGAAGGGAGTGGTGTAGGTGTGTGTGTGTGTGTGTGTGTGTGTGTTTATACATGTGTGAGTTGAGTGGTTAGACATGTGCAGGATAAAGGATTAATCTCCCAAGAGAAGAAGAAGAAAGGGGAAACAAATATATCACAATGGGCCTATACAGGCTCCACCCACTTCACGAGTTGATGCCAGGTTGGACGAGCTTTACAGAAACATCCCAGTCATTCTAATGAGCAACAGTAGAACAGTAGGCCAGTTCTGTTAAAAAAGTGTAAACGTAACTTATTGCCCAGTGGTTGTGTGTATATTATGCTGGTACAAGTGGATCAGTTGCAGCGGTGCTGCTGGAGTGTTTAAACCCCAACAGCATCCTGTGGGCAGCATCCAATGAGCACTGGTGATGGACTAGAGGATGACCAACACACATTATGCAGAAACAGATGAGCTTCTGTGTCTGGGTAAGAGGGGACTGTGAGTGGAAACAGTGTTTAGACACTCCAGAAGCACTGCTGTGTTTGATACAGTTGTACCAGCACAACACACACTAATTAACCACAATAGAAACACAGTTCACAGTAAATAACTCTCACACAGTGTATGAGATTGCAAGACTGATCAAGCTTTACAAAAGTTACTGTCTATGAAAAAACACATTTGTAGGCAGAGCATGTTCAATTTGAATGAATTTTGTAAATATTCTTTTTTAATTAAAGAGTTAATATGATTACAGCAAACCAGTTGACAACAGTGGTCAAGGATCATTCCCATTTTGGTGTGCCCCACTGTTGGGCTTGATAAGTCACTCTTGTTTTTGTCATTTTGTCAGTCAGAGGCCTTGCTTGCTATAAGAGATGAAGGCTTGGTTGCAGCTTTTGGAACGTGTCCTAAAGCAACGACAGAAATACCTACTCGTTGGGCCGCGCCTGTCTCTGGCATCTGCGAAACGTTCACATTCTCAGAATTATTTACTCTGACTCCGCCTCGCAGCTCATGCTAAATATAGGTCACTGCTCCGAGGAACGTACGCATCACAGGCAGCGGATTACTCATACCTGAATGGTAAAGAAACATGACAGTATGGGCACTTTGTGTGGGTTCAGAGGACACAGAAGCACT
This sequence comes from Acestrorhynchus altus, assembly GCA_034509495.1. Taxonomy (NCBI): domain Eukaryota; kingdom Metazoa; phylum Chordata; class Actinopteri; order Characiformes; family Acestrorhynchidae; genus Acestrorhynchus; species Acestrorhynchus altus. The sequence goes on from CM067502.1 coordinate 24,318,164, forward strand.
TTGCTTGAATAATTAATGCTCCCTTTTGGTCTGTTGACGATGGCAGCCGTGAATTAGGTGTAAGGAACACGTGGAGGACATTTCCTGGAGGCCGATCAAGCTCCAAACATTTTGGCAAATAAGAGGAATGTTTGAGATCCAATGTCACATCAGCTTAGTTGGGATATTGCTGTGAAATAGGAGACTGCTGGTATAAACATGCCAGTGGGTTGAGAGGGGGTTGGGGGGGTGCAGATCTTCGTTCTGTAACACACTGTAGCGATGATCATTGTCATTTCCTTGGCCCCTTTATTAGGAACTCCTATCTTGTACTTCCACTTATTGGCCCCTTTATTAGAAACCCCTACCTTGTGCTTGAATTCACTGTGCACTTTATTAGGAATGGTGTCATTGTTTTGTTTGACATTTTGTACAGTTTGAAGATTGAGCTCCACCGGGCTTTGATCTCCAGAAAGAGGCCCACTGAAGTGCCCCAAATCAGCGCACTGCTGCAGGTCCTGTGCCAACAGCTGCTGCTGTTCAATTTACACTTCCCATATGTGGTGAGATCACGCCACAGTTTACGATGGAACCTCAGGCCTGTGCGTGAAGAATATTGCACAACTAAGATTAGATATGTGGTTTAAAAATAATGCACTGTGCTCCCTGATGGTCTGAGCTGGTTAAATAAAGGAAAGATAGGGTAAATGAACTGATGAGAGCCATCGCTCTCTGAGGAGCAAAGACATGCCCTGCTCTCAGAGCTCATCAGCCATTCGACACAGAGAGAGAGAGAGAGAGAGAGAGAGAGAGAGAGAGAGAGAGAGAGGGAGAGAGAGACTATACATCTCAATTCAGATGCAGCATGTATGCAGTGATGACATGTGGCCATCACTAATTGAGTTTATCGTTCACTCTCAGAAGGATCCCAGGGAATGTAGCCACACTTATATTAATAGCTTAGCGGCTAATGTAAATGAGACTAGAATATAACTCCCTCTTTGCTTCTGTTTTCTCCCCCAAATCTATCCTTCTTATTCCCTTTTCCTTACTTCTTCATCATCATCTCTTGCTCACATCCCTTCAAACCTTTTTTGACAAGGGGTTATAATATATGTGATTACAATATTCGAGTGAAAGGATAAGTTTATTGTGGAAAACTACATTTCAAAGGAGGCGCTGGTACCCTGTTGGGTTCCTCTAGCCTGGATACAAGATGAGATATGGTTCTGTTTGGCATCCTGCAGAAAATTTTCCCACAATTGTTGCAGCTGGGCCTGCAGATCCTGCACACTTGTAGGTTGCCAAAGCTGTTCCCATAAATGCTCAGTTGGCAATAAATCTGGTGAGTGGACAAGCCAAGGAAGTCTTGCAGTCTGTGGAGACATTCCTGGGAAACCCTTGCTGAAAAATTGCAGTTTGAAGTCCTGCCCTGAGAGGCATCACATGTCCACCGGACACACATATCACTGAGCTGAACTCTTATCACTACTAAGGCTGACCGACTGCCATATGCAATGCTCAGCAGATCATCACATCAGCAGTTTGAGCACTCCACAACAAAGGCATCATCAAACCTCACTGTTGTTAGATCCCAAACAGAACCTGGAGTCATTGCTAAAGACGATATAGTTCCACTCCATAGGAATCCAGCTTTCTCATTCATGGCACCACAGCAAATGAAGGTGAAGGTGGCTTGGTCTGAATAGCCTAGATTGTGGCAGTTTGTCCAAGCAACCAGCTCAGTCCAATGATCCCCTGTCAACTGGGCAAAATGTCTTTGAGTGTGTGGTAGAGGCATGACTAGCAGTCAACAATATCTCACCAAAAGGTACACTACACAAAAGTAGCCTCTATCCCATCTTGTGCCAAGACTCAGTGTCTAATCAGACCACACCTGTAATCATTTACTTATCTGCCTGAGACTCAACTGCGTACTGAGTATACTGAGTATACTTGCATACTTTTGTTCTCTACTGTCTCTGCTGGAGCATTGCTGTATTGCATTCAGCAATAAGAGCATTATTGAGGCAATCCTCAACTCCAGAACTCAAAATTACTGGATGGAGCCTCATTATTCCACATAACACAGTTCCACTGCTCCACAGCTCAATGCTGGGGGGCTTTATACCCCTCTAGCCCACACCAGGCATTAGGCATGGTGCCAATAGGTTCATGCTTGTTTATCTGCTCCAGAGAATCCTATTCTATTGCCAGGACTTTTCTACAGGGACTAGTCAAACCGTGTATGCATTTGCACCTGTGTCAGCAATGGATGCAACTTAAAGTAGCTGAATGCCTTCATTAGAAGGGTCGTCGGCAATCTTTTGGAAGTGGTTGGAGAATGTTTTGAGTGTATGAAAACAGGGTGACCTCAACTGTTAATGACACTGTGGCTATTAATGGGTTAATATCACAGTGTGTGTGTGTGTGTGTGTGTGTGTGTGTGTGTGTGTGTGTGTGTGTGTGTGTGTGTGTGTGTGTGTTGGGGAGTGGAGTGTATTTGCATATGTGGATGTGTATATGTGCATGTGAGGTTTATTCCGAGCCCAATGGGACCACTGATTTTCAATTTGCTCCCCATTAGGGATCAAGCCCATCAGGCCAGAAAGAGTGTTAGAAATCCTCATTAGCGTGTCCCTCGTCTCTCCACCCTCATCACCACTTCTCCCTACGTTCTTCCTTTTGTTCTCTACCTCTTTCATTTACAAATTGATGTGGATGAGCTGCACACAAAATGTTTAGCATCATGATAATGAGTCGCAAATTAAATGTGATAGGATGATAGAGGGCCTAATGCATTGTTGTCATAGAAACGCTCTGCAAAAATGCTATTAGCCACCGCCCTGCCACTGTGCTGCCAATCAAACGTCTGCTTTATATGCATGATTTGCATGTGGGGAATGTGGACTGGAGAGAAGCAGATAAATGTGAAGTTTGCAGGAATTGGAATACTGTAATATGTGTACAGTGCCGGCATACAGACACCAATTTGACATCAGAAGGACATTATTTTCAGACATACATTGAATTTTAGATGAAAATTATGTCAAAACCCAACATTCTACCGTTGGGTAGAATCTTTAGTTAAAAATGGAAATGACATAAAAACTCAAAGTTGTACAGACTTTGGAACAATTGTTGTAAATGAAATCATCTCAAAAGCCAACATTGTACAGATGTAGAAATTTTCAGGTGAAAATTTAATGTTAAAAAACAATGTTGTACAGATGTTTACTTTTAGCTGAAAGTAGAAAGTATGGGCAAGGCTAACATTGTACAAACTTTGAATTTTAGTTTAATTACTTGAACAAATGTTGATAAATTTAAGTGATGTTAAAACACATCATTGTACTTTGAATTTAAGTGAAAATGATTTTTTTTATGTGAGAAATTAATGAAAAATGTGTTAAGACAGTTGTACAGTTTTGTACAGACAGTGAATATTTTTTATTTATTTATTTATTTTTTATGTGAGTCCTGTCCATCCATCTGTTCAGAGCCTAACTGGAATAATTGGGAATAATTGGAATAATTTAACTACATCTTCATGCAAATGAACCAAGGTTCCTTTAAAACAAAGTGTGGAATTCAAAACATAATTGAATTTCTCATAACAAATGAACACCCTTATTGGTATATGCTTCATTGAGATCCTTTTGCTATTAGCCAGAACAGAGTGGTAGTTCAAACGTCCACAGATTCACTCATCTTCATCATCAGGAAAAGAATCAATGTGCTCAAATGGTTGCTTTTAAAGAACCTAGGGTGGACTCTGAAGAGTAAGAGTGGCCAAATGTAGAGTCTCAGTTTGAGTGCCAAATTTAAATGAAGTGGATTCAGGTGTTGTTATGGTCTTCCCAGCTTCTAAAACAAACACAGAACCAGTTCTGGTGCTATGTAGAACTCTTTATAACATGATTCTTCCGTTTAATCAGACAAAGAACCATCCATGTAATGAAAGTGTCACCATGAGTCTACATAGAATCACTGTGTTTTCTAAAGAATGCTTTAAGAACCCAGGCAGACTTCTTCAGACATTGCTGTCCAATTTCTCACATGAAAATGGACCCTGAGCAAGAGTGGCCATAAGTAGAGTCACGTTGAAAAGGAGTGGTTTTCAGGTATCATCCTGGTTTTCCCAGTGCCTGGAGTTGGAAAGGTGATGTGTGGACTGTGTCAAATTGCAGGGAGTGATTGCATCTTGTGGGACAGATGGCAGATGTTGTAGTGCTGTTCTTACACCACTTATGATTCTTCATGGATACATTGCTTTACTGGAGAAGCCTTAAAGAACTCAGACAGCCTTCTTCAGGCATTGCTGTCCAATTTCTCACAAGTGGAGATAGACTCTCAATATCAACATTGGACTATGTCATGATTCCACTCTGTTTGAGTCCCAAATTGAGTGTTGGCCTCATCCTTGGGTTGAAATGGTGATGATGTGTATACTGTGTCAAATTGCTGGGTGGGATTGACATTGTTAGTGTTGTTATTACACCAGTCATGGTTCTACATGGATCTATTACTTTTCTACTGAAGCCTTGAAGAGCTCAAATAGACTCCTTCAGACATGGCTGTTCAATTTCTCACAAGTGAGGATGGACTCTCAGGACCAAGAAGAGAGACGATGAGGGATCACTCGGTTTTATTCCCTATTAGGATTAACCTCATGGCCCCTAGGCCAGTTGTGTGGGGTATTTTATTTTGAAATTTGATCACTTTGTGTCTTAAACTGTATAACTCCTCCCTTAATGGAAGACCACTACAAACCACTATGTTTCATTCGTGCAATTAGTTGATTTTACTTATCTGTGCAATAACTTTAGATGTACATATTTATTTATTATCATAACCATTGGCTTTTTCGTAGGTATTTTAACATGTATTTCCAAAGAGTTTATTCTTGTGGATTCAAGGTACTTATTCTGCATATTCTTTTTATTGCTCTGTTTGTTATTTTTATTAAAAAAAATTTTGATCTATTGTTTATGCTATGTTTCCAATTTTCGCACCTACTAATTTAGACATGCCATTTACCCAACCCCCTAAGTTGTCTCCCACATCACGTGTCTGCTTTCGGCGCCAAGGGGGAGAAATTGTCCACATGTTTCCTCTGAGTCATGTGACGGATGCCTACCTCTTTTTGAATTGCCGCCATTTGTATCGTTGCCGGGCAACCATCACACTTGGAGGAGAACGCCGGATCCCCGGTTCTGACACAGTGGTCAGCAGACGCCTGCGCCAACCAGCAGCACACTTATGTGATGTGGGAAGAGCGCCATCTACCCAGCAATCCAATTTCTCTTGCGACCCCAGGATCATAATGGTAGGGCCTTAGTCCGCTATGCCACTCTGGGTCATGTTTTATTTACATTTTTTAATCTTTCTTTCTTTATATAATAATAATAATAATAATAATAATAATAATAATAATAATAAAAATAAAAAAATTTCCCTCTGGGGGTAATAAAGTAATTCTAATTCTGATTCATGAGCCCCACTTCCTCTCGTTGATCAGTCTGAATGCATGCAATTTGAGCATGTACATGTGAACACAGCAGTAAGCATGCACTGGAAGCGCCTTTTACATTTACACTGGTATTTAATTCACATCGAAGTGAGTGAATTTAATCTGTTCCGAGCTCAACTACTTTTATGCCTGTAAGTTACTCTGATCCTGAGTTATGAAGCCTAGAAATTTAAATGTAAATGCCTGCTAAATGCGGAACATTTTCACTTGTGTGCAAAATTGCTTCTGAAAATGGTTCTAAAGGCACTCCTTCAGACATGTGTCTAATTTTTGAGGATGGACTTGAGAGTGTCCACTCTAAGTCTGAGTCATAAATTAAGATGGAGTGGTTTTCAGACGTTGTTGATGTTGGGGGGGTTTGTGGGCTGTGCTAAATCGCAGCGTAGGATTGCGTCTTGTGGGACAAATGGCAGACCTTGCTAATGCTGTTCTACATAGAACCACTGCTTTACTAGAGAACTCTTAAAGAGGCATGGTTGGGATGTGCAATTATCCATAAGTGAGATTGTTGAGATTGTAGTCTGTGAGTATGAATGGACATTCGAGACTAATTTAAGATCGAGTGGTTTTCCGGCATCATCCTGGTATTCCTGATGCCTAGATTTTGGATGTTGGTGGTGTTCATGGGCTGTGCTGAATTGCGGGGTATGATTGCATCTTGCGAGACAGATGGCAGACATTGTTAGTGCTGTTAATAACCTGATCAAGCAGCTCCCCAGTGTAACTAAATCTTTTCATTCCTCACCCAGGAGTCAGCCAGAGCCTGAGAATGAGCCCTGTGTGTGTGTGTGTGTGTGTGTGTGTGTGTGTGTGTGTGTGTGTGTGTGTGTGTGTGTGTGTGTGTACAAGGTTGTACCCACCCACACAACTGGAAGAGTGTCTAATTTGGGCTTGGATTAGATGTCTCCCTTGTTAATATCTTTGCTCTATTCTGATCATCAGCAGTGCTCTGAGAACCACAGTAGACAAACAGCATCAGCCTCGGCACTGACTGAGTTTCCAGCTTTGAAACACAGTTATATTTTCAGACATGCAAGAGGACAAGAATGAGAAAGAGTCTAATTAGATGTGATAATATTGGAAAGAGAGAGAGAGAGAGAGAGAGAGCACAAGAGAATGAGAGCATCATGCCACCACCTGAAGGACTGTAACACTCATTACTTCATCTACACCATTTACTAAACCACACTCACATCAAACCCCACCCACCCCTAGAAACATTTGTAAATAAGTGGGTCAGACACAGCAGTGCTGCTGGAGTTTTTAAACACTGTCCACTTTTTGACACTTCTAAATAGTTGCTCCACCTTTTAAATGTACAGTCAGACTGTTCGCAGTCCAGCAGTGACAGTGAGGGGTTTCAACACTCCAGTAGCACTGTTACACCCGACTTGCTCGTACCAGCGCAACACACACTAACACACCAGCACCATGTCAGTGTCACTGCAGTGCTGAGCATGACCCACCACCCACATAATACCTGCTCTGTGGTGGTCCTGTGAGGTCCTGACCATGAGAGAGGGATAATGAGATTAATGGAAATACAGAAAGATGAAGTCAGATGAAAGAATGAAAGTGCAAATGAAAGACATACTGAGAGGAAGAATGAGAGATAGAGATACAGAACGAGGATGTGACAGAAAGAAAAGAATGAAAGGAAGCAAGTGAGAGAAAACGAGGGAGAGGGAGGGTGAATGTAGGCCTAATGGTTTTAATTATGCTTGTGTAAAAGCCCCTGCCTATTAAAATCGGCCTAGAATAACGGCCGCCTGATGGGCTGTTGTGAAGTGTTTTTCACCCACCTGTTTCTTCCGCGCCGTTTCCCTCCACAACATGTTTCTGTTATCTGCTCTTCATCACAGCCTTTCATTGTTCCATGTCATAAACCTATTTGTTGTTGTTGTTTTTTTTTTTTGTTTTTTTTTGTTCTCATCCTCTTCTCTGTGGGCTTCTCACAGCCGTCGCTGGTTATTTCGGGTGAGGTGTGAATTAGCGACAGACGAGAGATGCAAATCGCAAACACAACACAGAAAACAGCAGTGCATTTTATAGTTTAAAGAGAATCACAGCATTTATATTAACCATTATATCACCATTTTCACCAGCGTTAACAAACCATCAGGTACAGATTGATATTAAATGGGCTCTAGAGGGCAGATGGCATTTTGAAGCATTTGAGTAGAGCTGGTCTATATTTTATAAATATTGATATATTCACAACTACTTCATTCAAAATATAATATAATTAACATATTCATAAAATCACTCCTGATTTGTAGCTTACTATCTGTGTGTGATTTAATTCCAGAAAAAAAGGAGGCGTTATTCTCAAATAGCAGTCAGTACACTGCAAGACTGAATCTTACCATGGTCTCGTCATTGTGTGATGAATTATCAGTGAGTAATCCAGCTCAGAAAACAGCTAAAATTAATTTGTTTCCAACTGAATTAAATCCCAGTTTAAATGCCATAGCAGCCTTCCAGTGCATGTTTACTGCCCACATGTACACATTTTCAACCTGCATGCAGGCCTGCATAATCAGTGAGAGGGGGCAGGGCTACTGACCATTAAAATATCTAATCAAAAGTCTTGCATTTGCAGCTCAAAAACACTGTGGATGATCAATATCCAATGGATTTCTTAGATGTGACATACTGTTTAGTCCTTGTAAGCTGAAAAGCTTTTTTTTTTTATCAAAAATTCATACAAATATCTAAATTCTGTTAATAAATACATCTCAAATGAAAACAATTTTGAGTTGACTAGTATCTGACAATAACAATATAAATATGTTATTGTGTCCTATAAATGCGTTTTGAATGTTTAGACAAATAAAGGTATGTGGAACTACAAAATCATTGTACAATTTGGTCTCAGGGCCATAAGGTTAATAGAACAGTCACCATTAGGAAAATATGTTTGTAATACTATGCTAGCCTCAAGCTACCAGTGTGCTTTACCATGCATTTGGATTAAAGAGGGAATTTCTCAGAGTGGATGACCTTCCCCATATTGTGGACTATGTTTGGCTATTTTTCTGTTATACTTCCTGCAGCACAATCAGTTTTGATATAAAACCTTTGTTTTGGGCAGAGAAATAAACAATACATCCAGTCAATTGAATGTATTGTTTGATTCCCAAGCATATCGATTTTCATTTGAACGTTATTGATTAAAGACAGTAGATTAAATCCAATAATTCTAGACCTCTAATGGCCGAACTCTTAATATGAATGCCCCCACTCTGGCTAGCCAAGTGGAAAAAAAAAAAAAACTCAACTGAGCGAGAGTGACTAACCCCCATAATTCAGTAGGGGTAATTGGGGTGGTTACAGGCTGATGTATGTTTGCCAAGTGTGGCTCTTCTCTGGGATGAATGGGGGGCCGTGGTCTTCATTGATCCAGCCAATGCAGAGCGTGAAGTGTGGAGAGAGTAAAAGATTTATGGCTGTGAAGCCTCACAGCCAGACAGGATCTCGGGTCGTACAAGTGTGCTAATGTGGAGAAAATGACTTTTTCATCTTGAATTTTTCTGTAAGCTTTACACACAGTACCAAAAGCCACTACTGTGAAATCTTGTGGAAAGTCTTTCCAGAGGAGTAAAGGCCTTGAGAAATAAGATGTCCACTAAGCAACAAATACACTTGTCAGGCAAAACATAATGACCACCACTACGTTTCTACAATCACTGTCCATTTTAGCAGCTCCTCTGACCGTAGAGTAGAAATTTGTAGTTCTTTTTTTGGTTTTTGTGTCCATCTCTTTCTCCACATACTTTGTTATCAGAAGAGAGACAGAAGCTCATCTGCTTCTGCAGTTTGTGTCTGACATCCTCTAGTCCTTCATATCAGTGCTCACAGGATGCTACTGGCTGGACGTTTCTGGTTGGTGGACAATTCTCAGTGCAGCAGTGCCACTGAGGGGTTTAAACACTCCAGCAGCACACACTAACACACCACCACCACTGTTGTCATTGCAGTGCTGAGAATGACCCACCACCCACATAATACCTGCTCTGTGGTGGTCCTGTAAGGAAGATAAAGTATGCAAAGAAATAGTTCAGGTTATCACATTTTGAGGTTGAACTGACCAACCATTTTCACAGTGTATGTCTGGCTGTGGGTCCTTATGATAGACTTTATTAATCCCAGAGGAAAGTAATCACAGCATTTGACTTTATGCCCATTTTATATTACAGACTTTTCAAAAATGGATTAAATAAATTTTCCCTCAAAACGATACATAATACTAAGTGAGAAAACCTTGTTTATTTATTTTTTTTCACGCAAATGTATAAAAAAAATAAAACACAGAAATATAACATGTACATAAGTATTCACAGCCTTTGCCATGACACTCAAAATTAAGCTCAGGTGCATCTTGTTTCCTCTGATCATCCTTCAGATGTTTCTGCAACTTGTTTCGAGGACACCTGTGGTAAATTAAGTTGATTGAACATGATTTGGAATGTCAGATGTGCATGTCAGAGCGCAAACCAAGCCATGAAGTCTAAAGAATTGTCTGTTGACCTCTGAGACTAGATTGTATTGAGACACAGATCTGGGGGAGGGTACAGAAGAAGTGCTGCTGCTTTGAAGGTCCCAATGAACACAGTGGCCTCCACTATTCAAATGGAAGAAGTTTGGAACCACCAGGACTCTTCCTAGAGCTTCCTGCCTGGCCAAACATAGTGTAACTCCTCAGTAAAAGGCACATGACAGCCAATGTGGAGGCACCTATAGGAATCTCAGACCATGAGAAACAACCAGATTGAACATTTTGGACTGAATTCCAAGCACCATGTCTGGAGGAAACCAGGCACTACTTATCACCTAGACAATACCATTCCTACAGTGAAGCATGGTGTTGGCAGCATCATGGTGTGGGGGTGTTTTTCTGCAGCAGGAACTGGGAAACTAGTTAGGGAAAGATGACTGCAGTTATGTACAGAGACATCCTTGATGAAAACCTGCTTCAGAGCGCTCTGGACCTCAGACTGGGTCAAAGCTTTTCTTCCAACAGGACAACGACTCTAAGAACACAGCCAAGATAACAAAGGAGTGGCTTTGGGATAACTCTGAACATCTTTGGAGATATATAAAAATTGCTGTGCAGCAGTACTCCTCATCCAATCTGATGGAACTTGAGAGGTTCTGCAAAGAAGAATGGGAGAATCTTCCCAAAAACAGGTGTGCCAAACCTGTAGCATAAGACTCAAAAAGACTTGAGGCTGTAATTGGTGCCTATGTAATACAATATGTACAATATAATACATATGTACAAGTTAAACGGGCAAAGGAGTTGTACAACGTGATCACTGTGGGTACAAACATCCTCCTATACCGCTCTTTGCTACACCGTAGATGATTGAGTCTGTTGCTGTCATTGGGGTTAAAGGTGTTGTCCAGTGTAGCAGTCAGTTTGTTGAGACTTCTCCTTTCCACCACCACATCAAAGTTCTCCAGTGAGCATCCAAGAACACAGCCAGTCTTCATGATCAGTTTGTTGATCTTGGCTACATCACCTTTGATGCTGCCTTCCCAGCAGACTGCTGTGAGGAAGTCAACACCCACAACAACAGACAACAGAAGATGGCCAACATTTTGTCTCAGTGTTAGCCCTACAGTCCAAAGTGCTGTCAAGCAGGACACCCAGATATTTGTGTCTGCAAAGTCAACATTCTGACCCATGATAGTAGCAGGTTTGGTACTTCCTTCTGTAGTACACCACCATATCCTTGGTCATGGTCACATTAAAGAGCAGGTGTTTTTTTTGCACACCACTCCACAAGGCTGCCCACTAGGTCTCTGTATTCACCATCCTGTCCATCCCTGATGCACCCAATAACTGCAGAATCATCAGAAAAGTCTGACTGAAAGTCTGTGGTGTACAGGGTGAATAGGAAGGGGAAGATTACAGTTCCCTGAGGTGCTCCAGTGCTGCAGACCAGAAGGTCAGATCGGCTGGTACCCATCTGCACAAACCGGGACCTATGAGACAGGTAGTGCAGGACCTAGGCTATCATGGACTTTTCCACATGCATTTTATTCATCTTTTCCCGAAGAATGAGAGGTTGGATGGTAATAAATGCACTCGAGAGATGTCAAAGAAAGTGATTCTCACTGTGGTGTTGTTCTGGTCCAAATGGGAGTGTGCCTTTTGCAGTAGGTAGATTAATCTGTCATCCACACCAACCTGCTGTTGCAAAAAGCACTGACCTGAGGTCTGAGATGTAGCAGCAGAACACCAGAGCACTGAGAAGTAAGAACACTGTCCTCACCTCACAGGGTTCGTTTCCATCCTGATATCTCTGTGAACTCAGCCAAACATCCAAAAGTGCTTTCCAAACTAACACCTTAAGATCTAATGGGTTCAAAGTATGGATGAAGCGTAAGCAGCAGTATCTCCACACAAGCTTCAGGCTACTGAACTCCATGCTGCCTCTCTACTGGACTCTGATAATGTAAACTGATAAAGTCCACACTTCATGCAGCAGAATGCCTTTAGCCAACAACCTCCAAGCCCTGTTTGATGTTCCTCTAACTGCCCATCAGACCTCATCACCCTTAGCCCTTAACTCTTACCTTTGAAGCGCTGCCATGTCGAAATGCTCATCAACAGCAACGAGAGGGGGCCAGACTAATGTTTTTAGATATATACAGTTCAAAGAGCACCACAGGACGCAAAGCAAAACAAAATTATAATGCAGAGTCGTTGGTATGCAGGAGAATTACAGCTCCTCATTTGGTTATTGAAGTTTTGTGGCCTTCAAAGACCTGGAGTAGAGAATTAAACTTAGAAACTGGGTAAAATATCAAATGTACTCCTTTCCTCTTACCATTAGTGGTCAGACGAGAAGTTAGCTTTTTTTGTTTGTTTGTTTCAACTATCTGTTCATTAAACTGCCTAGAAATCATGAAGCCTTTTTGTGTATTATCTAAAACAGACTCAAATATATGGTTATTTTTATCTATTTTGAAATAAATCTCTATAACTGAGGTATTCTCCCTGTGTTCATGTGTTTTCCTCCATAAATGCACAGTATACACTTAAACATGAGGGTTCTTCAATGGTTCTTCACCACCTGGGTGGTAAACAGACCCTCCCATCTTGTTTTCCTCTATAACCCAATATCTGAGCCAATGACATCATTACCTCCACTGCCTTTCACTGATCAGTCAGAGTCTGCATGCAGGTTGAGCATGTGCATGTGGACAGAGCAGTAAACATGCACTGGGATCTCCTTTGGCATTTAAACTGGGTTTTAATTTGACTGAAAACAATTGAAATTAGATTTTCTTTTGCTATTTTAGATTAGAAGTAAAGTAAAATATAGAGTAAAATATAAAAAAAAACACTGATAGGTACTGGTACTGAATTCCATTACTATATAATACCAGTACCATGTATATTCAAATATGAATGCACACAACCCTATTTGACACCTTTAATTCAGATATAAATACAGATTTTTTTTTATCATGGATCAGGATGAATTGTGAACTAGATTTTTTCCCAGATCTACAGCATGTATTCTTGCTCGATGTGTATTCTTGCCCCAGCTTCCATACAATACCCTGTCAGGCAACTTAAATAATTAGGTTTAAATTCAATATTTGTTTCCCTCTTGTCATTCTCCTCCATGATAGATGTGCACCTTGCTAGAGCATACAGTATAACCTAGCTGTCTTTGTGGTCTTTGTTCTCCGTCTGCCATTAATTGGGGAGAGGTCTAGGGAGTGTGTCTGTAGAGATGGCTGTAGTAAATGAGCTATCAAATCCCCAGCATAGCACAAGACTGGCTCGAGCCCTGTAATTGGAGAAAAACATTTTGAGATGGAACCAATTAAGTGTACACTTTTCAGCATCTGCCTTTCTGTCTCTACTCAGCAGTTCTCGTTCCTCATAGGAAACCCGAATGAGAGACTGAGAGAGAGGGGGGGAGTTGGGGCTGGGGGTGATAAGTGTAAAGCGCTTTACTCTGAAGTCACCAACTTCCAACAGCTCGCAGCTCAGTCAATGAATGTTACTATATTTCCTATCCAGAGTGATGCAACTGCATCCCCATCCAGACCCGGCTGTAATCTCCTCCACATTTAATTATGTTCAGCTGCATTACATCAAATTAGGTGAGGTGACAGAAGCTTAACCTTTAGTATGTTTTCATAGTTTAATGTACCTTTATTTACCGAAAAAATGTAAAAGTATTTATTGGAGACAGTCACACATACCAGATACTGTTATTTCTTTCCTGTTTTTGAGCTGACAATGAAAGAAATTTGATTATTTATTTGTGATATGTCACACTTCTGTCCTGTTTGGCTCCTCCAGTCAGTCCCTTTACATTGTTGTTTTGTTTTAGTTCCCTAACATGCTCCTTAGCACATGTGGGTTTTTTTTGGTCTTGTCTTTGCCCCATTCCCACCTGTTTATTTGTAACTTTGCCTGTTCATCATTCAGTCCCAGGTGTTTCTCATTCTGTCCATGTATTTAAGTCCCTTTTTCCAGTCGGTCTGTGTAAGATTTTTGTTTGAATGTCAGCATGTGTGCCCCGCATTTGTTTGTATCCTATGTTTGTCTTTTGTTCCATAAATCCTCTAAACCCCATGAGTAGGTCTGCCTCTCTTTTCCTCTGCTCCACACACTTTGTGATACAATGATTAGATTCACAAGGATAGCTGTAATAAGTTTTTCAAAATACTTGGTCCAAATAAAAAAAGCAACCAGAATATCCTTTATTATTATTTTTTATTTATGTATGTATCACTATTATCCCTTCTCAGGACGTTTATTTGAAAATTTGTACACTGTGTGAGCAAATTTTCCTTTTCTCATTTTCTGTTTTCTTCTATATCCCAGTGTCTGTGTCAGTAACATCATTAGACCCAACCCTTTGCTCCCATAAATGGGACTGGCGATACATGGGCAGCCGTGGCCTGGTGGTTAAGGAAACAGCCTTGTGACTGGAAGGACGTGACTTAAGTGGCCTTAAGCAAGGCACTTAACTCCCCAGCTGCTCCCCAGGCACCATAGACATGACTGCCCACCATGTGTGCTCACTGCCCCCTAGTGTGCGAATTCACTAGTGTGTATGTGTATGGTTGTGTGTTGATGGGTTAAATGCGGAGGACAAATTCTCCTGTGTGGAAACCACAGTGGGTCTATGAGCACCTTTACCTTTACATTTGGCGACTGTTGCAGTCTGGGCAGAGACATTTCTGGGAAATCCATCTCATGATGGGGGAACTTCATTCTCATTAAGAACATCATCATCTCCATATCCTTTCAGCCCCATGGCATTGAGTAGTCTTCTCTGCGGTAGGATGGACACCTGATGTTCAGTGAAAATGGAGTGCTTTCCTACTTTGTCTTTCACAGATGAAAGGTTTAAGTGCTGATTATATAACAGAAGTGGTTGTGGTGGTCTTTGGTGGTTGTTTGTGTAGTAAGGCGAAACCAAAGTAATAAAGCTCAACATTTGAGGGTTATAGACTAGACAAACTTCAGATATGAAGCCTGATCCATGTGGCCAGTCTGCTGAAGTCTGTGTGCAGTTCAGAGTGAATTGTTGAGGGGGGATCTATTAGAGAAGCTTTGAAGCCTTTTGATGGTCTTTTAGTTCCTCAGGCCTCTTCTCTAGCTCCACAGTGTGTCTCATACATGCCGGGAATGAAGGACTTTGACTTTGACCATCACACACACACACACACACACACACACTTACACTTGGCAGATGGTTGAAGGTCTGGACCACAGATTAAACTCCAGGACGACTCTGTGCATGGAACGTACACATATGTATGTTGTATATCGCATATGTTGAGACGTATGCTGCAGTTCATGCACACATAGGATCACGTATACACAAAAAGGAATGAGTCACTAGAGCTGTCAAAATGTGAGCTCTCACATTTTTATAATTAGCTTTAAATGGTAAGAACAAACAACTAAATATTACATGAAGATGAGCTATTCAATGAAAATGTCAAATTGATCCTTAGACATGAATGATACTCCACTGTACCAGAATGCCATCTCTTCATGATCTGCCGCTATGTGTAGTATGGAATTCCCACACAGGACTGAGTTCCAAAGCATCCATCCTCCCTCTCAGAGTCTGTTGTCAGGCTGTCACGGCCAATGATGGATGAGTAGCTCCGTGAAAGGGGCCATCCTGCCCTATTCCCCTTGCGTCCTCCCTTCACCGCCTCAGCTCCTTAATTCAGATTAGAGCAAGGCCACGGCGGTAACTAAACACTGTTCACTCCCCTGACGCACCACCACAGTCACGACAGGGCTGCCAAGCCTTTGTTAGACTGAGTGGGGAAAGAAGAGGCCTTATCAGCTCCTCCACACAATGCCTGTCCGACACGTATTGTTCTCTACATGCGCTGTTAAGCGAAAATCAGGTGTTTATGAATTCTGTTCTGATGCTTTGATTTGTTTGGTTGCTCTCTTAAAGCAACATTTTAAAAACAGCTCCTCTGATCATACATGAGCACTTTGTTGTCCAATCATTACAGTTTGTGGTCCATCTGTTTCTCTGCATACTTTATTATCCTCCTTTTACATTGAACTTTAATGTTCATGGTCCCACAGGACCACCACAGATATGAGTACAAGTGTATCACACGCAGCACAGCTGCTGGAGTGCTTAAGCACTGTGTCCACTTACTGTCCACTCTATAAGACAATTCTACCAAGTTGCTCCACCTTGTAGATGTAAAGTCACATGCAAAATACACAAGCAGCAACTGTACCAGCGCAACACACGCACCGCCACCATGTCAGTGTCTGCCACTGTATGGTAAGAGGAGATGGTTCAGTAACTGTCAATGGAGAAACAAGGAAGTGGACATAATGTTATGTTTGAGCAGTGTATATTAGCTGTATTCCTATTTGTATTTCTGTTTGTGTTTATTCTACTTTATCCTTGTATTTTATTGTAATTCTGTTCATATCTACTCTAGTTTGTTTAGTTCAGTTCTGTATTATTTTGGTATTACACATTGACATGTCAAAAGTCATGGAATATTAGTATGTAGATTTATTATGATGGGGTGTTGCCTCAGTGGATGTTTGGGAATGCCCACACCTGTATAGATTGTGTTGTCTTGTGAGTGAGGTTTGCGTGGCCCCGTGTGCTCATGACAAGGCAGCATCAGAGTTCTAGGCTGCACAGTGTTTGCCCACAGGTGCTTAATGATAGAGACCCAAGCGAATGCCTAGAATTGTCTGTGCAATATGCAATATGTGCAACTGTCTATGTACTGCAAAGGGTCATAGAGTGGGAAAGGAAGGAGGACACCCCCCACCCCCTGTTCCCTCCTTTTTGTAACTGCTGGGGTGATTGTGGCTAGAAGAGTGCAGGCCTACCCAGCAGAGAGAAGCAGGAAAAAGAGGGTGATGGGACGGGGGGTGGGGTGGTTGTTGGATGAAGAGACTGGAGCTGAGGAGTGGGGGTGTTAAGCATGATCTCTTTCTGAATTGTGTGTATGAATATTTAATCCCTCTCTCTCTCTCTCCCTCTCTGATGTCAGGCGCTTTACAGTAGTTTGATATGCTGCGTCGTGCTCTGGCGCTCCAGCATTTGGGATTCTGTTTTTAGTTTCTAGGACACAGAACAGGCGAGAAATCGCTCCACCCCCTCCCCATCCATCCAACACCCCACACCCACCCAACACCATCCTCCACAACCGCCCCCCAGCATGTATCCATTAAAAAAAAATCCTTTAATTAATTAATTAACTAGAGTAAATAAAGATTCTCTCTCGCTCTCGGTTCTACTACTTGCTGATCCAGCATCAATTTTGGTCTCCTGTACTATGATTCGCAAGTTTAGAATCACTATTTCCATTATATTTTTCAGGAGATACATGCATATGTAGGCAGCACAAAGGCCACTCCTCACTGTCTAGGAGGAGTTTGGTGACCTATCCAGGGTGTATTCCATACTCCGATGACTCCAGGTGGGCTTTGGATTAGCCGTGACCCTATTCAGGAAGAGGTGGCTAAGATAATGACTGAGTAAAAGAGCAAATGAGTTCTAGATACATATATATTTGCTAAATTGTCCAACAGGACCAAATCAACTTATCATTTTTATGAGATGATGCTATAAAAAGACATAAAACATGGTCAATATGTGCCATGTTTTGCGCAAAAATTGTGTGGAAGCCCTGCAAAATTATTACGGTGTTTTAACATATGAATAAAATTAACCATATTAGCATTCACCCTTCATTGACAAACATCTGCACAAGGGTAACACTTCAGAGCTTACTGACTCTAAATATGCCACTTTTATCACAAGTTAGTTAGTGAACGTTTTGCCCCGCTAGAGGTGCCCCAGTCAACTGTAAGTGCAACATTTTTTTAATGGAAGCTTATCATAGCAACAACACCTTTGGTAGGTATGGACCACTGCATCCTGGGACTTTTACACTTGCCCAAGAACTAACTGTTCATTCTCTGATTTGTTGATCTCACCCGTTGATTATAAATAAGACACTGGTAATATCACATGGTTCTTTACAAAGTGTAAAGTCTTTACAATCTAGGTGCAAAAATGGGCTATATTTCAATTTCTAGGTACACTATATGCACCAAAAGTATTGGGACACCCACTCATTCATTGTTACTTATGAAATCAATGGCATTAAAGAGTTTATCCTGCTTTTGTTGGAGTAACTGTCCCTACTATCCATGGAAGGCATAGAGGCACCTAGAAGACAGATCTGCATGCAGAGGTGTGGACGAAGATTTGGCACTGCTGCGAGAAATAACTGCACTGCTTCTCAATCCTGTGCTTCTGCCATATATGTGTAAGAGGTGTCTGCCTTAAAGAGACTGACTGAAAGGTCTGGCATGGGCAGCAAAGGAGCTGCTCTGATTGGCTGAACTCGATTGGTATTCCACTCAGCAGTGTTAAGTTGTTGTTTGTGTACATCAGCTTCAAATGATGTCTGACAGGCTGTAATGTCTGCTCATCATTTATTGATATGCTTATTTAGATCTGCAGCTTCAGTGAAGGAGAGGGTTTGTGTGTGTGTGTGTGTGTGTGTGTGTGTGTGTGTGTGTGTGTGTGTGTGTGTGTGTGTGTGTGTGTGTGCGTGTGTGCGTGTGTGTGTGCGACTGTGTTTATATCTAACTTTGTAGGTACTTGGGGCATATGTCCAGGTGTGTGCATAGTTACAGTATGTGTGTGTGTATTGGATACAAGCATTACGGTACATAAGAAGTATAGAGAAATGATACTGATCCCAATTATTAAAACACAATCAACAACATAATGTACCTAAGGGAGCAAACAGACCACTGTATGACATGAATAATTAGTGCATGTAGCTGAAAGGAGAACAACAGTTTGAAAACTCTACTGACTCATTTAATGAACATTATCCCACAGCCCTCAGCCAGCATGCTAATCCCACTCTTGTGATTTTGGACAAGGGCTGTAGCTGACACACTAACTCCATGGTAGCTCTATTTAAGCAGGCCAGTGGCCAGCATACTAACATTCACCTGGCATGCTAATAACACAGTAACACAGTGATGATGTCGGAGAAGGCCGGTAGCCCACATGCTTATGACACTCTAGCAATTTTGGATGAGGGCTGTGGCCGATACACACTGTGGTAGTGAAGTTATTGACAAGGACTGTAGATGGCATTGCTGACGTCGTGGTAGTGTTAGAGGAGCATGCACTTGGCATGCTAACGATGCAGTAACGATCTTGCTGCAGTCGATCTGTTTCTACACTGTACTCTACAGTCATGTGCAAATGTTTGTGCACCCCACACAGATCACATGATTTGTTGATTTTCAGAGTGAAAATCCCTCTCCTCTGCTCCCCCCTCCTCTCTCTCTCTCTCTCTCTCTCTCTCTCTCTCTCTCTCTCTCTCTCTGTGTTTGTGTGTGTGTGTGTGTGTGTGTGTGTGTGTGTGTGTGTGTGTGTGTGTGTGTGTGTGTGTGTGTGCAAATCTCTCCGGGAGATTATGGATGTGAGAATATGAATATGGAGAGAGGACAAAGCCCCTCAGGAACAGAACAGCATTTTGCATTTAAGGTTACACCATCTGCCGCTAATCACACACACACACACACACACACACAGACCACACACACACACTATATATATATATATACTCTCTGCTCTCATATATCTTTCTCTCTCTCTCTCTCTCTCTCTCTCTCTCTCTTATACATATATCTCAGACTGTCCATATTCACCTACACTACTCACACATATTCCTGCAAAAGGAACAAGGGAGAAATTCCAGTCTTCGTCTTTTACACACACACACACACACACACACACAGAAGTTGGCTCCTGCACATTTTGAAATCACTCTTGCATCATCCTGCTGTTATGCCCCCTCTCTACCCTCCTCACCACTTCATTCCTTCCTCTGGGTGTTAGAAGTGCACCCCCACCTCCCGAGTTTCACCCTCCTCTTTAAAGGGCTTATGCCCCACATTGTTGAAGTTATATATCACACTAATGGAACATGGGGCCTTTTTTAACGCCATGCTCCTGAGATACCAGCCCAGGGATGGGCTGGGCTGAATGAGACACATCGCCACACTGACACTACATTAGCCACCAACAACTGGAATTTATATACAAGAGTGCACACAAAACCCATCTCAACCCAACCTTGCCAGCTCTGAATAGTCTTTTAGGATACGTTCACACAGCAGGAAAAGTGACCCACAGTTATGTTACACTTTTTATACATTGCACTACCTTTCTAATGGAGTTTTACCTTCATTTTCACTATCAAAGGTTGAGCAGCAACTGTAGCTATTATTTGGTAAATGCTATAATGTTGCTTTAACACATAAACATAAAGCTGCCCCAGTGCTCAGTGGTCGGACACTGAATAGATGATTCACTGAATGATTCAGTAAGGTGAAGCCGTGGTGCTGAATGTTAGTTAGCTGCTTTCTAGGAATACTGTGCAGAAAAGTGTGGGATGGAGAGAAAGAAATAAGCACAGGATCCCAAAGCAGGAGCGGCAGGAAGGAGGGGATGGTCCAACAGGCGAGGCTCATGAATATTCAGCCTGCTAATGAGGAAACCCAAGCGAGGAGTCTGTCTGGATAATCAACATTTATAGCCAGCAGAGGAGAGAGAGAGAGAGAGAGAGAGAGAGAGAGAGAGAGAGAGAGAGATTTGGCACAATGGGGCGAGAGGAGGCGCAAAGAAGAAAGATGAAGGAAGAGAGAAAGAGGAATGATTTGGGATAGGTTGAAAGAGTGGGGGAAGTGAGAAGAGACAAAAGAAAGAGAAGCGGACCTGAAGAGTGTGGAGACATATTTACAGCATGGGTAGGGTGAGAGACAAAGAGACTAACAAGGAGAGAAAGAGAATGTATCCATAACCATCTTTGAAGGGTTCGATAAAGATATAGATGTTTTCTCGGTCAAAAGGATCACTTGACCAGGCATGACCCTTTAAGGGTTTCAAATTGTTCTGAAGTGGGTGTTTGAATCTACCTATTTCAAGAATTTTTGCCAATTTTGTGGGAAAAAGGTTTTACTCTTCGGTGAGGTGTTGTTTTTCTGTGAAGAGAAATGTAAGTGCAGTGGTGATGAAACATACTTTATGAAAAATAGATGTGGGATGATAGTATGTTTTGGGATTAAGTCTACCAGAAATTAGCAAGGGTTCAGTGGTCAGTGGTGGAGTGGCTGAGCGATTTGCACTCAGCAAACATATTGTTTGTTTGTTTATTTTGTTTTTTTTATTTACATTTTAATTTATTTTTCCCCTCAAGTTTGTAGTGCCAGTTCCCCAACCTCACTAGTACTCTCCCTCATCACATACAATGCTTCTGACACTAGAAGAGGGAGGAATGAGCACATGCCTCTTCTGATACATGTGAAGTGAAGCACAGCCTCTTGCCTAAAACTGCACTTCATTTTTATCACCGGGCCGCGAACTCACTCAGAGGAAAGCCCCAGGACCCCGGCACTGACACGGTGGCTGACAGGTGCCTTTTCTCAGCCAGCGTTGCACTAAGTATGATGTGGTGAGGGAGCACCATCCACCACCTATAGAGAGCATGGCCAATTTTACTCTCTCTCAGACTCTGGCTGCCCATGGCAAGCAGCATGTCCCAGGATTCAAACCTGCGATCCAAAGAATGAGCAAGCATATTAATTAATGCAAAACAATCACTAATCAAAACACTAATTGCTTAAAATATGTGAAATGTTTGAATGGAAACAGTGTGTGCAGAATCTTTGTCTAATAGAAACCTTAAGAGGTTATGGGCTATATTCAAGGTCACTTTTGCTGATTAATCTGAATTGTAAGGCCTTCAGATCAACTCCTGAAGTACAAACCAATGTCTGCCTCATTAACCGTGCTGCCATCCATCCATCATTTTTTCTGTACCATTAATTCCTGAATAGGGTCACAGGGGGCAGTGCCCAGCAGCGAATCTGAACGCAAGGGTGAAACAACCCTAGACAGGGCGCTAATCCATTGTAGGACTCACACACACATTTACACACTAAGGGCCACTTTAGAGTCACCAATTCACCTACTGCACATGTCTTTGGACTGTGGTGAAACCAGAGTACCTGGAAACCACATGAACGCGGGAAACATGCAAACTCATCACCCATCAAATGCCGAAATTTCCCAGGCCCTTTTTGCTGTGAGGCAACAAGCGCTATCACTGCGCCACCATGCCTTTACCATTAGCCATTTGTTACATTTTAGAACCATAACAGTGAAATAAAAGGCTATGTTCAAGCAACACTCAAAAGTAAGCCCCCAAATCCCATCTGATCCAAATCGGACATCATCAGTTCCTATTCGTGTCAATTTAATCTGTTACATATTCGAGACATAACGTGTGAATTGGCTTGATTATGAATTGATGAAAAAACAGTAACAGTGAACATGTGACCTGTAGTTACATTAATATTACATTAATATTACAAGTATACAATGTATATTTAGTGTCATTTGTAATGTGTAATGTGTAAATAAATGACACTAAATATACAGTGGGACCCATTAGCCCTAAACGCTGTGTCCAGAAGTTTGTGCACACCCCTTCAAATGAATGCATATTGCTGACACAGATATGCAAATGCACACACAGCTTGTCATAGACCATAATGGTACTGCCAATAGAGAATGAACTCTTTGAAACGAATAAACATGAAACTACTGTCACCACACTTAATACCAGACATTAGCTGGACACCACACATTGAGCGGTGGAGCAGTGGAACTGTGTTTCTCTGAATGATAGACTTCATCCAGTATGGGATGATTTTGTGGATCTCAATAATGCTCTTGTGGCTGAATGCAGTAGTTGCTGCAATGCTCCAAAATCTACTAGAAAGAATTCCCTAGACAGTAGAAACAGTTACTCACAGGATAAACTCTTTTTAGTACCCTTCATTTCCGAACAAACTGTGAATGAGCAGGTATCCCTACACTTTTGTGCATAGTGTAACTGCAGAGAACATCTAAAGAGCTTCAGACACTGAGCATGTCGAGACTGTCTTCTCCACATTTGAACAGTATGCACTTGTAAAACTATGTAAAAGCACAGCATAAGCGCAGTTTTTAAGTGTTAGCTGTGCGAGTAGAGGTTGCGGGCCGTCCTGTGTGCTTGCTGTGTGCTGCAATGCCTGTCCCAACGGGCGGATGGTAACAGAGGCACGTAATGAGGGGCGTCCCACAGAGCTGAGGCAACAGAGGTGAAGAAACAGGTCACCCGCTTTGACTGAGCACACCAGCAACCTGTCTGCATAAACCAGCAACACTGAGAGAGAGAGAGAGAGAGAGAGAGAGAGACAGAGAGAGAGAGGAGGAGTTAACAATGTGTGTCAGACTCATTTACGGTTGTGTGAATACTAAATATTGAAGCCAAAAAGTAAATATCAAAATTAAAGGACACCCAGAGCTGACAAGGCGAGAGGCGAGAGAGAGAGAGAGAG
Source organism: Acestrorhynchus altus (assembly GCA_034509495.1). Lineage (NCBI taxonomy): Eukaryota > Metazoa > Chordata > Actinopteri > Characiformes > Acestrorhynchidae > Acestrorhynchus > Acestrorhynchus altus. The sequence goes on from CM067502.1 coordinate 24,341,647, forward strand.
AGAGAGACAGATCTCGACCTTGGAAGGTATTGTGTTGGATGAGGTTGATTTACAGCTGCTTTACTGATTTCTTATAAAGCTTCATCTCGCTGAGCTCAACTATACCTACAGTATCTCTACCATTCTCTCTGTCATTATTTCTGTCTCTGTCTCTCTCCTCCTCTCTCTCTCTCTCTCTCTCTCTCTCGCTCCACTTCTGTTGCTCTCTCTTTTTCTTTCTTTATTACTGTCAGTCCTCTTCTCACTCTCTGCCTCAGTGTATTTCTCTTGTCCTCACTCTTGTTTTGTCTTACTATCTTTCTTTCACTCTCTGGCTCTACTTCTATCGTTCTCTCTTGCTGTCTTCTAGTCTCACTGCTTTTCTTTTTTTTTCTCTTGCTCTTGCTCACACTCTTTTGTACTGTTTAGTGCTATCTATTTACGCTCTCTCCTCCCTCTCAGTATCTGTCCCTCTATATCTCTCGCTTTCTTTGTTTCCATGCTTTTCTCTCTATATATGCCCCGATTTCCTTTCAGTCTCTTTCCCTCTTTCTCTCTTTCTCTTTTTCTTTTAGTTGGTAAGTGGCTGGATGGTGTAGCTTCACTTTAGTTTGGGAAACATGTCTGAAGCCCCTCCCTCCTCTCCTGCTGCCTCTAACCACTGAGGTCCTCACTTCCTCGGTCCTCTCAGTCCTAACTTCCACTGACCAGAGGGGGGTCCGGCCTTCTAGCTAAAAGCTGGCTGATCTCCTGCTCAAAGTTCTCAGAGGTTCTTCCTCCCATGCTGGGTGTGATTGTAGTTAAATCTGATGTAGTTCAAGTTTCCCTGCAGTCTGAATTCTGAGTTTGCTGCTGAGGTGGAAAAACTTTGGTGGAGACCACCACAGTTTATTATTTCTCTGTAACTACACACCCAATAATGAACAGTGATTCCAGTGTGTTTGAGCAGGAGATTTCACCAAGGAACTCTACACTAATTTGATTTGATTCTAATTTTATTTGATTTGATTCAGTATCATTTGTTCATTCTTCAGTTACAATGTTTAAAACCTGTAAAATGAAAGGCTTTTAACTTCAGTTCCACAAACCTCAGCATGGAAATATGCTAACTAGCTAGCATATAACTTGATCAGTGCCATTCATGTTGTTCATTACAAAACAAGTCAAATGGATTTTAATCAGATAAACTCAGAATGATGCTGTCCTGCCTGTTTTTTTTTTCCAGAAGTAGGTTCTGTCATGTGTGATGTGAGGAGAAGTGTGTTATGGCCCCTTCATTGAATGAGCTCCAGCTGGTGATTGAGCATCTCCTAGCTACAAACCCAGTGTGAAAGCAACCCTTGTAGGAGTACAATGGGCTTTAACACGACCCTGCTACCTCATAATCCCCCAGTAAGAGCTGCTGGACCATGCAGTTATCATATGAACAACTGAGTTTGAATTGGTCATCAGAAGCTTGCGCTGTGACTGACAGAGTGAAGCATCTCTGCACTTCTCTCATAACAATCTAAAAATAGATTTGCTTTCTTTATATATGTGAAAAGTAAAGCATTCAGTTTTCTGAGGATGTGTTTATGTTGCACTACTCACATTAGGGTTCGTCAAGTTCCTGGTAAAGAAAATAAACCTTAACCCCTAATAAAACTTAACCCTTTGCATCATTAAAGGCTTATTAGATTGATGGAGAGCTTGATGTAGAGGGTTCTATATAGAATCAGTTCAAAAAGTGTTCAACATAGCACCAAGCCAGCCAGAGTGCAGAATCCAGAGGATTAAAGATCTCCTGACTATATGAATCAATATCGGATCATTCAAATGAAGATCAATTTTTGTCTAAACACAAACAGACACACACACACACACACACACACACACACACACACACTCTGCTGGCCTGTTGCTTTCACTTTCATCTCCTGCTCTCCAGTGACCATCAGCCACTCTAACACACACACACACACACACACTTAGACAGCCCATGACTATGCAAATGAAATTGGAATATTAGGATTATTCAAAATGCACTAGCTAGAGGACCACAAATATCTTACCCTTTCTGTGTCTCTCCCTCACACACACAGTTTGGAATGTGTTTGGAATGTGTTTGTGTGTAACTGCTATACTGGGTCAGCTTTGATTGATTTGGCAGGCAGCCTGTGTGCCAGATCCAGAACACACTCTCACCATTCCACCCTCTCTCTCTCTCTCTCTCTCTCTCTCTCTCTCTCTCTCTCTCTCTCTCTCTCTCTCTTTCCCTCGCTCCAATCTCTCCAAGCCCCCAGTCTGGGCAGTGTGACATCTCCCAGTCTTCTCCCTCTCTGGTTGGATGCTTCCAGGCTGCTGTGATTGTGGCCAGCCAATTGAAACTATAAGTCAAGAAAAAACCTGTTCTGACTCTCAAGTGGCTCAGGGCTTGTGATCTCGCTGGGACCAGAGTTGAAATTCCCAATGATGCCATAACTATCCCGTGACCAAGTACAATGGCTTGGAAAGAAAGCTTGAGCACTCCTCCCTGTCTATTGAAAGCAATGTTAGCCATGGAACCATACCGGCTCTACCCACAAATGTGTCTTTCATAACTGCTGGTTTATTCATAAGGTTTGACACTCTTATGTATATAATATACCTTCCATTTGACCAGCTCCTCATTACAACACTGGAACACTTTGTAGTTCTATAATTACAGACTGTAGTCCATCTGTTTCTCTATAATTTGTTATCCTCTTTCACTGATCATCAATGGTCATGGGGATCCCACAGAGACCACCACAGAGCAGCTATTATGCAGGTGGTGGGTCATTCTGAGTGCTACAGTGACACTGACATGGTGTTGGTGTATTAGTGTGTGCTGCACTGTTATGGTGGATCAGACACATGTGCTACTGGAGGGTGTTCAAGAAGCCACTCGTGTCACTGCTGGACTGAGATCAGTCCACAATCAAAATATCCAGCCAGCAGTGTTGTGTGAGCACTGATAGAGTGCTGACATTACTTCTATAAGATGGATCAACTGGTTAGAGTGTCTAATGGGTGACAGTGGACACAGTGTTTGATCACTTGTGCCAGCCTGACATAGATTCATCATACAAGGCTCGTCCGGTATTTGGTAAACAACATCCACTGTAGCCTCAGCTTTCTGTTCTTGGCTGAGAGAAGTGGTCTTCTGCTATTATGGCTCGTTCTCCTCAAGTTTGTTGATTTCAGGCTGGTTCTCTGAGTTACTATAGCCTTTCGTTCTGTCAGGTGTTCCCATCTGCCAGAACTGGCACTTTACTGGATGCATTTCTTTATTCTACCAATTGGCTCTAAGGGACTGCTGTACTGAAAATCCCAGCACCAACAATCATACCATGCTCAAAATCAGTAAGATCATAATGATGTTAAAATGATACTCATGTCAACATAAGTTTCTATACCACACTGCTGCCACATGGTTGGCTGATTAGATAATTGCATGCATGAGTAGCAGCAGTGGTTAGGGACCCACCCTTATGACTGCTGATTGCTGATTCGATTTCCTGAACAGGGAGGATAACAGGTGTACAGGCAAGGCACTCCAACTCCCCAACTGCTCGCTGGGCTGCCCACTGCTCGTGACAGCTGAGCTTACTGTCCACTGGTGTGTGTATTCACTAGTGTATATGTGTGTGTTTGGATGGGTTAAATGCGGAGGACAAATTTCCTTATGTGCAGCACAGTGGATCTATATGCACATTTACTTTTTATTAGGTGTTCCTAATAAATTGCAGTATTTGAGTGTAATTGGTGTATATTTATTTTGTCAATCACCACATCTCATCCATAAGGAAAACTGTTTAAATATATATATATTTTTACCTCCATTAGTTTGTGTGTAAATAATTGGGCAGTTAGTGCTGCTGACCCATCCTATGGGGTTGCATAAGCTGCAGTGGGAAGCTTCACATGTACTGGAGAAGGCATGTTCAAGCTCTCTCTCCCAGGTATAAACATGCACAGTGGGTGAATTGGCAACAGCTAACTTTTAGGAGAAAACTGGATAAGAGTAAGACTTCTATCCACCTGCAAGCAGTGCGTTTCCATAGCTACTGGGAACTGGTCAGTACCAGTATGGTTTACATTGCTTTACATTGTCTGTTCTGAGATACAGAGTAAAGAAAATTAACAAATAACAGACACATGATGAGCCTCAGGCTGTACCACAGCATCGTGTATTGATCAAGCCACTGGTTAAAAATGCAAAAATGCGACCATACTGGTAAGTGATGCTGGAAAGCGAGGGATCTAAGTGTGGGATGTGTGACTGTAGTGTGTTGCTGATGGCATTCTAATATGACTATAATGTTTCAAACCATATGATGATGAGTCTCATAAGTAATCACAGGTTGTTTCTTGTTTTCAGAAGGACAGGAAGCTGTTTGTTGGCATGCTGAACAAACAGCAGGCAGGTGGATGTGCAGCCTTTAGAGCCCTCTGGTCATTGAAAAGTGTACTGTATTGGGTCCTGATGGAAACAGCAAAGGTGAGAATCAGCTCCTCTGCTCTTCTAATAAAAGATAGGGTTGCCAGATTTCAGCCTTGGTCACGTGGGAGTTGACAGCCAGCCTGATGGAGCAAGGACAAAGTAACATCTACAGATATTCCAACTAACCTTTGAACTCTAACCTTGAGGTTCCTAGGCTATCAATTTCATTTGAGATATGATCTTAACAGGAATTTATAACCATGTTCTTTTGTTTTCACATTATAAAAACTACATACTTACCTCAAATCCCTCTTGGAAATTAGTCATCCCACGAGTGTATGTAATGATTGTCAATGATATTTATAATAATAAGTTCTTCAAAATACTAGTGGTCCAAATAAAATAATAAACAAACTTCTTTATCTTCTCATCAAAATTAAATAATATCTTAGGATTACTTGAATAATAATAACCTTAAATAAACCATCTTTCAGTGGAAAGTGTTTGACAGTGTAAAAAATACCTGACAGATAAAAAACATTGCCTATGAGCAAATCAGGTGAAGTAAAACTCAGTTTAGTTCCATGCCTGACCCAGTGGGGGTGCTATTAAATATTTCAAGAGTATAACAATATACCCTGTGTAAGAAGTAAAATGTATGCTGACACACAAAACTGATGAATGCTTCTTAAATCTTGTATTTGGAAAATGTAGTCCAGTATATTATGGATTAGGTTCAAGATTTCATATTTTCTGCTTCAAATATAACATTGTTTGGGTTGCATTGTTCTCTGTTCATAGTAAACAAATGTGACCAGGAGTTAACTGTGAAGATAATTGGAAAAAAGGGTGGAGCATGTATAAAGAACACCATTTCAGCTTTGAAGCATTTGGGTGGGAGCATCATGTATTCTTTAAAGGAGAGCATGCTTATCATATGAGGTCCATTTTTCAGTTAAATTTTATGACCATTTAATCGAAATTTAAAATGAACATGATTTTATGATTTTTGATTTTTGATCCAGTAAGACCCTTGAACCAATTACTACGTCATCTCCTGCTAGCACATCTTCAGCCACCTTCTACAGAAGTGGATAGAAATTTTAAATTATACATGGATATATTCTATTCGATTGAGCAATCATTTGGATTATTGATGGATTATCAAGATGGATGTAAATGTGGCTACTGACCAATTACAGACATGTGTTCTCATCGAGTCCTACCACTTTCATTACAATGCAATAATGGAAAAATCAGAAAATAGAATATTCTGAAATTCCTGTTGTGAGGAGGACAAAGGAAAACCGATAAACATTACACAGACCATCTACATACCTCACATGGAAGTGTTATTTGCTCTGCCCAGGATGTTGAGGCAGGAGGAGCCAAGTACAAGTTTGGAATGCTGGAGATTTTGGAGCTGAAGTGAAACATAAAGCTATATTGAGCTTTCCTCTGAAAACAATCTCCTCTCTAAACAGAGCTGCAGCTGGACTGACTCCAACAGGGCTGTGTTTACTTGTTCATTCCTCCTGAAATCCGACCTATACACACTCTCACAGGCTCTAACACACCAGGCATACGTGCTCAGATAGATGCTCTCACTTTGTCTGATGCTCCAGAAATGTGCACACTCCCTCACTCACACATGCGAATCGGACATGTCAGCCGTGTTCGGGCAGGAGGTTGCCTGACCGGAAGGCCTACAACGCAACATGGCAGAATCCATTGTGTGTGCGTGTGTGCAGCCTCACCGCGGCAGGATGCCCAATATCACCTGACAATCCCATTCCAGCCCAGAGCCCACTCCAATGCCGAACAGAATTGTGCCATTCCGCGAGCTTTGTCATTAACTCACAGCGCATACATATGAGTGGCTGTGACACGTAAACGTGGACAAAATATTGGGACACCTGCTCATTTATTAAATTGTTTCTTCATTAAAGCAATTTATCCTGCGATAACTGTCTCTGCTGACAGGAAATATGTTTTAGATATTGGAGTATTTCAAGGATGATTTGATTGCATTCTGGCACCCAGCATTTCAAAGAAATATTATATGTATAGGTTTATTGATGATGAGTGGGGTCATCTTACCCATTCAGAGGCATCAACAGGGATTAGACCTGCCTTAGTGAAAGGAGTCATATACACTGATAAACCCATCTGATAGCCCATCTGTTTCTCTGCGTACTTTGTAAGCTTCTAGCATCTACAATCTGATAAGGTTGTGGTTCATTGGTGTAAACTATAGGTCCAAAATGTTTTTGACACCTTCTAATAGTGCATTCAGCTTTGAAAAGTTCTGTTTGAATATGGTATCTGGAATTCAGTACCAGTACATAATATACTTTTTGCATTACTTTACTCTCTAAAAAAGGAGCCTTCTGACATTTTGGCTGTAGCTTTAGTTCTTTTATTAAAAATACTAGCAACATATGGAAAAGAAATATATTTATGAAATCTGAAAATCTTAAACCATCCCTTAACGTTTTGCATCTGTTTGAAATCTATTTAGAAATAGAAACAATATATTAATAACATCTCTCATATATATAAAAATAGCCATATATTTGTGTTCTGTTTGGATTTTACATATCAGAGTTGAACCTGCATTAAAACACAGTTATGGGACCCAACCCTAGGGTACAAGCCCCCAGTATTGATCTCTGAAGCAGTGGAACTGTGTTCCTCTGGAATGGTGATGTCAATATGTTTGAAAGAAATGAGTTGCAGAGTTGAGGATGAGTGGGGTGGTGACCTGTAACATACAGGCATTACACAGTGTTGTCACTGAATAAAATCAAATCCTCACAGCAATGCTCCAAAGTTTTAACTGGACAGAAGAAGGTAACTCCAAAAGTAGAAACTCCTCCTCTAAAAGCAAGATAAGCTCTTTTACAATCAGTGAGTGTGTTCACATTACCTCAATAATCCGATCTTGATTATTCAAGTGCTCAGGTAAACAGCATACTCTTAGAAATATGTAGGGCATGGTCTAGAAATCTGATTATGAAATCTGATAAAGAGAGCTGGGTTTAGCTCAGTCATCTGATTCCTCAATACATGGATGCTCTTTACAGAAGCCAGTGGGAGCTCTGCCTCCCTCATTCACGTTCTTCACGTGTGTTTGTCTGGTTGCAAAGTAGAAATCTGATTATTGCCTGACTTGAGTAAACCTGGAATTGTCCCATTATCTGATTATTCAAGGGCATGAAAATCCAATTTCTGTGCATGTAAATACACTCAATGAATGAGTCTAAGGTGTCTAAATACTTTTGACCATATAGTGTGTGTATATAGTGGTTTTAATCTCCATAATCTGAATGCACCTGAATATGGCATTTTATCCACAGACACTCTGCCTGTGTGTGTGTGTGTGTGTGTGTGTGTGTGTGTGTGTGTGTGTGTGTGTGTGTGTGTGTGTGTGTGTGTGTGTGTATGGGTGTGCAGTGACCACTACTGGTGGTCTCTCTTGTATAAATCACCTGAGACTGGAATGTGGTCACTTGCTGACCCACTGCACTGTGCTACATTATTTCTTACTCTTCTTTCCCTCCGGTGTGTGACATTGTGTGTGTGTTATTGTGTGTGTGTGTGTGTGTGTGTGTGTGTGTGTGTGTGTGTGTGTGTGTGTCTGTAGGCTGTTTTTGTTAAGTTCTCCACACACACCAGGCTCAGTCAACAATCAGCGACACCATAGAGCAGACCATGCCTGTGAGTATATCTTTACTACACACACACACACTCACACACACACACACACACACACACACACACACACTAACTCATCATTTCATGTTGATAAAGGCTATCTCATAATGCGGCTGTGCAGCATCAATGACAATCTAGTGCAAATGGTCTTCTAAAGTGCTGCGCTGTTCTGGGTCTCTCTCTCTCACTCTCTCTCTCTCTCTCTCTCTCTCACTCTTGTTGCTCTGTTCTCCTGGGTCCCTCACTCTCAACTCCAGAGAAATACTCCTCTTTATCTCTCCTCTCTGTGCAGGGCAGAAAGAATTATTCATCTAAGAGAGAGAGAGAGAGGAGAGAGAGAGAGAGAGAGAGAGAGAGAGAGAGAGAGAGAGAGAGAGAGAGCGAGAGAGAGACAGAGAGAGAGACAGAGAGAGAGAGAGATGGAATAAGAGAATGATAAATAGGGACAGATAAAGGTGAGAGAGAAAGAGTGGGATGGCTGGAGAGAGGGAGAGAAAGAAAGACGGGAGAAAGAGAAAAGAGAGATGGATATAGAGACAGGGGAAAGAGAAACAAGAGAGAGTGTGATGTGACAGGGGAATATAAAGACAGAAGAAAGAAAAGAGAAATAGACTGATGGGGAGGGAGAGAGACAGGATTAAGAGAAATGAGAGATAGTGTGTGATGGGAGAAGGAGAGAAAGACAGGATAAATTAAAGTGAGAGAATCTGATTACTATTAAGGCCATGACTTTATTACTGACCAATTCTGAATTTCTGTGTGTAAACCCTCTCTTTTATCATGGTTCTGTTGTTTCCAGACTGCGTACTTACAAAGATTAGCTAAAACTACCTGTTTAAACTGAAAGTCAAAATCTAAATTCAGACCTCAAATCATCAAATCGTCAGATTGCACTTGATTCCAACGTCCTGCTCCCAGAGACACTCTGAAGGCTGCATTTGTGGGTGGACCATTGATAGTATGGCTGCATGTTTGGCATGTAACCATGTTCAGTCAAGTTGTTCAGCACAGTTTCAGCTTGTGTTTTACCATATCACACACACACACACACACACACACACACACACACACACACACACAGTTTCAACTCATGGCCCAGCATCTTGAATTAGTACATATATAGTAGTGATGCAGCAGACAGACATACGAGACTGAGCTTGTTTGTGTGTGTGTGTGTGTGTGTGTGTGTGTGTGTGTGTGTGTGTGTGTGTGTGTGTGTGTGGTATAATGAAATGCATTCAGGCTGTTCTCAGCAGTGTGTCAATATATAGGTCGGGGGGGTCAAATGACCCCTTTTAAACTTGAGGTAATTGGAAAGAAGGTTTTCTAGTCTGTTCTCATCTTTTCTTACCTCGTCTTTTCTCATTTTGTCCATTCTCCCTTCTTTTTCGTCTTTTCTCATTTCTCCTCTTTTTGTCTCTTCTCTTCTTGTATGTTCTCTTGTCACCTCTTCTCCTCTCTTCTCATCTTGTCTTGTCTCAATTCTTCTCATCTCATCTTGTCTTTTCTCTTTTTGCCTCTGCTCAACTCTTCTCTGCTCATCTTGTCTCACCTCAATTCTTCTCATCTCTTCTCGTCTCGTCTCTTCTCTTTGCTTCTCTCCTTATCTGTTACTTCCCTTCTTTTCTCTTCCTTTTCATTTCCTTTACCCCCAACCCCCCCACTGTAATCATTAGCTGAGGGTATTTTGGCCTTTACAACTGATTGATTTCCGGGGCACCTTCACCACCACACCAAATGTCATGTGTTGCACTAAATCATTAGAAGCTCTTTAATGAGCAAGAGTGTGTGTGTGTGTGTGTGTGTGTGTGTGTGTGTGTGTGTGTGTGTGTGTGTGTGTGTGTGTGTGTGTGTGTGTGTAAAAGTGGGTGGGGTGTGTTCGCCCATTTGTGGGGGAACTACGTTTAGTAGTGTACTAGACATTGATGTCATTCAATGAGAGCTGACCAGTAATTAATGTATATAGAGAGCAAAATGAATCCCTGACCAGTATTAGTATATTTTTTTCATATTGTATTTATCTGTGTGGGGGCAACCTGACATTGAGCTGAATGCATTCATTAGAAGTGGTGTCCACAAACATTTTGACATTTTTAAGAGAGTAAATGGAAATAAGTATTACTCAGTATAGTATTAAATCTCTCTCTGTCTCTCTCTCTCTCTCTCTCTCTCTCTCTCTCTCTCTCTCTCTCTTTCTCTCTCTCAGGGGGCATCCTCCAGTCTGGTGGTGAAGTTTGCAGACACTGATAAAGAGCGGACCATCCGCCGCATGCAACAGATGGTGGGCCAGTTTGGCATCTTCAACCCTGCTGTGGCGCTGCCTTTCAGCACGTACAGCAGTACCTACAGCACCTACACACACGCCGTGAGTTCATACCCACACACACACACACACACATATTTTGTTACACCCACACCCATGCACACGACCGTCATTGTACTGTTGCCTTGGTCGTGTGTATACATTCTTACTCTACAGTGAATGATTTTATAAAACATTAGCTGTGACATGCAAATGTTCCTGAGAAGTTCATTATCTCATCAGGCCTTAACTTAATTAATTAATTAGGAGTGGTTCAGTAGGTGATCCAGAACTGGTTTTACAGATTGTGAGTCTGCATGCAGGTCAAGCATGTACATGTGGACAGTAAACAGGGACTGGAAGGCTGTTTTGACATTCAAACTGGGATTTAATTCAGTTGGAAACAAGTAGTTTCTAGATTGTTTTGATATGTGTATCATTTCTGTAGGTTACTCTGATCCTGAGGTATGAAGCCTAGAATACAGCATGTATTTGCTGGCAAAGTGCAGATCTCGGGTTGCAACAGGGTTGCAACATGGGGCGAATCTGTATTAGGCAGTGGTTCTAATGTTATGGCTGTTGGCTATACAATTTTCTATTCTCCTGAGCCTTTAATATGTAATTTGGCTGGGAGCACCCAAACTTATATACAGTGTTCTACCTCCATACACACCAGTACTTACTTTGGATGTACCAACTCATTGTTCATTCGGCAGGGTTACAGAGCAGTCGTACCATCCACACACATTCTTACTATTCACACACACTACAGCTGCCCATATCAATGCCTGATGGCCTGTCATCTGTTTTCCCCCATCAAGGCATTGAATAATGCATTAACATCATTCCAATTCCCATCTCATGAATACTCAGGGAGGAACTCGGAGTTCACATGTAATTTTAACTCTGCCACTCCCTTCGGCGCCCTCTGCGTGGGAACAGCGGTGCACAAAATTGTATTTCTCCGCTCACAATGCATTAGCCTCACTCTTATTTACTTTACCAATATTTAACTTTGATTGGAGGATTTTTTTTGGAATAACATTAGAACCACCTGCCGGATTTTGAGGAGCCCCCCCTTGTGCCGCCACAACAGATCTGTAAGTTGTGAGGTGGAATCTCTATAAGCATCAGTGAGCCCACAACCCTGTCAATGTTGTCCGTTAACTCGTAGAACCCGAGATCTGTACTTCCACATGCTGTTTCCAAGGCGTTAAGTAAACTGAGCTCAGTTATTAAAAGCTGATCTATTGTATTTTTGCTGTTCTACACAAAGAAAGGAGCTTAAAATCACAGCAGAAATAAAATACGTCACTATGGTAACACCCCATCAAGCGTATAGGCCACTGACTGAACACAAATAAGAGTAGTTCAGCTGTAGGTGGGCAGAGCTGCTCACTCGTACAGATCACTTTTTTCCTCTCTGTTAATGTTGGACTCCGTCTTTTGTTTTATTTTGGTGAAAGGTGGTCAGATGTTCTTTCTCCTGCATCCAAAATACCAGAATAACACCTAAGGTCGGAAATAACCGACCTTATACACGGAGGAATTACGCACTGGTACTAAAGGAGAACATTTCTATTTGCATTGTAGGGTTTTACAAATCAAAAAGCAACTTCATGAAAAATTATTATTTTAAAAAGATGCATAAATATGTCATTGATGTCAGTGTTTTTTAGTTTTTATAAGCAAATAAACAAAAAATTGTAGGCGCGAGTTAATTTTTTATCAGAACATGCTCAAATTTTGACATCCCAAATGAAGAAGGATCTGTATATCTGCTATGTGTGACTGTCTCCTATAAATACTTTTACATTTTTTTGGTGAATAAAAGTACAATTTCAAAAGCGTCCCACACAATTAGACTAGGTATACATTTTGACTATTGCATACCAGGACATCACTCAATACCTGTCTGATGTTTGAAGATGTTCTGTCCTACTGATCCAGAACTGGTTTTCCATCTCACTGCCCACCTGTTTATAACTAGAAAGTGTAACGGCCAACAAAAAAAACCAAAAAAACTCAACTTTTTATGTAAAACTGTTTATGCCTTTCTGGAGTACTGAACCAATTTGAGAATTAGGGAGCAGGAGCTTCAAATGTTTCAAAAACCTCTGTCTTAAATGTCCCTCAAAAAAATGAGCTGTAAAGATGTGTTACTAAAATTAGACGACATGTCTTGTTACAGATTGTGGACTTGAATTCCGTCTGAATGCTGTCTCTGTATGTCAGAACCCACATAATCAATCCACCTGCTTATGCTATGACATCATATCTAATGTTGTCTGGGTTGTAGTTAAGGATGATTTTTTTGCTTTTTCTGAAAGCAGTGACTCCATTCTTTCTTCATTTAAGAAACTTCTGTAACTAACTGTCTGCATCATATTGCCATAGCTGCACTGTCTCAAATGATAACGTTTAATGTGCCAAACATTACTTCTGTGTACATTCCTGTTAGTGGTTATAAAGTTGAAACACAACTGATGTCTCACATTTTTGCATTTTTCACATAGACTTTTATGATTTAAAGTGGCAGTAACAGCCCACTGTGAACTAAGCCCTCTCCCTGAGGACCACTAGTTAGAGGGCCCACTCGTGCTCCCTGGTCAAGTATATGAGTTTAGTTCTTGCCAGAGTGTCTCAACTCAGAGATTCTCCTCTCACAATGCGTTTCTCCAACATTTATCCACACTCTTTATTTGCTTTACCAATATTTGACTTTGATTTGAGGACAAAATGTTTATTTATTCCTTTTTTCTTTTTTTTTTTAATCATCGGAATGCCGAACGTACGTGAAACACAATTAATCTCTGTCAGAAGAGCTCAGAGTTTGTTTATGGGTGAGTTAATGTATTCAGAAAGGCAGTGGCGTAGATTTGCTCTTAACATTGTTGGGGACAGGGGACGCAAGTTGAGAGCTTATTAAAGTTTCAGTTATCGCTGGATATTGGTGGGGATGCGTCACCTCTGTCCATGCTAAAACTAGGCCCTTGCAGGAAGGCATAATTCCAGTGAATATTCATGAGCTACTTATCAAACGATAACGTGATTAGATATAGATATTCTTTCTGATGTAGCAGAATGTGGCCTCCTTCGCCTGCGCTCAGAAGAGCAGATTAAACGCGGTATTAAAACGTGTTAAAAGCTGCTGTGTTATAATCTGCTGGATGTGCCGCGCCAAAGGATCTATACTGCACATCAAATAGATCCGCTCGGCCTATATATAGACTATACCCTACAGGCTTGCAGCCTTAATTACAGCGGGAGGGTGCGCGTGCGCATCACTACATGCTGATTCTTGTGCATATGTGTGTGTGTGTGTGTGTGTGTGTGTGTGTGTGTGTGTGTGTGTGCGCGCGCGCACATGACTACATGCTGAATCTCCACACAGCCCTGTAAGTGTGTGTGTTAATGAGGTGAATGAAGCGTGGAAGGTGAGGAAGAGCACAGTTGTGTGGGATCGGGTTCTCATGGTATAGAAGCTATTCTGAGAGACTTATTAATTGAGACATACAGTATCTGTAAACCGTACAGCATAATTCACTTTGAAAATATGCTGAGCTGCTTATATCCTTCACTGTTAATCAACTCAATGTCTTAAAGTGTCTCTAGTATGGAAAACTATTTAACTTAGCATAGTTGAATCATCACTGTTCAGTTCATGGAAGAGACAAACCATGAACCTCGAACCAGGGATGCACCAAATAGCTTAGTATGTTAGTAACTGTCTAATTTTATTTCCTGAATCTTGCCAAATAGTGGTTCTGTCCTCTCTGTGTCCTCTCAGCATAGTGTGCATTTATCTTGCTGCAAAGTTTGTTGCAGGTCAGATGGGTTAGCTTTAACCTTTAGACCCCTAGGTCTAGACCCTTAGGCCCTAGTTTTGTGGGATCTTTTCATAGTTAGAGGTCCATTTATTCACTAAAACATTAGAAAAGTATTGATCGGAGACAGTAACACATACCAGATATTGTTATTTTCTTTATTTGAGATGAAAAAATGAAACAGAATGAACAGGATTTAATTTAAATATTTGTTTGTATCTGACCATGTTTTGAGCAAACATTTACTTTTTATTTTGTTTTAGCTTATAAGAACTAATAAATACTTTACATCTCAGAAATCCTGTTGGAAATTGATCGCCCAGCGATTTTTCGAGCTAAAAAAAGCCAAGAAAATTGATTAATTATTAGATTAATGATTAAATTGGCAAGGATATTTATAATACTTGACAGTAGTCCAAATTTAATAAAAAAACAATGTTCCTTTATCATTTAGGTACCTATCAGTATTAGCCCTCTTAGAACTTTTATTTTGAAATTTGAACACTGTGTCAGAAAAGAAACAGCTCAATATCTGGGTCAGTGATGCCATTAGCCCTCCCCTTCTTCCTGATCAGTCAGATTCTGCATGCAGGCTGAGCATGTATATGTGGACTGAGCAGTAAGCATGCAGTGGAAGGTCATTTGGCATTTTCCCCTCATGTTGTCTTAATATTCTGTATACACCCTGTGTCCCAAGGGTCAAAAATGACCCGCCTTCACTAAACTCCTAAAAGAAAATAGCTTCATTGAGTATTAAAATCCCAATCTACTTTGTCTTTATGAATATTTGAACTTTCCCACTTTGCAGAGATACTGCATTTAATCAGTGGCCACCACTTATCTTAATTTCAGCACACCTGTTATATTCTTTTTTCTGCATTAAAGGAGAGATGCATTACTATCCTCCGACGCATATTTTGTGGGCCCTGGGGTTATCCTTGTGACGTTTTGAGTTGCATCCTTGCCATGTTTGTTGTTTCACCTTTTCTCTTGTATGTTAGCTTGGGGGATTTCTTCTTTGATGATTCATTGCGCTCTGGGTTGCAATCCTCCCCATCTTCTTCTTCAGATACCTCTTCTAAGTCATTGATCTCTTGTTCAACCCGGATATCTGAAAAAATTGAAATGTGCATTCTTGTGAGAGAACTGGGGGTACTGTCACCTGCCACACCTCTTCTAGTGTTTCACCGCCCCTTTCATTAAGGATACTTTCTAGAGGTGTTTATTTTGTCTTGAATTTAGTTTATGTCATGTGAATTTGTTTTTATTTAGTATTTGAACTTGAGACATTTGTGGTGACATAGAGGGGATAGACAGGTTTTAGTTTTAAGAGTTCTTAGCAGTAGCACATGATTCAATTTCTCATTTTGTGTGTGTGTGTGTGTGAGAGAGAGAGAAAGAGAGAGAGAGAGAGCGAGAGAGAGAGAGAGAGAGAGAGAGAGAGAGAGAGAGAGTCTGTGTGTGTGATTTTGTGGTTTTTGGGGAATGTGAGTGATTTTATAACTGGACGATCAAAAATCTTTGAACCCTTGAGGTCCTTGAGGTACAGCTTTTAAGGAAAACAGCAGTTATATCTTGAAGGCAGGACAAAGAATGTTGGAGATGGAGCTGCCAGGCAGAAGGAGAAGAGGAAGACCTCAGAGAAGATTTATGGATGTAGTGAAGGTGGACATGAAGATGGTTGGTGTAACAGTAGTGGAGGCAGGGGATAGGGCAAGATGGAGGCAGATGATCCGCTGTTGTAAAAAAGGGATCATTAAAGAAGATTTCTCTGCAATTAAATGTGGTTGCAGGTCATTTTTGACCCTTAAGACAACACAAGGGTTAAACTAGGATTTATTTAGCTGGATTTGAATCAGTTGAATTTTAGTCTTGTAGTTATATGTGTATCATGACTGTATCTTACTCTGATCCTGAGTTATGGAGCCTAGAAAACAGCATGTAATTGCACATAAAGTGCAAGATCTTAGGTTCTGAAAACTGTGATTTAAAAAGATATATTTTTGACCAATTTCTAAACATTTGCAGGGCCATGTCCCCTTCCTCAAACTATGTTCCTATGAACATTACTATATAAAAAAGGAGTAGTTTATTAGCATGTTTTAATTAGTTGGCAGTTCATTAGCCAAAACATGTTTGGTGCCTGAAGTTTGGTTCCTTAGTTAGAAAAGGAGTTATTTGAAACACTGGACTTAGACGGTCACCAATTTCATCTGTAAATTGGTAAATGTCTCTCAGCTCTATCTAAACACCTTCATGTCTTCATTCAGTGTGGTTCAGAACACAGTATGGCTTACTTTATTCCACAAGAACAGCAGTAAAATTTCAAAAACCTAGTGTCTTATAGTGTTATTTATCCTGTGTGTCTTATGGCAATATTTTAAGATATGTATGCATTTGACCACACACTGGAGCTGTGTGTGTGTGTGTGTGTGTGTGTGTGTGTGTGTGTGTGTGTGTGTGTGTGTGTGTGTGTGTGTGTGTGTGTGTGTGCGTGCAGTGTAAGACCTCCAACAATAGTCCAACAGACGGAAGCCCCCCAGGCATACCACAATCCACCTGCTCTCTGACCCTCAACCTCGTAAACACTGAGGACCCCCACATAGTCTCAGCTTTCCACAAATCCACAGCCCCCCCCACATACACACACACAAACACACATACGTACACATACTCCCTCCCCTTCAGGTCCAGACCGGCGCTGTGTTTGCAGGACATGAGTGTAAATGATTCCAAATCCATGTGGATTATTAAAATGGGAACGGCTAGCACTTCAAACATTTCTTTAAATAGTGATATTCAGCCCTGAGGGACCAGGGGATACACACACCCACACACACACACAGACACACAGACCATTGCAACCAGCCATTCATACACATATTCCATCTCTAATACTAACACACCTATCCAGAGAGGATTCAACCAAGGTAGAGGACTTTCATTTTAATCCTCAATTATCCAGAACTATTACTGTCTTTCTGATTGGCTATTCATTTATAATACTATATGAGGGTGGTTCTTCTGTTTGTGCCATCTTAAGGAAACAACCAGTAAGGAATTGTTGAAATGTAATGAATCTTATGTTCTAATGTAATGTTGATATATTTAAGCTATTATAATATTAGAGTGAAATGATAAGTGTATTGGGCAAAACTGTACAATTTGTAGAAGGCTCTAGTACCCTGTTGGCCTCCTCTAACGTGGATACAAGATGAGATACATTTGAGCATTGGAGGCAGACAGGTTCCAGGTGGCATCCTCCAGCACATTTACCCGCAAATGTTGCAGCTTGGTCTGCAGATCTTGCACACTCATAGGTTGCTGAAGCATCCAACTGCTCCCGTAAATGTTTGATTGTCAAACTGGAAACCAAGGCCAATGCCAAGGAAGTGTTGCTTGACACATTCTGGTGGAGACAACCTGGGAAATCCTTGCTGTGTGGGAGAGCATTATCCTGCTGAAATTCCAGTTGGAAGTCTTGCCATGAGAGGTGACATATCTGCAGGATGTCCTGTACATATCGCTGAGCTTTGAAGGTCCGTTGTATCACTACTAGAAGTGCCTGACTGTCATATGCGATGCTCCCCAGATCATCACACCTACAGCTGGGGCGGTGTGTTGCTCCACAGCAAAGGCAGGATTAAAGCACGAACCACAAGGCCTTCAAACTGAACCCTGATCATCATCAGATCCCAATCAGAACCTTGAATTGTTGCTGATGGCGATACGGTTCCAGTCCATACCAGTCCAGGTTTCTCATTCACAACACCATTGTAAGCAAAGGTGACAATGGTCAGAATGGTCTAGATGGTGGGCAATTCATCAAAACAACCATGCTGCTTCTCTCAGTCCAATGATACTGCCTCTCAAATGTCTTCAAGTGTGTCATAGAGGCATGTTTGTCAGTCAACAATCTCTCACCAAGCAGTACACTACCCAAAAGTAGTATCTGAGAACCTTCTTATAAAGCATTGGGAGAAACACTTTACACCCTCTTGTGCCAAAGCCCAGTGTCTAATCAGACCACACCTGTAATCATTCACATATATATTCCTTTATTCTACAGTATAAAGGAATAGTTTAAAATAGAGGACATCAGACTTTTCATGTATAATTAAATCATGCTTTACATTTCAGTGGCTGTGACATCAAACCTCAAACATTTACATATGACTGTGTGTTCTGTTAATTATTTTTCATAGTTGTGTAGTCACTGCGATATACATTTAAATGTGAAAGCCTGAGTTTTTCATCTTTAATTGTTGTGATGTCACAACAGTCATTTATATATGACTGCACATTCAGCTCACTGAAGTTCTAAATGTTCACAGATATTTACATGTAACTGCTTACATATAGCTGTAATGTCACAAACGTGAACATGAAATATGAGTACCTATTCAGTTCATTGAAGTTTTGAATTTCCATGGTTGGGATGTCACAACAATAAGCATTTACTTATGACTGCCTGAGCTCATTGAAGTTTTTAATTTTTCCATAGTTTGATGTCACAATCACAAATATTCACATATGCCTGCCTGTTCAGGTTATTGAATTTATTTATGTTTTCATACTTATGTCAGAGCTATGAAAATGTACGTATGACTGCCTTTTCATATCTTTAACATTTTGAATTTTTTATAGTAGTGATGTCACAGTCATTAACATTTACTTAAGACTTCCTGTTCAGCTCGTATTTACGTATAACTGCCTATTTGACCTAGTGCAGTGTTGGTTATCCAGTAACATTAAAGTCTTGAACTTCCCATGGTTGGAATGTCACAACCATGAACATTTACATATGACTGCCTGTTCAGCTTTTTACAGTTTTGTTCACTCATTCAGATGGAAGTGTTGAATTTTCTGTGGTTGTGACATCGCAACTATGAACATTTATGTGTGACAACCTTCAGTATAAGTAAATAATAAATAAATAACAGAGCATTCAGATCATTCATTAACCGAGTATGAGGTACAGGTTGCTGTTTTGTTAGGATTTAAGTTTACATTCTTTATGGTATTCAAGATTGTTTCATTAAACAGGTTATTTGCTTTAAAATAAGAGTTTCAACACAGTGTCATGACTAAAACCAATCACAGAGGGTTTTGCCCAGTCCACAGTAAAATTATGCGACTTGACGGCAGGGTCTTGACAAGATTAGTGAGTGGAAAAGCTCTGTAAAGTCGACTGTCACCTGCATGTGCTTCCAAAACCAGAGCAGAGGATTATCCAGTTCTTTCCTGACCACTGCATCTAAACGGGCTTTGGCCAGTTCAGAATTACATGGCCGTCACAGCCTGGGATGAGAGACAGGCAAGTGTTTGCAAGGGGGAGGAGTGACTGGAGCAGTGCAAGGAGCACCTCTATGGACGTGGTGAAGGAGGACAAGATTCTGCTTCAAGCTGACAGACATGCTGCAAATGGGATTTTGGGGCGAAAAGCAGGAGGAGGCAGTTCCAGAGAGAGAAAGAGAGAGAGAGAGAGGGGGAGTGACAGATGGAGAGATAAATGAGGGGAGTGAGAAAGGGTTTGTGTGTGACGTGCCAAGTAAGCAGGACAACATATATCTCTCAAACAGTTCAACCAGCCATACTGTCAGATAGGCCTGACACCAGCGTGGAGAAAGTGAGCAGGGAAGGGAGAGAGAGAGAGAGAGAGAGAGAGAGAGAGAGAGAGAGAGAGAGAGAGAGAGAGAGATAAATGAAAGGTTGCATTCAGGCAGCAGGTAAGTGTCCCAAATCCAATCTCTTTTGTCATATGGGAACCAAATGCGTCTGTGGAGCAGTATGAACATCAAAAACACTGAATATGACATTTTCAGTTCTGATTTGGGTCACTTTTGCAATATGCAAATTTAAATTGGATACATATTGGATACAGGGCAATGCAACGGAAAAAACTTTATGATATCAACTTATCGTACAATAAATGGACATGCCCTCGATAATATTGCTGACTGCAATATTATCCATAGTGTTTAATTGTGTGTATTTGAGCCAGTTGAGTTGTTCTGTTCCCTTGTCTGAGGCAAGCTGGAGTCTGTGAGCATATAGCGCCATCTATAGTGTTAGAAACAAGTGCAGTGGGTTCCCCCATACACACAGAGCACAGTAATCCCCCATTGAATCTGAATCACAGATAGACTTTTACCACAGTAGTCTGGAATACAGTTGCTGTAGTCTGCCATAGACTACTGCTGCTGCAGTCTTTCACACTGTTATTTAGAGCATATTAATGTGAGTGACCTGGTATTCTCTTGAGTTGCTCTACCTATACATGTGTGCTACTCAGTGGCACTGTAATGTTAATGTTTCTGTTGTGTTTCCTGATTATTCTGTATTCCTGAGGACATTATACAATCACATCACACTACTTAGATTTCCTGAAAATACAAAAATGTAGCCTTTTTTTACCCTCATATTGTGATTTAGGCTCCAAACATCCTACCTATGCAGTGCTGATAGCCTATTGAAATAACAGACCTAGAGTTTTCTCTAGGCAGCTTTAAATACACACTATGGAGTACACATCCACAAGGTTGCACAACTTGACAGGGCTGTTTTTAATTTTAAAACTATTAAAAATAGTTTTATTTAATTTATGTAGAATATTTGACCATTTTATATGTTGCAGTGTTTGAATATTCTTAATTATTAAACATTCATTGCTCTTTCATTCATTGCGTATTATTATTATTATTATTATTATTATTGTTATTGTTATTATTGTTGTTATTTTTATTATCTTTACCATCTTTAACTATTATCATATCATAGCATACATGGTCTTAAAATGACAGTATTATCATGTAAAATACAACAATAATTCCTAAAAGAATTTATCATCCTTAAAAGTATCGTGACAGGCCTAGTTTTATGTCAGTCCAACTCAACATTCCTCAAAAAGTTGGGAAGAAGGGAAAATGGATGACAGCAGTGAGGGAGGTTTTCAGCAGCAGGGTAGTGACATAGCTTATAAATATTTCAGGTGATGTCTCTGTTCAAACTAGAGATGGGCACTCCAGTTAGCGACCCAAGTCAGAGTTGCACTTGATTTGCATACAAATAGACTTCAAACTTGATTTGCAACTCGTGCCTAATGACATGCCGACTTGACTCGCAAACAATAAGAGTCGATATATTAGCCAGACATGGTGTGGGAAGGTGACTGTATTTCTTTGAGTTGAGACACACTCTTGAGACACACAACATCCAGCAGCATGATAGTGAAATCAGTGAGTGGTGCCTAACGTAAAGATATCTGATAGCTTGAAAGCTGCTGTGATGCTTGGGAGGTTGAAACCGAAATCGTGACAGCCAGGCTCCGATTACATAACCGAAATTGAACAGATGAGGGGAAAAAGATAAAGAAAGACAGTGAAAGATAGAATTTTGTGCTGTGATTGTGTTCCTCTGAATGAGTGGAAAGAAGTGGGCTTGTGAAGACAAACACTGGCAATGGCTACCCCTAGTGGCTGAATGTGCTACTGCAGGTCCTGTTTGAATCAGAGACAAAAGCAGTCAAGACAATCTAAAAGAAATTGTGTGTGTTAATCTGACACACTGTATTTTATTTTATTTTATTTATTTGTTTTTCATATTTAGATTTCTCCATGGTTTGAAACCTGTCCCTTCTCTGTACACTGTGTAATTACATCTCGGTGAATGGACCAATAGAAATGCTCTACAATTACTGTTAATTTAGCTTTACAGACTTGTTGTATGTATGTCGCATTACTATTGTTGCCATCACCAGCATGTCATATACAGTGTGTCAGATTGATTAATTCATTTTTCCCCTCAAAATTCTACACACAATACCCCACATTGACAAACAGAGAAAAGTTAAAAATATAACATGCATAAGTATTCACTGCGCCATTGCTCAATATTTTATTGCGGCCCCTTTGGCAGCAATTACAGCCTAAATTCTTTTTGAGTATGATGCCTTAAGCTTGGCACACCCGTTTTTTGGGAAGTTTCTCCCATTCTTCTTTGCAGAACCTCTCAAGCTCTATCAGATTGGATGGGGAGCATCAGTGCACAGCTATTATTAGATATCTCCAAAGATGTTCAATCGGGTTCAAGTCTGGACTCTGGCTGGGCCACTCAAGAACATTCAAAGAGTTGTCCCAAAGCCACTCCTTTGTTTTGTTGGCTGTGTGCTTAGGGTTATTGTGCTGTTGGAAGATAAACCTTTGTGCCAGTCTGAGGTCCAGAGCACTCTGGAGCAAGTTATCATCAAGGATGTCTCTGTACATCGCTGCAGTCATCTTTCCCTCAACCCTGACTGGTCTGGCCACTCTACCATACAGGCCTGATTGGTGGAGTGCTGCAAAAATGGCTGTCCAAAGGTTCTCTTCTCTAAACAGACCAGTGTTTGGAGCTCTGACCATTGGGTTCTTGGCTCTTCTACCAAGATAACTCAGCTTGGCTGGGCAGCCAGGTCTAGGAGGAGTCCGGGAGGTTTCAGACTTTTTCCATTCATGGATGATGGAGGCCACTGTGCTCATTGGGACCTTCAATGCAGCTGAAATGTTTCTGTTTCCTTCCCCAGATCTGTGTCCCAATACAATCCTGTCTCTGAGCTCTACAGGCAATTCCTTAGATTTCATGTCTACTATGTATGGGGTACTGTGTGTAGAATTTAAAAAAATTCATTTCATCAGTTTTGGAATAAGGCTGTAGCGCGCACACACACACACACACACACACACACACACACACACACACACACACACACACAGTAGTAATTCCCACTGCTATGATAATTGGCCATGATGTGCAGTAACTATTACACTCATAAGCATCATTATATCTGTGTATGGCTTGCTGTGGTGTCCAATACCACACTAACATGCTGCTCATGAAGCTCACTCATTATATATGCATGCTAATGCTTTAGCTTATAGATCTGTGTGTCCTGGCCTGTTTGTAGGCAGCTATAGATTAGACAGAGTGTATCTGGAGCCAGATGTGGGTTTCTTGGCCTGTGTGCTCATTGGCCTCCCTCAGGAAAATCACACAGACCCCAGATTCTCATTTATTTATTTATTTTATACCGGAAAATTCCACTGAGACTAAAAACCTAATTTTCAGTGAAGCCCTGTTTACAGTAAATACACATTTACAATGTATTTATATATGTTCATTTATATAACTCTTGAGGGTATTACCTGAGTGACAGTTTGGTACCTTTTTTCTTTTTTGGTGCCTTCATTTTAAAACATTTCTGCATCATTTTATTTAAGATTTTTTTACCACTGAAAATGATATTTAAAATTTCTGTTCTTTTACAGTTTTAACAAGGTAGAACAAGAAAGACTGATAGTAACATCTTATTTACCATTAATGTTAGTAGACATGGACAGCATTATTAGTTTTGTAATCATACTGGCCTGATTGGTGGAGTGCTGCCAAAATGGCTGTCCAAAGGTTCTCCTCTCTCTACAGACCAGTGTTGGAGCTCTGACCATCGGGTTCTTGCTACTGGTAGTTGCTGCAGCATTAGTTTTTGCAACAATATTAGTATTAGTGGTGGTAGGGGTAGTTTCCGTAGCATTATTAGCAACATTATTATTAGTAGTAGTAGTGTTGGTAGTAGTAGTTGCAGCAGTAGTATTATTCACAACAATATAAGTAGTAGTGTGTGGTATTGGTAGTTGCATTAGCAGTAGTATTAACAACAATATTAGTAGTATTATCAGTAGTAGTGGTACTTGCAGCAGGAGTAGTAGTTGTAAACTTATTTACTTGAAGATGAACCGGAGGAGAAACCTGTTAAGGCCACACTCGTACAGGTCAGCCTCCAAGCTTGCTGATTCACTGGCCGGTTGCCATAGAGACAAGCTTACTGTAATTACCTATCTTTGGGGGGTGGTGGGAATGGATTTGTGTTCATTTATTTAATGATGAGTGTTTGAGTGCTGCTGTTTCATAACTTATTCACACTAAGACACTAATGTATATATATGTAGTGTGACAGGCTCCCCTGAGCACATCCCTGCATGTTAGGGGCAGGGTCATGAAAATGAAATATTCAATTTGCACTCTTAATCATTGCTCATGTGTGTGTTTATGTGCGTGTTCCATTTTTCAAATCTTAATGAGAACTTTCTAATGTCTCTCCGCCCTCTTTCTCATTTCCCTTCTCCCTCTCTGTCTCTTGTTCAGCTGATGCAGCAGCAGGCGGCCATAATGGCGGCATCTCATGGTGCCTACCTCGCACCCAGCATGGCGTTTCCAGCCACACAGATCCACCAAGTGGGAGCTCTCAACATGAATGGCCTGCCACCAACCCCCATGACCCCAGTGTCAGGTCAGTTTGAGCCAGCAGCCACATCATCATCATCATCACACCACCATGTTAGCAGAGAGGTTTACAGCGCAGGTTCTGGATGCCCAGAGTCCAACACTGTAGACTGGCTCTTTATGAGCTACTTTATAGACTCGCCATAAAAGTGTACAATTACAGACTGCAGTCCAGCTAATGCTGCAGTTTCTCAGCCACCTTCTACTGAGCTCATTATTGCTCTGATGAAGGTGTAGAGTACTAGAATTTGGGCTACAATGATTTGTGCCTGCAGATAAAAAACAAAGTGTCACATGTAAACAAATCCACATATGATGAGAGGAGGCCTTCGTACTCTCAGACTTCTGGAGGAACCATGGAGGGATATGGTAATGATGTGATTTTAACTTATGATCTTCTCGTGTGCGATGTTGTGGAATCATGCGGAATGATGCACATTGTTGTGTACAAGAAAGAACAGAAATTTCTTCAGAAATGTGAATTTTATGTAGTGCAATTTTCCATCTCTGGGGGGCACTACAGTCTAATTGCTGCTCATCAAATGTGAGGAAATCATAAGTTCAAATCCAGCTAGGGCTCAACACTCCCATTGTCAGAAGCCTCCCAGTCTGGATACATCATTTGATAAGGAGTGTTTTAATGTAAAGATGGAAATAAACAGTAAACAAATAGTAGAGGAGGAAGCAAAAACTACACATCGTTCACAGTGTTTATTTCGATTTCACTTGCAACCAATTTACTAAACCCCAGTGTATTGTTAATTAAATTGAGGTGGAGAACTAAAATGTAAATTAGACCTTTTGACTAACCTAAAGACCTGATTAAAATGAGCTCACAAAATGAGCACGGCTGCGCACAGTGCTGAAAATCAAAATTGTAAACAGTTCTCCAGGTTGAAGTTTAAGTATAAGTATAAGTTAACTGCCATTTAATCCTACCTCCCTACTGATTGCGCATCATGTGGCCTCCTGTTTGGGTTTTTTATTATCCACATGAAAAGAGGTGTATAGTATCTCTGGTTTGAACCCAATCAGCACGTCCTCCATGTTGGCCCAGACAGAGCAGAGACAGTACAGAGCATGTCATAGGTCACACAGCCAGAGTTATTGGCCGAGGATATGAATTTGTTTAATTAACGTTGACCTCAACACAAAAGTTCACTGATAAAATAGATTTAAAATAGGGCCATCTCATTAAATTTGGCAGACAACAACCCAATGTGACTGGGGCTTAAGTCAAGGTAACTCAAAAATACTTTGTAATTAGTTACTTTAGCATTCATTTTTGGCCTGGCTTTACATTTCTCACACTGTTACAGTAATATGACATTTAATAATATCAGTTATCAACCCACAACTAGCCATTGGCAGACAGCAAGTTAGTATACACTGATCAGCCGTAACATTATGACCACCTCCTTGTTTCTACATTCCCTGTCCATTTTATCACCTCCTCGTACCATGCAGGAGCACTATATATGGACTGTAGTCCATCTGTTTCCCTTTAACTTTCTTAGTTAGCCTCCTCTCACCCTGATCTTCAATGGTTAGGACCCCAAAGGGCCACCACAGAGCAGGTAATATGTGGATGGTGTGTCATTCTCATCACTGCACTGACACTGACATGGTGGTGGTGTGTTAGTGTGTGTTGCTCCGGTATGTGCTGGTATAGTTGTCATGATTAATGCATGAAACTAATATGAACTGTATGAAAAGTAGCTCTGTCTAAGTCTGGTCTCCCTAAACTGGTCTCTCTCCCCACCCCCAAAACTCTGATTAGCGAACTTAAGCTCTTCGATTATCCCAGTTTCTGTGCGTTTCTCTACTGATGGCTGTAGGCTTGAGTAGCACTTCTGCGACCACTCGACGTGATTGCAGAAATGAAGTGACAATGCGGAGGCAGCCTTCGCTGCTGCTTTTCACATTACCAGCACTCTAAAGCTGAAGATTAAGGCTGCCCTGGCAGATCTGCAGCAGGGCTAGAGTCCAGTGCACGGCTGGCTAATCAGTGAAGGGCTTGCAAAATGTAGGCCAGCTAAAGGTCACTTTCTAAAGGTATTCAAGAGTTTTCCTAAAACATGCCCATGGTAATCCTCATGTTTTACTGTGGTGTATACCATCTAACGCAGGGGTTCTCAACCTTTTCCACTGACACTGAAAATATGAGAAATATCTGTCCTAAATGTACCTCACAAACACTAGCAATAAAAACACATTGCTGACATCAGACGACACATCTAGTTTCAAAATGTAATCTAAAAGTTATCTCTGTATGTCAGACCCCACGTCTACATTCCATCTACTCACTATAACAGCATATCAGATGTAATTTGGATTTTTGTGTTTTGTGAGAATCAGTGTCTCCATCTCTGGTTTGCTAACTGTTTGCATGAGGCACTACTCTTAATTTGCCTTCTGCTATTGTTATGATATTAATTGTTAATTTCCATCAATGCTAATATAACTGTATAGTTTCAAGCTTGAGTTTTTACTTGTACATATTTTTTCACATAGACTTTAATGATTTAATGTGGTATTAAGGTTCAAGGTTCATTTTATTTGTCATGCACATAGTTATACAAGTACAACATGTAGTGAAATGCTTATCACGATTGTAAAGCAGTCGCGACGGCAGCTGACTCAGCTTACCAGCCCACTATGGACTACTGCCTCCTCCTGAGGATGCCTGCTGCAAAGGTGGGGGGTTTCAGGACCAGTAAGACAAAATTCACCCAAGGATATTGTTTTTGTTTCAACCATCTGAAAAAATGAACTCAAGGTGGAGTAAAGGCCGCTATTATTCTACCATTGACAAAACCTAAAATGAAAGTGGTGGATCTGGATTACCCAGAGGTGGGTATTTTGTTTTTTTAGGGACCCTGGTCTAGCGTACTTTGAAGGTTTTTCCACATTCTTTACATGCACTCATTAAGTATGAGTAGCAGAGACGAAATGGTATCAAAAATTTAATATCACAATTATAATGACAGCAGCTTGAAATAATTGCGAGTGAGCTAACCTAGCAATGTTTACTAAAAACAAGAGACTTAGTTACAGACAAGAGAATCTTAGTTTGCTAGTTTAGTGGTGATGTTAACATTCAGTAAAACAACAGTGGAAAAAAAGCAACCCAAACACATCTTACAATAAAGCCTGGAAATCTGTTTGTTTACTAACTAAAAGGAAACTTTATAAAACCATATTATAAACCATTACATTCCTCACAACAGGTGACTTATAAGGTTTAATGTTTGTTTAAAAAACAAAATACAACATCTGGAGCCTGTAGTTAATGTTACTTGACTCTACAGTTTATAATGTGAGGTTTTAGTGATCATTAAAATTTGAAATGGTATTAATAACTATCCTAAATTTTACTGTGGTTTCCTGTAAACTGGTAACCATTTGATGTCTAATGAGAAGGGATGCTGAATTCAAGTATGAAGGCTTTTTTGGATGCAGATCAATTCCATCTTCTCTTCTCTGCAGAGGAGCTGCTGATCAATACAAAAACATGCCTTTAATGTGATGCTTTAACATGTTGTCAGAAACCTAGAAATACTGTTGGAATAACTTGGGCAATAATTGAAATGAAAATCCAGCCACTAATTATTTGTAATGATTAGATTGACATGGATATTTATAAGAATAAGTTATTCAAAAGTCTTGACAGTGGTCCAAATAAAATATAAAAAAAAACCCTGAATGTCCTTAATTATTGTTATTATTTATGTGTTTGAACAATATATAAGCAAGGAAAGAGTGCATATAGCCCTTCCCTTCTCATTTTGTCTATAACCCAATATCTGGGTCAGTAATATCATCAGCCCTGCACCCACTCACTGATCAGTCAGAGTCTGTATGCAGGTTGAGCATGCACACATGGACAGAGCAGTAAACATGCACTGGAACCTCCTTTGGCATTTTAACTGGTATTTAATTTAGTTGGAAACAAACAAATGCTGCTTCCATACAGTGGGGAAAATAAGTATTTGATATATTCTTTTTTGCATCTACAAAGAATGGAGAGTGATCATTTTTACTCTGTAATAGGTAGAGAATAGGTAGGTACACTTTAACACAAGATGACTGTCAATCTTCCTTGGTCTGGGGCTCCATGCAAAATCTCACCTCGTGGGGTAAAGATGATTCTGACAAAGGTTAGGAATCAGCCAAGAACTACATGGTAGAACCTTGTCAATGACCGGAAGAGAGCTGGGACCACAGCCTCAAAGATCACAGTTAGTTATACATTATGCTCTCATGGATGAACATTCTGCAGGGCCTGATATTAAGGACCAAATATGAATTTCTGTTTTCCTTTTGTATCAAAATAATTATTTAAAAATCAAGTGATTTTCTAGATTATCTTTTTAGATTCTGTCTGTCACAGTTGAAGTGTACCCACTATAAGATCTCTCCATTTTTTGTAGGTGGGAAAACTTACAAAATTGTCAATGTATCAAATTCTTATTTTCCCCCACTGTAGCGTAAGTATTGTAGTTTGATATCATGTCTGTAGATTACTCTGATCTTGATTTATGAAACCTAGAAAATAGCATGCAACTGCCTGTAAAGTTCAGATCTCAGGTTCTAAGGGTTAATTTAATCAACTGAGTATGATATTTAGCAAAGTAAAGATGTACTTTTAGAGTACAGTTACTCCAGTGTCTGTGGTTTGGGTATGTGTAATTCTACTCCTTTGTTTTGTGTGGACCAGGGACTTACTCATAGATCAGCACTCCGATACGCATGAAACGCATGAGCCCTGCTGGCCTGACACACAACAGCCAGTTCAAGTCCTGACAGAAAGCAGAAGATCAGCTTTCCCAGCCTGCCGTGCTAATCAGTGCCAGAGGCTGCAGCATGTTGCAGGTTCTTATTGATTTGTAGCAATCAATAGCATGGAAAAGATCGCATATGCATTTCAGATGGGCTTCAGAGCCCCGTGCGGGAGTTTAACGAGAGAGATCCTTGCTGCCGAACATGCGCTGGAGACACTGGCAAGGCAGTTAATGATTTGTTTACTTACTGCGTTTTTAATGAAATACATTTTCCAAAGTTGACAGCCAGTTTAACAAGTGTTTAAGAGTCACGTAGAAGTTGAGTCAAACTTTTCACTGTTAGGGTGAAACACTGTATGTCCAAAGGTTTGTGGACACCCCTTCTAATGAATGCATTCTGCTGCTTTAAAACTAGGAATTTACTTTTGTTTGGCCTTGCATTTTGCATCTGCGTTGGGAAAGTAGCTGTTCTCATACTTGCCTATGTACTATGCGTTTTGGAGACTTCCACTAGAGGGCAGACCAGAGAAAACTCACCAGGTTTCAACATTCACTTTTAGTGTGCTTTCACACCTTGTTTGGTTCAGACTTCCAGACCTTTCAGTTTGGTCTGAAACACAATAGCAATGTGGTTCAGTTCCTTTGTAGTGTAAAAAAAACCCACACTTTTACACTTTAACAATTACAGAACGTTAACTCTTAGAACCCAACATCTGATCTGCACTTTGTGGGCTGTTAAATGTTTTCTAGGCTTCATAAGTGAACTGAATTAAATCCCAGTTTAAATGCCATAGCAGCCTTCCAGTGCAAGTTAACTGCTCTGTGCACGTGTACATGCTGAACCAGCATACAGATTCTGACTGTTCGAAATTGAGAAGAGAGAGATGGGGGCTGATTGGTTCTAGAGATAAACAAGTTGGGAGTGGCTGTTTGCTCTCTTTCTTTCTTCTTTCTTTCTTCTTTCTTTTCTAGTGCTCAAATTTCCATCACAAATCAAACAATAGAGGGTGAGGGGGAAAAAAAAGTGTTATTACTGAATGCACATGTGCTACGCAGCAGTACAGGCACAACAGACCATGATGGTGATTCTTGTATCTTTTGTAACTGTAGATTAACCCTCATTGAAAAACTCAAATTAAAGTAATCAGAGGGTAATCTGCAGCGCTCATTTTGCAGTGCAACACGTGCAACCAAAGGGATTCTGTTTCATAACAAGCACAATTTGATCATCAACCCTGTCCTCGTATATATTCTTTAGCTTTCATGACAAGTTGCGGAATATTCAGGGGTTTCCTTTATCTAAAGTCATTTTACACTTAAAATAGTCTTGAAAACATGCTTGTGTTAACATGTAGATATTCTGAACTGAGTATTATTCATGTGTTGGGCAGGAACCATTCAGAAGAGCCTTGATCCTTAAATGGCATGACCTGCAGAACAATCAAATGAACAGTTGAGTTGAGTTGGGTTGGTGGAATGATGGGGTCCCAGTGAATTGGAGCTGAGTTAAGTAGAGTAGAGAGTAGGCTGGAGTTAAGTTAAGAAGAGGTTGGGTTGGTGGATTGGATGTCAGTTTAGTTGAATTGAACTGAGTTAAATTTGGTGCACTGAACTGAATAGATTTGAACTGAATTAAACTGGATGAGGCTGGGTTTTGGGTCATATGTTAGCTGGGAATGATTCATAAATGATTAGTGTCTACTCAACTCTACCTGTTAAAATCATATTAGCATTAAGATTCTTTTGGGGAAATGAGCCCTGAACCGAACAAAGTTGAGTTGAGTGGATTTCATTGGAGTTAGGTTGAATTAGTAAAAATGAATTAGAATTGACTAGACTGAACTGGGCAGACCAAATACAAGGAATACAGTAATTCCTGTTGTTTAAAGGATTAATTCTAGGTATATTGTCTATTGTGTTCATAGACTGCATGTGTGTACAGCAGTCGTACACTCCAGTGTGTGAAGTGAAGGCCCAATAAGATCAGTTATATGAAGCAGCTGTCTGACTATGAATATGTCTCTGTGGGACAGCAGTGGTGTGTTAAGTGGAGGGCATCACATCACCCATCACTGAACACGAGTCAGATACGGACTTACAGTAATGAACAGATGTACATTCACACACAAACACACACACACACACACGCACGCTCACAGATACAGACCATCTGCATCTGACACAATGTCCTGCCTTTTTTAGACTCAACCACACGCATTGATTTTTGTTTTTTACTCTGACCGCCCACTGAACCTTAGAAGTGTGTGTGTGTGTGTGTGTGTGTGTGTGTGTGTGTGTGTGTGTGTGTGTGTGTGTGTGCGTGTGCACTCGCATGCAGAAGCAGCACTGAAGAGAAAAGCATAGGCTGTCCTCCTTGGTGTATAGAGCAGACAGTGGTAGACATGGCAGTCTAATTTATCACCACTACTGAGGACACTCACTGCACAAAGTACTGCAAAAGACACAACAGCTCTCCTGGGCCTCCGCCTAACCACGCAGACACACACACACACACACACACACACACACACACACACACACACACACACACACACACATGCACACACACACATAGAAACACACACAAACACACAAGGTTCCTGAAGTAGGAGCTCTAAATCACGACACACCTTTTAGCGTAACACAGAGGAAACATGTGCAGTGATGTAACACCCTGAAATTCCAGGCACATGGAATGAAACTGCCTTAAAGTAAACTGAATTTGAATCAGAACAAAATCAGATAAAAAAAAAACGAAACTGAATTGAACTAGACTGAATTAATAATCCTCATCTCAATATGATGAAGATGAATGGCAATATACGATGCAATGAAACAGTATAATGTAGTATCAGTATTTAATAAATAGCACAAAACTGTATGTAACTGGATGTAAGTTATAGTTTTAATTATAAACCCAAGACAGATGAGCTCTGCATGGTTTTTCTGTGACTGAATATGGTAATTTTTTATATCTCGTATTATAACTTTTGTATTAATATTTATGAAATATTGCCCATCCCTGAACTGAACTGAATTTAATTGAATTTAACTGATATAGTGACATTAAAGTGATATAACAAAGTTAACTAAATTGAACTGGATGTGATTAAACACCCCCTCTACTTGTTAAAATCATATAAGCACTAAGATGCCTTTGCGAACCTGGGCTCTGAACTGAAATTGACTGAATTGAATTGAACTGAACTAACCTGAACTGGTTTTGCCAAAAGCATCTGAGCCCAAAAATGATACTTAACTTAAGTTAAGGGTCACACTGAACACTCTTTCTACAAGTTAAAATCATATCAGCACTAAGATGCATTGAACTGAAATGAAATTAACTGAATTTAATTTAATCTATTTTAATTGACCTGGACTGATCTGATCTGAATTGCACTGACTACAGACATACTGAACTGAACTAAATGCAACTAAATTAAAGTGAATTGAATGAAACTGATTCTTCCAGGAAACTGGGCTCTGAACTGGACAGAATTAACTGGACTGAATTTTATTTGCAGAGCATTTGTGACCATATCTGGGCAAAGGCTTCTAATAAAACACCCTGTGAGTGATATGATACACACTACAAAATGCATTATATAAAACGTTATATAAACTGCAGCTAATGCATATGCATCAAAGCCTAAATATTCACATATTCATTTCCATATGTCTCAATGTGGATGAGAGGAACGCTATACTCAGCCTCCAGCCTCTCTGATTGGTTGGTGTAGGCAAGTGACGGCTCGCCTCGCTGACAGGCCTTCACCTTCTAGTTTCCGTGACAACATGAGTGTCGTGAGAAGACTGAGTGTAGGCCCTTGGGGACCCACCCATCACACTTCACTCTCAAAGCTCTCCGTCTGTGCAGCTGCTCTCACACACTCTTCACACACACATGCGCGCGCGCGCACACACACACATACACTGACGAAAGTAGAGAGAAACAGAAAGATAGGTTTTAGCAACTGTTGCTTCAGGTGGAATAATGTGCTCTTGGTATACTGTACAGTATACAGGGTACAGTTCATACTGATAGTGTTGCTAATTCAATTCTCTCACTTTTTCACCCCGTCACTTTTGTTTGGTTCTAGATATAAGAGAAACTACCCACTATGGCTCAGGATATGCAGCTTTATACAGTTCTGAAGCAGTGTTTCTCAAACCTACCTTGTATATTTCTCAGCTTTCCTTGCTTCCCATAGTCTAGACTGCAGCCGAGGAAGGACGGGTCCTCAGTAGAACAGGTCCTTGGTAGGACAGGTCCTTGGAAGACTTCTACTCCTACTAGTAACCAATTCATCACATCTATGGATCGATATGGAACAGAGTAGCAAGGCTGCATGGTGACATCATCATAAAGGTCCCACAGTATGGTGCGAAACTTGTTCAACTCTTGAATTTAAGAATGTGAAAAACTAACATTATCAGATGAACTCTGCTCCTGAGGCTTTGCTTTCCACTATTTTGTAGTTTGTTTTTTTTTCCTTCACTACAGGTTATCAAGGCCCACAAAGGCATCCTTCAAATCACTTCAAACAAAGCATCCTTGACTTTAGAACAGCCTTCTGTGACGTAGTGGGCGAGACATGCAGACTGCCTGAGCTGCAGCAGAGTCTTTTGGATGCAGCATGACATTCTTTGGGACACACATTCACATCCTTCAGTGAGATTATTGGCTGGTTGCAGATTAGAAATCTCTTTATTGCCTGACTCACATACACCCAGAGTTCCCCCATTGTCTGATTACCCAAGTGCATGTAAATGCGTTAATCGAAATTACTGACAAAATTTGATTTTCTGCAGTTATTGGATTATTGAGTGCATGTAAACACACTCAGTGTGTGTAACACAGTATTAAAAACAATTCATTTTAACGCTCATTGACATAGTACTGAAACACAAAAAGGCTCTTTTACTTACTTTTTCCACTTTCTCTCTCTTTTTCCTCTCTTGCTCTATTTGTCTCTCAATTTCTCTCTCACTCTTGGTTCCTGTCTTCCTCTCCTTCTGTCCCTATCTGTCTCGCTCAGCATCACACCCTTCACTCAGTAGCATGACATTGTGCTTCTGCCGTCAATATTGCACTAACATTGCATCATTACAGAGTTCAGCCACAGACAATTGCCTTGTCACCAGTGCCTTAGAAAGTGTGTGTGTGTGTGTGTGTGTGTGTGTGTGTGTGTGTGTGTGTGTGTGTGTGTGTGTGTGTGAGTGTGAGTGTGTATGTATACTTTACCCTGGGCTATTTAGCCACTGGTTCTGCACGGCCTCCTGCTTCTTCATGGTTTGATTGACAACAAAGACAAGTGGTGTTGATGTGCAGTGCAGTGACAGTCTCTAGCAATAACCAGTCCAGACTCGCAGCCAAACACTCAGAAATTTTCCTGCAGTCTGCTGGGCTGGACAAACCCACACTGCTGACCTCAGCAAGGCCCCCACCAGGTCCAGTCTTATTTAAAGTGACCAGCGGCTTCAGCGTTGATGTCGTGTGGCATGCTGGACTACACACTCACTGACTATGCTTTCTTACCGTTCTTGAACCACTGTTGAACCTGTATCAACCATAATATTACAACCACTGACAGCTATAGGGAATTACATTCATTTTCTTGTTCCGGTGGTATCAAAGCAAAGGCAAGTTGAGCAAGTGAGCGGTCAGTTCATGACGTTTATGTGTTATGGCTGTTCTGTTTACATTGAAGTATCAGTATCTCTATAGTCAGTACTAAGGATTTCAGTGTTGGTATTGGTATTATTGGTCTACTAAATTATCTTTCTGGAATAGGAACAAGAATAGGAACACAAGTCACATATAGGAATATAAGTCATGTATCACTTCTGCTTTTAACAATAATAACCCAACAACCCAAATGAGCCTGCATACTCACTTGGCAAAAATCATAATGTATCCAACAAGAATAAAAGCCTCATACAGTAAAAATAAACATAAAAAGTATGTTAAAAGAGTTCAACAATAGCATTAAAATAGAATAGAATTAAAATAGAATAATAGAATTAAAAGAGTAACAATAGCAGCCTGTTTAAACAAAGGTTGGAAGAACATAAAAGTAAATGTCTATACTGTATAAAACCACACAAAATGTAGAATATACCACCTTTAATATCCCATATTTTGTCTCTGCAGGTCTGAGCTCTCCGCCGGCTAACCTTGCATCCTCCGCCGTGCCCAGCATAGTGACCCCCATCGTTAATGGCTTCACTGGGATCGCCCCCCAGCCCAACGGACACCCTGTGGAGGCTGTCTATGCCAATGGCCTTCCTCCATACTCTACCCAGAGTCCCACTGCAGCAGATACACTGCAGCAGGCCTTCACTGGAGTCCAGCAATACACAGGTATACACACAGGGGAGGAAGGAGCACAAGTATATTTATAGTAGCTTTTTGATAAAATACATTTTTTATTTGATAAAATCAATAAAAATGTTGCTTATATCATATTATATATCATTTACTCTTAGAAAAGTTAATCAATTAGAAATCCAAACAAATTTGGATCAGGACACTGTTTAATGCCAGTGTCAGTTGGACTCTAGAAAACTCTAACTCTTTACTGATGTTAATATTTTGTTGGTTTAAAGTTGTGATCTTAATGAGTACATCCACCATCAGTATCTGTGGGCTTCACACCCACTGCACATGTTAAAAATGCATGTTAGGGACTCAAGAACTAGTTTGTGAAGATGGGGCATAACAAAGCAGTAACCAACAAGGCCAATAAGAGTTTAAAGTTTGCCATCCATGCCTATGGAATAGTGAAATAAATCATTTCTATCATATGGGCACAGCAGAAATGATTTTTTTAGACAGTGAGAGCACACTCATTAGGTTTGAAACAGCAAAAATGTAATAAAAATGTTAACAAGTTAACAAAACCCAAGATTTCCAAAATGTCACATGCTGGCCTTATACTGGCCTTATTATATACCTTATGAAATACCTACATTTGGTTGAACACATGATGACCAAAATCCAGCTGCTAAGTGATATAATCTTAACATCTAATTGATGTAACATTGTTAGACATTAATATGATGGTTTTCCTGGTGTCAGAAAACCAAAATTCAACATCTATCTAATGTAGCTTGATATCAAATAATTATTTTTTGATGAATATGTCTTTAATTTCCAACCAAAATGTTATACGTGTACAAAGTTGGAGATTAATGCCAAACAGTGTTGGGTTTTGACATCAATCTAATTTTCACTTTTAATTAAAATAGATTTCAGTATTTTATAGAACACCCCACACACACACACACACACACACCTTCCAAAGCGAGAGAGAGAGAGAGAGACATATGCTAATATGTCGTTGATTGAATTGAATGTCACAGCCTAAAGGTGTGTGCCCTGATTAAAATGGTAGGTTGCAATTGTCTCTGTAATGCCACCTGATAGAAAATTATCTTTTTGTCTATTCATAAAAGCTGATGGGAAATTAGAGCTATCATGGTGGTTCCGTACAACCTGTCACCTGCTATCGGGCTGATATTTGATTAATGCGCTTTCAAGTCGCATTGTGATCCTGTCAATCTCCCATTACAATATAAAGGTCAACTGGCTTTTTGTCATTCTGTTTCTCCTCCCTCTGTTCCCCCCACCATGATCATGTGAATGCTCCTGTGGTGTGTGTGTGTGTGTGTGTGTGTGTGTGTGTGTGTGTGTGTGTGTGTGTGTGTGTGTGTGTGTGTGTGTGTGTGTGTGTGCTCATTTTGTGATCATGTAGCCATTTACCCCACAACCACACTGACCCCCATAGGCCAGACATTGCCACAGCCACCTCAGGTGATTCAGCAGCAGCAGCAACAGCAGAGAGAAGGTGAGTCCTCTGTCTGTTTATAATTGAACCATGATTCTGTCAGATATTAAACTTCTCCTCCTCATCTAATGTGTGTCTGAGGTTTGCTTCTTTAATCTTTTGCACTGAACCTATGATGCTACTGTAGCTGTCTAGCTAACACATAATTGAATGCCTGATTCATATTGTACATTTTTTTAATAGAATCTCTTATGTCTCTTTAGCTGCACCTATAATTGCCTACTGCAATCTCACCATTTGTTCTAGTGTCACTATTTCCACACATTTTCCAATCTTTTATATTATTTACTGTATATTGTAATATCTGTAATAATAGAGACTCCGGGATACGGAATACTGATGCTCCACTTAGTTGATTTTTTTTCCGCAGTTTTCTTGAAAACTATTGGTCAAAAAATCAACCAAATCATATTCAAATTAAAATTCATTTGGGTTGCTAGGCAGTTATTCCATAGCTTAGCCAATTACAGCCTATATGAGTTTGGGTATTTCCATAAGAACAACTGGAAAAACAAAGTGGAAAAAACAGTAATGGTGTACAGAATACTGTTCTCCTACATTAGTATTACACAGTTTAATAACACGTCTCTGTATTTGTGGTTTATTATATCAGACATACACTCAGTACTGTGCAACTTCTATCTGTGGGTTTCCACAATACATTGTTATCAACTGGTATTGCTAACAGTGATATCCTGGCACAGTGCTAAAAATGATAACAGTGAAAGAAAGTACAGTGTGTAAAAAGATTTTTTTCCCTAATATGCCTGTTTATCAACAACTCTGGAAATAAGAGGAAAACCATTACATGCTGGTAAAACCATCTGCTCCACCCCCCACTCTGTTCCACTGCAGATCCAACAGCGAAGAAAGAAAAATACTCATAGCTGTTATGTTTTTTATTGCTTGTTTTGACAGTAAAAAGTATGTAAATGTGATGTTTGATGCCACTGTATTCACACTCACAAAAGTGTGTGTGTGTGTGTGTGTGTGTGTGTGTGTGTGTGTGTGTGTGTGTGTGTGTGTGTGTGTGTGTGTGTGTGTGTGTGTGTTTCAGGTCCAGAGGGCTGTAACCTGTTTATCTATCACCTGCCGCAGGAGTTTGGGGATAATGAGCTGATGCAGATGTTTCTGCCTTTCGGCTCAGTCATCTCCTCCAAAGTGTTTATGGACCGAGCCACCAACCAGAGCAAGTGCTTTGGTGAGAGCAGTGCACACACACACACACATGAACACACACATTCAAAGTCACCGAATACTGTGACCAGTGCTGAGCAACCTGCACTGTTAATATAGAGTCCACTGTATATGTATATACAGTACAATGATACAGTTACTGTACTTTTACACCTGTTACTCTACAGGCTTTGTGAGCTTCGATAACCCCGCCAGTGCCCAGGCAGCCATCCAAGCCATGAACGGCTTCCAGATCGGTATGAAACGCTTGAAAGTGCAGCTGAAACGGCCGAAGGATGCCAGCCGTCCATACTGACCCTATGGCCACATACACACACACACACACACACAGCTAACAGCACAGGTAGGGCTGCTGCTGACCAGTAATGAAGCACTATTTATGATTTAGTTACACAATGAGATTTATTCCTTTTTCAGAGAATATTTGTTCATATTTTATATACATTACATTTAAAGTGACCATTACATTTCATGCCTTTTTATTTTAATGTCGATCCTGTCTGATAAGTAATCTATTCAAACTCAAAAATAAATATTATAATTACTCAGGATTCTGGATTTAAGATGTTCTTAGCTCTAGGTTAAGCTGGTCAAGAGTAAATCAAACAATAGGCTTGCAATATTTCACTTGATGTGTAATGAATATAAAATTTGACAGTTTACACATTTTGAATAAAATATTGACTATAATTGTTCATAATTTTTTACTATTTTGTTTGTTTGCATACATTTAACTACATTTAAATTACTGTTTTATTGTTTAAATCGTTTGTTTCCTTATTCTATATTTAATGTATCAGCTAGGCCCGGGTAAGGGTTGTCCTCAGTGTACTCTGAGTCTAAATAATTGTTGATTAAAGTGTCTGATATAATGTATAAACATACATAAATTGTCTTAACTGAGCATTAACAGTGTTTTCCGATTTTCATTGTTGACTTTCCGAAAAGCTGGAATTTCCACACTGTATTAATATGTCTGGGTTGTAGGTTTTTGGATCTGGTCTTTCTGGATCATTTATATTAGCTATATATGAGCTATTTATATTGTACTAGCTATATCATGACTGCTAGGTGTGATGTTTACAGCCTGGTGTCTTAACAGACAAACATCAGGCTGTCAGACTGAGGTTCCCCCCACTCCCCCACTGTGCCATCGCAGCCTTGTATCTATATCTCTCTAGAATCTGAGTCCGTCATCTACTCCTCTCTTTCTTTTTCTCTTCCAGGTTTTGAACAGTTGCAGTCTTGACAGCTTTTTTTGACGGATAGGAAAGTTTTCTCGCCAAACCGACACGAAAAAAAGACCAACATGAAATAGTATGTATAAAAAAACAAGAACAAAGAAGAAAAAAATGAAATAATGTAATTTTTCTGTTTTTTTGTTTTGTTTTGTTTTTTGTTTTTTGGAGAAAAAACATATCACCACGGCGATGACAGTTTAGTGGACCAGGGAACGACCGTAACAAGAGGAGCCAAGCCAGCAGTGAGGAAGCCAAACAGGACTAGAACAAACTTCTCCTTGAATAAAAAAAAAAGAAAAAAACAATTTTGGAGAGACGATGCGGCTTTTGCGGTGTTTGCGACATTTGCGGATTTTGTGTTTTTGCGGATCTGCTCCCTAAAGCAGCGGACTCACGTCACCATGGTGACTGGTTGGATTGGATCCTTGTATAGAATCTTCGAATAGGAATAACAAAGCAAACAACACCCATGGCTTTTACTTCTATGGACTAATGAGGGTTTAAACGTGAAGATCCAAGGATTAAAAAACTGAGAAGCATTTTCGTCACTTGGACAGACGTAACATTTCTCTCTTTATCTCTCTCTCTCTCTCTCTCTCTCTCTCACTCTCTCACTCTTTCTCTCTCTCTTTCTATCTCTCTAACTCTCATAATTCTCCTCTCTTCTGCAGAGCTCTTGTATATGGCTCATTAGAAGTTCCACAGAAGCAGTATCATTGCAATTCTCTATTCTATTTCTCTTTCTATCCCCCTTTCCCTTACTCTTCCTCCTCCCTCTCTCCCTTTCCCTCTCTCACCCACAGGCCCCCTTGGGGACCAGAGGACCAAATCTTTTTAATCTCTATCTACAGTAACGTTCAATATTATCATTGATTATCTTACGATACAGGCTACTGCGTAAAAATATTACAAGTAAGAATTAGAACAGAATACTTCAGGGTGTATAGTGTATGTACAAATAAGGGGTGGGGGAGGTGGGAGGGTCTGGGGGATTGTTTTCTTAAACATAAAAAAAGAATAATTTGTGAATAATCTAGTTTCCAGGTTATGAGAGCAAAGAGATACGAGTCTAGTTAAAGGTTAGTGGGAGTTACTGTAGCCTAGGCTATCGATAGCATCTGATATGGCTTGAGTTGAGATCATTATGGACATGTTCTGATTTCTCGTTCACAGCCACACCTCATTTTAGAATCACTACAGTCTACATTCAGTATAGTGTGTTTAGTCTTTAACAGAACAGTGCAACAGATGCCTCATTAATCATAGATGCGGATGGACAGACATGACACGTCTTATTAGAACCACAAATACCATCTCCGCAGATTTCATTCCATTGCAGTCTTTCATTACAGATTTTTCTTTAAAGGGATATTAAAATTAAAGATTAAAATAAAAATAAAATAATAAAAATAAATAAAATAATAAAAAATGTCTAAGATAAGGTAAGGACCAAAGTTATTCTGAGTGGTTTGGTGTGAAATACTTAATTTTATAG
The DNA here is from genome assembly GCA_034509495.1 of Acestrorhynchus altus. Lineage (NCBI taxonomy): Eukaryota > Metazoa > Chordata > Actinopteri > Characiformes > Acestrorhynchidae > Acestrorhynchus > Acestrorhynchus altus. The sequence continues at coordinate 24,382,797 of CM067502.1, forward strand.
AATCTAACCAAGTCAGAGCTGTTCACAGTGGTGACGGGAGGTGTCCAAAGACATGGAATATTACTTTATCAGCTTGTTGTACAATATATGACAATATTGTACCATCATTTTTAACTGCAACTCTTACAACCCAACTACGCCAACTCTTAACTACAAATAGTGATTAGTAACTGTGCTTAGACACTATTTTATCTAAAAAACTTGTGATCAGGTTTTGACCTAAAATTAAGAGATTAAGAGATGCAAGGCAGAAAAGTCTCCAAAGAAAGTTTATTTTGCCAGTGCTTGTACAGTGGACACATAATGTTGATGTGATATCCTACCAAAATCCTTTTAGGTAAGATTCTGGTTACGGTGTCACATGACAAAAGCACAACCCGTTTTCAACATCAAAAATGATGTGTTAATTTGGCCATGAGTACAACATAGATACAACGATGAAAAGCATTTTAACCAGAAAATATACAGGTTTGCATTTTCCATTCTCCTAATAAAAATCCTCAAATCCTTCATTTGAAACTAAACTGGAGTTTAGTAGAAACGTGAAACAACAGAAATCTAAATAAATAACCTTGCCCAACTGGGCGGCAAAAGCTTTCACCCCTTTCTCTGTCCGTTTTCTCCCCATTTATCAGCATTTTTCAGCTCCATTTCTCAGGACACCTGGGGCCCATTATCCTGATCGGCCCCAGGTGCGCAACAAGGCCATGGCCAGGACCACTTCACTGCCACTCTATATATTATATAATAATATGTGAAAAGTCACTGCATTTTATTTCAGAAACGAAAGGGAAATATATATTAATACCAAAGCAAGTAATGGATGAAGGGGCCAATCTTTTAGGTTATGGCTGCCATATTAGATCAAGGGTAGGTTTTTCCAATGGGAAGGTGGTCATGTAGCATATCAATGAATTTTCTCATAAATCAATTGCCCCAATTGTGGTTCAAATGTTATCAACACAGAAACAATTGGGAAAGTTGCCTGTTATGCACAGCTATTTGACATGTTCAATGTGCTGTCCCTGGTGCTATACACAGAGCTGAATGCACAGGACCCAGTCGTTATACACAATTTCTTTGAGATGACCCCAGAGATAAAAGTCGAGTGGTTTGAGGTCGGGTGATCTGGGAAGCCATTCCACAGGTCCACAACAGCCAATACAATGACCAGGGAATTGAATATCCAGCCACTGATAAACACCTGCTCCATTGTATGGTGGAACCCCTGCTGGAAATTAAAGTGGCTCTGATTACATGGGCCATATTCTACACTACACCACAACCTTCACATCACATATGACTTTGGAGTCTGCTGTCCAGTGAGGTGTCACCCATTACTTGGTGGGCTATTCAGACATGTCCTTTTCCCTTTCATTTGTGAAATAAAAGGGTGTTCTAATCAGGTTATAATAGTCTAGTGCATATCGAGATGAGGTAAATATTCCCTTACATCCTCTGGAAAAGGAGTGTTTAGTCGGATTTCTAAGTACTGAGGTGGTGAGGAGGTGTTTAGTTTTGTTGTGCACAATATAGATAGCTTGAGCTGTTCATGCCTGTGACAAATGTTCACGTTGGCAGACTTGTTACCGAAATGTCTGCGCTTGAAATGGCTGCATGTGAGGCTGCATACAGGCTGCCTTGAGTTTAGCATAATTATTCTCAAACTTAATTTTCATGACTAATGGGTTATAGGATTGATTATCATTCTCAAATACTTTATCAGCGTTCTTATTCCATGTGAATCGGTCATAAATACATAATACTAAATACAGATATGCTGTAGTAACATTACTTCAGTCCACCTCCCCAGCTAAAACTAATCCTGTTCGAACAGAGCTTTAGTCTAGTGGACGTTGTTGATAGTAAATAAAATGGCTATATTTATGATATAGACGTGGCAACTCCTGTATTCCAGCATTTTTGCACAATTAATCATTTCACATTAAACCACTTGGATTAACTCTTGTTTTTATCTGGATGACTGATCAGGCAGAATGACTGAATTCCCCTTAAAAACAACAGCAAACATCAAGTCTAGTATAATACAAAAATCAGAGTCCCAGTGTTTATCTTGCACTGCTGTAGCCATGAATTAAACCTGAGATTCCCACCTCTGCTTCATACACACACCAAAATTTCCAGTGACCATAGTGCAGTACAGTCCACCTCAATTCAAACCGTTCACCTCAAGCTGCCCAGCACTTTCAAAGCTGCTGAACTTGATGTGGTGTGACAGCACATTTCACTTTTTAAGTGGCCGCTCACTCTAGCGATTCAGGCCAGCTTCATGGCCAGAACAAACTGGGCTTTAAAAGGCAAGGGTGACATCACGTCATATGTTTTGAGTGTAATGCAGATAGCTAGTGACAGACCATTGAATCGTAATAAGCAGCAAGTCATCAGTGTCACAAGAAAACCTAGTAATAGCTAGTGTCAGAAAATAAAGCAAAACAAATCAAGAAAAAGGTTTTATCTGCCCGTATGACCAGAATGTTTTAGTTGAGATTGTTGTGCTATAAATTACCTTTTAATCTTAAAATGAGTACATATTTAATTTGAACTGACAAGGTCAAATTCAGGTCAGAAAAAAATTATATTAATTTTAAGCATTTTGCAGATGTATTGGAGGAGACATGCTCATGTTGGAAGCATCCACTGTGATGGGGGCGAGTGCTAGTTGGGTTGGGGAATTGGCACTCCCAAAATTGAGGGGAAAATTGGGTAAAGATTTAAAAGAAAAGATATATTAACCTAAAAAGTCTTGAAATGAAGAACTGATCTTGCTTTTTAAAATTATTTGAATCATTGGCTCATTGACTGATCAGTGAGAGAGCATGGCAAAATGTATTTTTAACAGTTAATTGTAGATTTAAATTGTTTTGTTTTTTCATTTTTCACACAAATACACTGTTTATATATATATATATATAATGTTTAAGGCTATAAAGCTAAATATATATCCAATTATATTCATAACACATTAAAACAGATGTCCATCAAACACTTGCAAAATCTACCCACCCAGAGAGAGTATGGCCAATTTTACTTTCTCTTAGAGACTTGCTACCGATGGCAAGCAGCATGACCCAGGTTTCAAACCTGTGGTCCTCAGATCATAGTGGTAGCCAATTAGATTGCTGAGCTTGTCCGAGACCAGAATTTCATTTTGATAAGAGTAGGATGCTGTTGTTTTCTTTTGACAGTTCAAATAAAAATAAAAACATCCACTGGTAATGTCACGTAAAACTTTTACTGTACAAAATTAAAGAAAACCCACTGTTCAGAGTAAATAACAAAACACTTTTAGATGGGAACAGCTTTTAGCATCTGACCACACTTCCTGCCACCCTATCTGCTTCAAATTAGCACCAGGTCACTAAGTCAGCTTCCATCGGTTACGATGTCAGCTGACAGCATTGGGAAGTAGCCTTGTAAATGTTTTAGTGATTTTTTTTTCCTATTAATCTTGCATGTAGATATTCTACTGCTCTGAAATGGAACTAGAGTTTAGAACAGGGTAGATTTCATATAATCAGCTTTTTCCGAAGATATGCCTCCTTAGATTTTAGACAGATGTAGACATGTGATCCATAACATACATACAACATACACAGATCAACCATAACATTATGGCCACCACACTTTGTAGGTTCTGTATTGCAGACTGTAATCAGTTTCTCTGCATACATTGTTATCTTTATTCCACCCTGGTCTTCAGTGGAAGAGCAGGTGTTGTGTGGGTGGTGGTGGTCTTTCTCCAGCACTGCTGGAGTGTTTAAACTCCTTAGTCCACCAATCAGAAAAATCCAGCCTACAGTGTCCTGTGGGCAGCGTCCTGTGAGAACCGATGCAGGACTAGAGGATGACCAACTCAAATAGAGCAGTGTCTCTGACTTTGCTCAATGTGTAGCAACTAAGTTGAGTGTCTGATAGTATGGCCAGTGATATGACACAGTGTTTAAGTGCTCCAGTTGCACTGCTGTGTCCCCTCTAACACCACTGTGTCAGTGTCATACCGTTATGACTGATCTGTGTATTTGAGACACATTATCACAAGTATGTGCAAAGGTGATACGGGATTCAGATGAACAACAACCATACCAGTAGACACAGGATGAGGTGTGGCTGTCCATTGTGGTTTCTTTAAAGATGGTATTTTAATAACATTCCTTATTGAACCTTTTTAGCATGTTTTCACTTTAGGCCATGAAGAGACCATATCACAGTTTAGGTTTTGATACTGTGTAGTTCCCTTTAGGCTAGGAAGACTAGTTTCCTTTAGGTTAGAAAGGCTGGGACAGGCTAGACAGGCGAGCTCGGGCCTCAGACAAGAAAAGTACACTGCGTGTCCAAAGGTTTGTGGACAACCTTTCGTTAGTGAGTTTTTCACAGGTGTTCCAATATATAACTTCTATTGAAAAACATATTGTGTTAACTATGTTTTCTTGAATGGAGAGAATGGAGCTCCATCCCATATCTTTAGCATGAGTTGAAGAGTGCAAAACTAATCTGTCAACATCAGTACCAGTCCCCGCCACTGCATTGGTGGCTGCATGCACTCAAATTCTCACAGCGAGGTTCCACAAACTACTGAAAAGCTTTCACTAAAGAATAGAGACAGTTACTGAAGCTGTGGAGGGGCAACCCTCTTTTTAATACCCTTTTTAAACCTGGATGAGGAAGCATCTACAAACTTTTCGACATGTAGTGTACACACAGGCACCCATGCACGAATTCAGTCACTGCCCTTCTAATGGGATATCTGTGACTAGGGACCAAGTGATGAGTTAAAATGAGTTAAGGACATAAAGAAAGGTACAACTAAGAAAGACCACCCCTCCACTAACCCTGACCTTTTCCAATCGCAACATTTCCATGAGTCTTGTTTTGTTGTATTGATTGCATTAGTGCAGCAATGAGACCACAAGACAACATTAGACTGGCGCGCCTGATCAGACCATTAGGCCACAGCTGAAATCTCAGTGGTGCAGTGCTATCCGTACTGCCCCGACACCTGGACCCCGCATACTGTAATTAAACACTAGTCAAAAGGCCACTTCAGTGGACCTCATTAAAGTTCAGTCACTGTGCTTTTTCTCCAGCGTACATTTAGTCGATGTCCAGTAGGCTTTTGCAGCGGTGAATGCTTAGTTCACATTTGCCCTGTGTGGTATAAACTGCCATTGGCCACTAGGTTACTGTGCACGAAGACTACCTTGGAATCCTGCCCTGTTTGCTGTCCTGGGACATTTAGTATTACCCGCACAAACTATACAGCTCAAGATCAGTCTTGTGCTACTTGTGCTATGGCCATCAATCAGATGGCGAGCGCCACTGTCACGAGAAAACCTCATCTGTCAGAAACAGTAACTTTATCGACAGTAAAGGAAATTGACACTTGTTTAAGGTCCAAAATTCTAGACAGTTTTCCACTGTTTTATAAAGACCAAACCAGTTTAACAGTTTAAATGAATCTGTGCTGGACCATTTTCCAACCTTTTTGATCACTTAGAATTAAAGGTGCTGTATACGATTGTGGAGATTGATTGTTGACGTTTGAAATCAACCTCCCTTCCTTCAGAAGCTCAGAAGCCCCCAAATTCATGTATATGCATGTGTGTATTCATGCATCGCCAAGGTAACAACACTTGTCTTGTGGACCAAAAAAATGAACAAACTCCCCCATTGCTGATTGGCTGGAGTACTGTTGTGTATCTCAGTCTATTGTAAATATTTCTATTTACAAAGACAACACTAGACATTTGTCTGAATTTTACCAAAGTGTACTGGACTGAAATCGAATACAGCACCTTTAAGATGTCTTATATGTAAATTGTCTCTCTGTTCTGATTGACTGTCCTGTATTGTGCCTCTTTCAAAAAGCCATCTGGGCACACAAAGTGATAAAGGCAGGTTGGAAAATTATATTTTGTTAGGTAACCATATAGAGGCATATAAGTGGGTTTATCTAAGTGGACAAGACATGATAAATCAGAGATATGCGTTGTGTGTATTCTATGAAATGGGTCCTTTAATGCCACAATTCAGCTTTGAAGACCAGATACAGTTTTTAAATTCCAACAAAATAAAAAAAACATGCAAGAGTCATGAAATGTATAAAAACACTGTATTTGGTATTCCCAGTACATTCCAGTAATATGGTGGAAGGATGTGTTGGGGAGGTTGGGGGCTAGGAATTTGTGGGGGCGCACGAGCATGTCATCAACAGCATTAGAAACGCCTGCCAGTTTCTGGGAGAAGAGGTCCAGCAGGCACAGCTTGTTTGGAATTCTGCTGTCTCCCACCTGGGGCACTATGCTCATACTTGAGGGCACGGAATAAGTGCGCCCATTATCTCAGCAAGCGCCATTATTGTTCTGGGATAAAAAAAAAAAAAAACTGAAAATGCAGCCGGCTGATGCAAAAGTGATGCAAGAGCCATGCAACAGAACATTCCGGGCCTCCTGGCACTGCTGGTGAGCTTTTTTTTTTTCTTTTTTTTTTTTTTTTTTTTTTTTTTCTTCAGCAGTGGGAGATGTATCATATGCTGTTGGCCAGACAAACAAACTCACTGTACAAAAATCTAACAAAAAATATGACTTTATTTATACTTCTACTTATTGCCAAATAATATGAACTTTATTTTTTCTTCTTCTTCTTCTTCTTCTTCTTCTTTCATAGCTTGCCCTGCCTATAGTTAACTAACACTCTGTGCATGCTGTTTGCTAGACACGTAGAGACAGTTTTTTGTTTTTTTTTAGGAAAAGGAAAAGAAAATGTAAAAAATGCACCGTTGCACTCTTCTTTCCATTTCGGGTTCATTTGTTTGTTTATATGTTTGTTTGTTTTCAACCAATACCTCCATAGTGTTAAGGACAAAAAGGTGTCAGCTAAGGGCAAAGGTGCAGCACAGGGCGAGCGAGGATGCTATCTCAAATGGTTTCCGAAGTCGTAGTCTCGGAATTGTGGTTGATTCGTCTGCCGTGAGGGATTAAGCTTAGACCAGCTGTTTAAACCATCTGAGAGAACCACAAAGAATTGACATTCCAGAGATGTGTCTACATAGCCCAGTTAAGGCACTAATATGGTTCTTTGAGTGATTCCACACCACAGAAGAACCTCTTTTGGTTCTATACACAACCACGTGTGTAAATCTGTGGCAGACCTTTTACTCGACAAATATTTTACTTGATGCGTCTTTACCAATTTAAAGGTTCTTCACACTCACACATCTCTACAGGCTTCTTCATGGAGCAAAAGTGGTTCTTCTATGATGTTACTTGAAGAATCATTTTAAGCCCTTTGTTTTAATGGGTGCTTTCTCCTACCTTCTGACCTTTCAGTTTAGTCCAAACCAAAACAGCAGGTGTGAAACATACCGTGGACCATGGTTGGCTCCACAGAAGGAGGTGGTCTTAGTCCAGATCTTCTGGATCATGGTTCAGTTTGCTGTGTGAAAACTAATTGCAGGGAGTTGGAACACTTTAAGGCAGTTCAGACCTGAATAACTGCAGGAAGTCGGGATGCTTTTCAGACTTTCAGACTAATTGTAGGAAGTTGAGGCAGGATATTGTCTCCCATCAAACATCAGAAAAAAAAAAAGAATTGCTGTTGTGATGAAATCCCCTTCACATGCATGGGCATCATGTAGCAGTACTGGCACATAGGCTGCTACATTACTTTAATATTAAAATGTCTCTGAAGTAATGATTGGATTAAATGGTTGTGAAAAGGTTATCAAAAAATGAGTTGTAAAATTGAGAAACATTGCTTTGCAATTTCAGTGTTGATTTGCTTTTCACAATCAAATGCTGATTCAAAGTTGATTCAACCGCGACCATGATGTTGATTCTATAGTCAATATTTGGTGAAATCCCAATGTAGATTAGTAACTGTAGACTAACCTATATTTATACACAGAAACAAAAAGAATCCAAGGCTAATCTGTAATCCTTATTCTAAGAAAGACAACTTGACAAAATGACAACACACCAATGTCAGACGACGCCCCTCTGCTAACCAGTCAGTGTCAAATGTAGGTGCAGGCCATGCAAGAGATGACAAGAGTACGTAGTAAAATTCCTTAGTGCGCCACTTAGTTACTCACAATGTAACAAACCCATGGTTTGGTTTGGACTTTCAGACTCGGTCTGAAGATTATAATGCCGTTCTGTCCAAATGTGTCATGGCATTACCACTCTGGGCAAAACTACCATCTGAAGCCAGCTGTGGCTGTGCTCCAGCACTCCACTGATCAAAGCATAAATGGGCCTTAACTGGGCTGTGACTTTGCTGAGATCTGGGATATATCAAGAGGTCATGTCGATACTGTGCAAACTGTGCAAAACCTTCGAAACGACTGCAGTTTTTTTAGATACAACTGAGGCTCACCTAACACATGCCACCGGCGCCCAAACTATCGCAAGAATAGAAGACTAGAAGAGGTCCCTGTATGTGACGTTCCGTCATGTGACACACAGGGAAAATCTTGGGAGTATCGTTTTATTTACTGTGCTTTTTCTATATGCTGTTACTACCTGAATTAAGCCATGTTAGCTTCAATCTTTCTTCTTCCTCCTCTTCCTGTAACACCACTGTCCTCTGCTGAAGCAAGCTGCATTACAATATCAAAAAAAAACAAAAAACTTAAGAACCTCAATCTTTCTATTCAACTTGTATTGTCATTTTTTTTTTTTTTAAACAGAAGTTATTTTACTGCCAGAAATCTAGCCTCGCTCATGACTTCGAACTGCTCTAGTCAATGTTTAGAGTATGGTTGCATAGAAGAAAAAGAGAGAGAGAGAGAGCACAGAAGGGGTTGAAGCTAGGGACGTAGGACGTTATGATAGACTTAATATGCTGATATGATTATTCTGATGAATGATTTAGACTTTTATGGTGTTATAATAATAATGAATGCAGTGGGTTGAACATGAAGTATGAAATCAGTATACTGTGTGGGGGTTGGGGAGCAGGCAGTTGGAGGGGGGTGGTGTAATTGTTAGCACAGGAATTTTTTCAGGTACTTGGACTGGGTTGGGTTGGAGCTTGCGGGAGGGTGGGATTGATCGCTCCTGTTTTATTCTGCCTGATGACAGCAGATCCAAAATCAGCTCATTAGAAGTCATTACCACACTGAGTCCGAGCCAGAGACCAACACTTTGCCGGGATCACTTTGCCCATCAGGACAGAGAGCGTGAAAATGAAAAAAAAAAAATGAAACACACACAAACACAGAGCGTAGGGTTGGGTTTTTGCTGTTGAAGATTGTGTTCTAACTTCGGGTTTCTTAGCACAAATGTATGAGACAGATGTTAACTGAATATTGAATCTTATTATGAAACTATGTTAACAAAATGCTTTGATGAGGGGAACTCTGAGGGACACTCATGGACCAAACGGATCTGGAATTCTCTGGCTTCCGCTTGGATGACAGAAGACAGCCAGAAACCAGAAGGAGGGGCTTTGGCAGAGGTAAAGCTCCACCGAAGGTTCTGATGAACAGAATAAGAAAAAAAACAACAAACAGTGGACTGGCTTTGTCCTGTTCCTCTCTCCCTCTTGAACTTGCTGCTTTGACAATTAAATGTGTGAAAGATTTTATTGTTTTCTATTTATTTCCATTTAAATTATTGGAAGGGATTTTATTGTTTTTGGTTAATTTATATATTTATTTATGGAAAAAGAGGTTGTCTTTTTTGTTTCCTTTTTTGAATTCATTTCTGACATTATTACGTATATATAAATAAGGCTTATTGGGGCTTTTTCTCTCTTTCTCCTTTTTTCAATTTTACAATAAAAAAATGTAAATGATCTAGACTACGTTCTGCTGTATTTAAGTTTGTGTGATGTGTAGAAAAGTTCATTGGGGGGGGGGGTGTGAAACTGTGTCAGAATGTGAAACTGTATCAGAAACACAGTCTGGTAGTTGGTATTAAAGATCAGCAGCAGTGTAGTTACTCAAATTATAAGAAACACAGTCTGGTAGCTGATATTAAAGAGCAACAGCAGTGTAGTTACTAACTCCCTATCAGAAACAGTCTGGAAGCTGGTATTAGTGATCAGCAGCAGTGTAGTTACTGAGACTGTATCAGAAGCACAGTCTGGTAGCTGGTATTAAAGATCAGCAGCAGTGTAGTTAAACTTTCTAAAGCTTTGCCTACTGGGCCGTATTCCATGACAGAATGAAAGCTGGATAAAGCTCCACAAAACTGCAAGGTCACCAATATGCAGGTCATTTTAGATATGCCCCCTCTTTGAGATAAAACTTTTCCAGGAGATGAGTTTAAAAGTTTTCTATATTTTATTTCACCCTTGGCCACAGCAATCAGACGTTGTTGACCCTTTCGCTTGTGAAATAAATTGGCCCAATTATGATGAAGCACTCTGCCTAGTCAATGAGAGAAGCTGTCAGTTCGTCTTTATTAGAACCAGCTAATGAGAATCAATCTCTCTTCGCCCTCTCCCTTGTCTCTTCATCAGCCCTCTCCTGGGCACGGTCCACCACTCCATGGCCAGATTACGAAATAAGGATTATCATTTTGAATTAGAGAAATATTGCCTCCTGTGAGAGTGTGAATCGCCAGATTATTTTATCTGTAAGATTTATGACTGAGGGGCTGAATGCCAAAGCAGGTTTTCTAGGGGGCAAAAGTAACATTAAAAGTGTGAAGCCATGGGCCTGTCAGTGAAAGGAACCAGGGGAGGATTGAGCAGGGGTGTAAAATGGCAGATTTATGGTGCACCTACATGAAGGACAAGCAGTCTCTCGGAAGCATCTTGGTGAATCATTACCAAAAACACTTTTATAGCTTTATGAAGTTCCCCTAAACTTTATCAGAAAGTCAGCAGCACATCCTGATAATGCTATACATAAATACCGTGGTGGTCTGAGGTGGGTATTTCAGGCCTAGCAAGTCAAAATCCACCCCAGCTTTTTGACTGCCTGGGTGGATCTGCTGTGGTTCAGCCATTATGAGCTAAATGAACTCAAGGTGGAGAAAGGGAAGTTTTTTCAGCCACAGCAGAGCCACCCAGGCAGTGGATTTTGACTCCCGGGACCTGAAATACCCACCTCTGGTTGTGGCACTGCATCCCAGAACACTGTATTTGAAGGCCTAATTCCGATCTGATGACTTGTAAATAACAGTTTGATTCCCGATTAACCTGCAGTCTGAACATCGTGAAAGAAGCTCTCATCTAGTTAACTAAAGAACTAAACTTTGGACACTACGTTAAACTACTGTACATTTGCAGTAAGAGGAATATTAAGTAAAGTTGAATTTCAGCTGAATCAACTCTTTAAGCATATGGTTCAGTGGTAATTAAAGCCTGAACTAATATTTGTGAATATTCTAATGAAGGCTGTGTTTGTATCATTCAGGGACCTGAAGGCCTCAGAGCAACGCACGATTTAAGTGCTCATTTCCACGTCAGTGGGTTTTGCTGACTTGGGCAAACTGAAGTGCTGACATGTGGCAGTGAAGCACTCTGTCTTGATCAGATTTTAATCAACAAAAAACTTTAGTGTGGATGGCTATGCAATACACCCACCCCCAACCATGCTTCAGAGTTAGGGAGCATGCACACACACTCTCTATTCGTCTTACTAACACATTCATTAAATCAGACTTAATTCCCTCATTGCAAAAATCAATCAAGCAGGTGAGCTTTTTCCTATCAGTTAGCAAAGTAATCACACACGTTTTGATGCAGAGTGCTTCTGGTTGTTGTTTTCTGTATTAAAGCAGTAAACAACATGGTGGAGGTTGCATTGGGTGATGGGATTTTCCTCATTAGCCGCAGTTTCAGGCACTTAGGTTGTAAAAAGCATTTCACTGCATTCCAGCCTTGTCTATGTTCTATGCTGTTCTACAATTACAGACTATAATTTCACTATTCTTCAATCAGCACGACCCCTCAGGACCACCACAGAGCAGGTATTATGTGGGTGGTGGGTCAGTCTCAGCATTACATAGTGGTGGTGATGCGTTAGTGGGTGTTGCGCTGGTATGAGTAGATCAGATACAGCAGTGCTGCTGGAATGTTCACACACTGTGTACACTTAGACGCTCTAACATAGTTGATCCACCTTGTAGATGTAAAGTCAGAGACAGAAGCTCATCTGTTTCTGCACAGTGTGTGTTGGTCATCATCTAGTCCTTTATCAGTGCTCACAGGGCATTGCCCACAGGACGCTGTTGGCTGTTCACAACACACCACCACGATGTCAGTGGCACTGCAGTGCTGAGAAAGACCTGCTACCCACATGATAACTGCTCTGTGGTGATCCTTTGAAACTGGGCAGAAAGTAGAGGACTGTATACTTCATTTTTCATTGAAAAATTCATTTTTCTAATTTATTAGTAGCACATCATCGGTAAACTCCAGTGACCCAGTTCCATTAGCAGTCATACATGCCAAGCCAATAACACTGCCTCCACCATGTTTAACAGATGTAGTATGCTGCGGATTATGACCCCATCCCTTCCATCTCCAAATTAATCTTGGTGTCACCTGACAAAAGCTTTTTATTACAGAACTGTGTTGACTTTTGAAATGATTTCCATCTGTCTGTTGGGTCTAATCTGGCCTTTCTGCTCTTGAGTGTTACCAGTGGTTTGTATCTTGAGGTAAATTCTGTATTGACATTCATGAAGGTGTCTCTTGAACTTGGACCAACCTTCTCAATAATACTCTTGACTTGATGAGATATCATGAAGGTTTTTTTGTCCTATCATATATATATATATATATATATATATATATATATATATATATATATATATGTGTGTGTGTGTGTGTGTGTGTGAACTTGCAACTCCTCCAAAAGGCCTGGAAAATGATGGAACACCACCAAATCACAATAATGGGTAACCCATTATTGTGATTTGCTGGTGTTCCATCATTTTCCAGGCCTTTTGGAGGAGTTGCAAGTTCATTGCTTTATTTGAGGACAGCACCAAATTCTTGATCAGACACCCAGTATCCTCCAAACCTCCTCTGGTATTAACATCCGTGAATAAAAACCTGTGCGCCCAGAGCTTCATGTCATGGATTGCCATGGCTGAGTGGCTACACGCGAGCTTTACATCACCAAGCTCAATGCCAAGCATAAGATAGACTGGTGTAAGGCTCATTGCCACTGAACTCTGGAGCAGTGGAAATGTGTTCTGCACAATGACAAATCATGTTTCTCTATCTTGCAATCTTATTGACAAGTCCGGGATTGGCAAATATCAGGAGAACGGTACCTGCCGGAATGTATTGTGCCAACTGTAGTGTTTGGAGGAGAAGGAATAATGCTATGTTTGACTGTGTTCCAGTGTTCAAGTGTTCACTGCAGACCTGATTCAAAAAGGTGGTAAGCACATTAGTAAAGGAGAGGGCTGATGCACTTACCAAATGACTTACCAAAAGTCATGGGATATCTGTATTCAAATTCAAGTGGCGTTACCTCAGTGGAACGGCTTGACTGCAGAAAATTCCCTGAACGGTTCCTCTGAACAAACCATTTATGCCCTTTATTTGTTGTTAGTGTTATACATTTTTGCTCTAAACTTTTGTTATAAAAGTCCGCCTTTTCACCGTTACACCTTTGTTAAGTTGGTGGGAACCTGTATTTTGTATTTTACTGTGAAACATGCTACACCGCAGGGCAGGGGTTGACAATCCCAGGAGGGTTGGACTCCTGCACACAATTTTGTGCTTTTCCAGCACAAGTACACCTGATTCAACTCACCTGTTAAGTGGTACATTTAGTGGTGTTGTTAGAGCAGGGAAATCAGCCGACTCTACAACAATCCATCCCATATCGCCATTTCCTTTCAATACAACTACAAGCTATCAAATACTTGATATTTCCAAATGTATGTGGACACCCCTTCTACAGTATGTGTGAATTTGCACCCATTGCAGACACCGCTTGTCTTGTCCCTGTAGAGATGTACTGCCAATAGAATAGGACCCTGTGCAGATAAACATGAACATATTGGTACCATACATGAGCTAGAGGGCTATAAATCCCGCCCCCACACACACACACACACCACCACCACCACTACAACTCCCCCAGCTTTGCCTTGTGGAGCAGTGGGACTGTGCTCTATGAAATGATGCTGCTTCATCCAATACTTTTAGGATGAGTTGGGGAGTTGGGGATGAGAGGGAGGGTAATCAACCAACAACTCTGTTTAACGCCTTTGAATCTGGAAGTACCAATGAAAGAGCAGGTGTCCCAATACTTTTTTCTACTGGTGAATAAACCATCCCCCAGGACAAACCAATAAAGATATGTTGCCTAATACTGCCACCCTGTGGTTAATTCAACTGGAGTACCTCCTCTCTGTACATGACCAGCAAAGATTTGGGTTGGAACTGATCTCTGAAAGGTTCATGATTTACCAAAAGGAAACTATAGAACGGTACTATTCTAACAGCTCCCGTCTTTACCAGATCCTTACCAGTCTGTTCGGCTCAGTATCAGTACCATCACTGTAATCCCTCTATTTGTCGGGTTAGTTATGATCTAAAGAGATGTCCACTGTCTACAGAATGTAGCAGCAATGCCCTCACTAATTGTGCGGACTTAGTCGGAGAAAGGCCTAGGTCATCAAGGACAGGTTGCCGTGGCAACCCAAGCATGGCATAATGACAACAAGGCCTTTAGTCAGAACTGATCTGCAGATCTGTCTTCTTCTACCCGGGTGACTACACAATGGGTTTATGTTATAAAGGCCAGACAAGCAAAAGGCACTACAGGCAGTGGTTCTATATAGAACCATACTTAAAGAACCTAACCCTTTGGATGCTTAAAGAGTTTCTGCATGGTACCGTACCTTCTTCACATTGGAGGAATTGTTTTTTTTTTTAAAGCACTATAGAGGATCCTGTTTACTTACCAACCCTGCAACCTGGCCCAGCTACCTTATAGGACCACTATGGGTGTACAAGAAGTTTGGATGATAACATAAATTTTGACAAATGATTCACTGCTGCAACAGTACTGCAGTAAAAAAAAAAATAGTATTGTGATCCCAATGTAGTTACAGAACACCACATGTACCACCACTTGTCATATACTTGCAGCTACTCCAACATTCACTAAAAACTGATATAATTTATATAGTGCTTGAAGTACATTACAATGTGCAATTTGCATTAATCATTTGAATATTCCTTCAGCTGTTTGAACAAATGAATAATCAATCAGAACATAGGAATTCCTACATCTTTTACAGAGTATGTTAACTAGAGTTATTATCATCCATCTAACTAGAGTTATTATCATCCATGACATCTAGATAACACCATCTAGAGGATCTACAGAAGTGGGATTGGGACCCGTAATTAGTGAGAGTCCAAAATACACTGTATGTACAAATGTTTATGGACACCCCTTCAAACGAATGCATTCACCTACTTTAATGGAAATGTGTATAATTCTTGGAAACAACTGTGGAATGACTTGAAATCAACACCACAACCACACCCTCTTTCAGAATCTCCATCCCTCCAATTCATGCAGCCAACACTGGCTTCTAGACCAAGGAACCCACAGACCAGGAACCCACAGCATCTGCTGGCCGAGGGAAAGTTAAAAAGTAAACTTTACAGACACCTTTACTAAAATAAACAGACATGTTTTAGTAGTACTGTAGATATTGACAAGATGTTCAGCATTGAAGATAAATATGTAGCTCACTAACTGTCCCACTGAGAAGTAGTTTAGTCTATGTTTAGTCTATGTTAGCTACCTAAGCTACCTCTATCATCACTAGTATCTTCAGCCATAACAGGTGCTGCCTCTGTACCTGTTGATTAGAAATATTTCAACTTCCTCTTCCCATCTCAGCCTTTCAGCTCTCTGAGCTCTCTATCATCCAAACACCTTGTTTACCTGTGTCTTGGATTTTTTGGATCTTTTGATGCAGCGTTTAATGGTCAGATTATGTCCTCCTCAGCTGTTTCTCTGCCGTGTCTATTTGTGTGTACAATGCATGTATACACCCCCTGTCTCTCGTTTTCTCCACCTGTGCACAAGCAGGAACATCCCCTGCTGTAATAGTCATGAGGAGCAGCTTCATTATTTCCCCATTTACAGGCCAAGGCTGAACATGAACACCAGACTTCTTCCCAGTGTACACACAGATTAGCGGACAGTGAGGACAGATATTTGTGTGCCCCCATGTGTAACAAACACCCAAGATGTAGTCCCTATATAGAAGTACTGCCACTAGAATAGGACTCTCTGGTGCTGATCAGCATGAACCCTTTGGCACCATGTCTAATGCCAGTTGTGGGCTAGAGGGTTATAAAGATGTGGTGGTGATTATCCACCATCCTAACTTCACTAACTTCCTAACTAATGCTTTAGTAGCTGAATGCAATGAAATCCTCTCAGTAATGCTCCAAAATGTAGTAGAAAGTCTTCCCTGGGCATTATAGACAGTTACTCCAACAAAAGCAGGATAAACTCTTTAGTACTTATGATTTGAAAAGAAAGAATGTATGAGAAAGTGTCCCAAGACATTTGGCCATATAGCGCTTATGTACTCAAAACCAGTTCTGTTCTTAAAAACTGACAATTTATGAAGATCTAAGAGATAACTATCATGAACTGCGCCTCAGAATATAAACCACAGTCTCTCAAAGTTTCCACCAGCTGAGGAGTAGGTGTTTGTAATAAAGTGACTGGTGGGTGAATACCCAGACTGGATGTTCAGCAGCTAATTTGGTATGACAGTGATTTCATTAAAGCAGTTTCAGTCAGACTGTTGACAAAGGCGGTGACAGCAGCATGTCAGCTTGCGACAGCAAACTAGTGTCAAAACAACAATGGCCACTGACAGTATCCAAGCAACTGGCAATGTCTTCGAGCAGAAGTGGCCACTGCTGAAGTGCGAAGTGTGGGAGCATCAAACAAAAAAGGAACTGAAAAGAAAATATGGGGCTGCTTTCTGCTGAAAACAAAAAAAAAACTGTTTATTGCAAAGGGGCTTACTGAGCAAGTCTGCCTTGGTATACTGACTCTTGCCATACTGATAGTTGATGATAGTATATAAACATCACTTACAGCAATTTGGACAATTATACTCCAAGTATTACAGTAATGAGAACGAGTTAGGATACCCCAGCAACACCTTAGACCTTGGCTTGGGCATATGGGCCAAACTTGATGGCTTCCCTTTTTACCTTCCATGAAATATTATTTGGTCTCTTTCTGAAGGAAAATGCTGCACTTTAACATCAGCTGTGGCAAGAACTACCTTTAGGTCCTGCAATGAAGTTTCAGGATTGTTGGAGAATTCTTTATGCATCTTACGGTCTGCTCTTGGGCTGAACTTAGGACAGCCTGACCTGCCCATGTTGGCAGTTGTTTTAAATGTTCTCCAGTTGGAAATTCTTTTCTGGACAGTGGAACAGCTGATTCCTAATTGTTTTGAGATGTTTTTAAACCCCTTCCCAGACTGATCTGCATCTACAACTTCCTTTCTGAAGGCCTCAGGGAGCTCTTTTCAACAATCAAGAGCAAACCAAACAAATGTTTGAAGAACAAATGGTTTAAATAAGACAGCCTCCCCCAAAGTCCTCTGTAACGATGGTCTAATCATTTGACGCTGATGTTGTTCAACTGATTCACATTTTAGTAGTATTAAATGTGGGCGTGTCCTAATTTGTTCTAACATTTTGTGTGTTTAGTTATATCACCTCCATCTATTGATATAGTTAAAATAAACATCAAATGACCATATGTTTAAATATGTTAAAGTCAAAGGTGTTCATGGGGTATCTTGACCTACATGATTGTAATGAATATTATTATTATTATTATTATTATTATTATTATTATTATTATTATAGCATTTGTTGCAGTCAGATCAAAACATCCTAACATTTTTGTCTTAACATTTGTTGGCTAGTAGAAAAGGTTTGAATTGCTGCATTGAAAAATATTGTGTGTGTTTGTGTGTGAAAATAAAAATAAATGCAATTATATTATTGAATTATATTATGTTAAATATTGAATTAATACAGCTCCATTTCTTTTTGTAATGCTATAACTGCCATTTCTGCCCATAATATCCATAATGTCCTCAAAATTCTACACACAACACTCTGCAATGACAAAATGAGAAAAGTTTGTTTTAATTTTTTTTTCAAATTTATTAAAAATAAAACACAAAACTATAACATACATAAGTGTTCACAGCCTTTGCCATGACACTAAAACTGAGAAACAGATCTGGGGAAGGGTACAGATAATATTTGTGGTCGATTGAAGCGCAGTGGCCTCCATCATCTGTAAATGGAAGAAGTTTGGAACCACCAGGCTGCCCAAACTGAGTGATCATGGTAGGAGGGCCTTAGTCAGGGAGATCACCAAGAACCCAATAGTCTCTCTGACAGAGCTCCAACATTGTCTGCGGAGAGAGGATAACCTTACAGAAGGACAACCATTTCTGCAGCACTCCACCAATCAGGCTGTGCACCGACATTCCCCATAGAATTTATGGAACTTGAAAGGTTCTGCAAAGAAATATGAGAAACTTCCCAAGTGTGCCAAGCTTGTAGCATGATAGCTACAAAAGGTGCTTCACAAAGTATTGAGCAAAGGCTGAGAATACTTAAGAATGTTATATTTTTGTTATGTTTGTTTGATAAATTTGCTTGCTGTAAGGCAACAGTGCTATCCACTGCACTACCCTGCCAGACCACTGAACATATTCACAATTCCATATACATTCACACTATTCAGAATTATACTTGGCTTTCGGGTGAAATTTCAGGATGAACCTAAAATGCAGTCTAACCTTTACATTTGACGTTAATGTGACCATCTCTAGTTAGACCTTCTTTAATTTCCCTGAAGGAACCCTCCCAAGGGATCAATAAAGTTCTATTCTATTCTATTCTATTCTGTTCAACTGTTAATTGTTCAATGTTTCAGTACTTTTTGCCCAACGTGCTGTTCTCTAACAAGGAGCTTAACAGCAAAATTCACAACAGGTGTTCAATCCATAAATTGGTATTTATCCTCCTCATGCTGTTCACATTTTCACATCATGAGACCAAGACAACACCTGACAATCGATCAGCAGAACCTTGCAATTGCGTGGCTTCAAACAGGATGTTCTCACTGAGCTTAGCGTGTCTCGGAGTGTCAACAGCACGTTGCAACAGAGTTATCACGAGATTGTCCAACATACCTTCTTAGCCTTCTTTCACCCTGTTCTTCAGTGTTCAGGACCTCCACAGTGCAGGTATTAGAATAGAACAAAGCTGACAAAGTATGCAAAGAAACAATTGGACAGCTGTCTAATTATAGAACTACAAAGTGCTCCTATGTGTTAGGAGAAGCAGATAAAAATGAACAGTGAGTGTAGAAACAAGGAGGTTGTCATAATGTTGTGGCTGATTGTAAACCAGTAAAACAAATCCAAAATCATTGTGCCATGAGGTGATCTCTTAATTAACATGTCTATTACAACATATACTGCTTTTATACCAAATGTGTTTGTCTTATCTAGTTGAATTTGCATTTTATAAGACAAATATGCTAATTTAGTACTCTAATACATCATGTAAAAGGTCTAAATTCATCTTAACTGATTTTAAATGTTCTCTATAACGTGTTGTTTTCAAAATACTGAGCCCATAGAGCTGGTTCTTGATCTGAGCATGATCTGACACATGTTCCCTTGATGGCTAAACACAGTTATGATAGACCCACCTTCAGTGCAAAAAATATCTCTTTTATTATTTATGATAGCATCGTTACACAAACAGACAACATGAACAGTTTAACACTCCTTAACGTTGCCTACTGAAAAGTTAACTTTGGCAAAAAAAAAAAAAAAAAAGCAGCAAAGTAACAGAAACACAGATCAAAGAGGGAACCGGGGCGATGGTGGAAAGTACCGGAAGCTTGCAGACCGCACGATAAGTCACATTTACGGAGGAGCCGGAAAGAGAATTACCTATTCACAATTAGCAAGAGAGAAAGAAACGGATAATGCAGCATGTCCATCCTTAATATTTGCTTTAATCAAACGTTTCCAAGCTTGAGACCAACAGCTCCCCCGACTTTCGTCAGTGTCAGGGGTGCAGCGGAAACCGCAAGATGAAAATTAAAGTATAGTACACGTATTTATGAAGGTATGTGTAAAATGAGTGCAAGTGAAGATGTAGAATGGTGAATGCTAAGGGAAAGGGAAAGGTGATGGAGAAAAATGGAAGCTTTATCTGTAACCGGATGAAGAGTTTACAGCAGGGACAAGTTGACTTAGTTTCAATGCCAATGATACAGCAAGTGACTTGAAAACTTTACAATGTATTCGGATAAATGTACAGCTTACACTCTAAAAAATACAGGTTCTTTAAAGGGATCTTTGAGCAATGCCATAGAAGAGCCAATTTTATTTGCGAGAAATCTCTAAACTTCTAAAACCCTGGACATAGGCCCACAGTTCAGTTCCTCACCCTCATAACTGCCCTTACAATGAACACCAGTTTGCTAGACTAAAATAGAACCCCATGGGACCACACAGAGTGCTTTTCAACCAAAAGAACTCTGGTTCTTGAACTGATTCTGTTCAGGCTTATAAGAACTTAAACATGAGCCTGCGTTTACACCAGTTTTAGTGGAACTGACAATACAACAGAAAATATATCTGCGCAGCATCAGTAAATAGAAGTGAAGATGGTGGAGCATATAGACTACCTTGTTACAGATGTTTGTTTTTCTCCAAAATGCAAACTTGTATCAAGTTTTCGATAACAAACATGTATCAACGTTTGTGGGTGTCGCCATTGCTCCTTGCTCTTATACAACTAGACACGCCCACAGATGTCACCACAGTTTGTGCTGAAAAAACCTACAAACCTTTGGTTCCTGCTGTGAATGAACTTTTCAGGTTCCGGGAACCTGATGAACTTGGAGAAAATGTGCCCAGTGGTTCAAATTTAGGTTCGCAAACCGGAACAAAACCTGTTCCACATTGGTGGAAAAGCACAAACAGTCCCACAGTAGTTTCTGCCTTATGATTAATAACAATAATAAACCTAAGGTTTAAAGGGTTAACCTCCAAAATTGGTTCTCCTGTGGCTCAAAGAACCATCTGACACACCTTCATTTATAAGAGTGTATTTGAACTATTTATGAACACAAATTCAGCAAAGTGTGCATCATTACAATTCTACTAAAGTAACTGATAGACGAACAGAATCTACTGGTTCCCACTCTCTAGCGCATTGGCACTAATGTAATGTGGAGACTGGGTGAACTTAACTTTAAGTGCAATCAGTTTTTTGCACATGATAAGTCCTGTGCTTTTAATTTCCTTATTTCACACAATCAAGTCATTTAAAATTCAAGACATTCAAGACATATTTGGTAAGAACATGTAACCATCTCAATCAATCTTACAGAATCTTAAAATCTGACTGGACCTCCAACCAATTCTGAACTAATTAATAGCTATCATTGCTTAATCCATTACAAAAACAATGGGAAGTTAAAAGGTTGAACTCAGAAGGGGACATTAAGCTCAATCCCAAACCTTTGCCTTTGGCTACAGTTGAGCAACCTGTTTGTACCAGTCAGTGTTGGTTCGCTTGGCTGAAAATAAAACATTAAAGAAAATTAAGTTATAGTTGCTTTTCACCCCAAACTGAACTGACTGAATTCGTTTCAGAGCTCAGTTCCTCTATAACCTGAGGAATGAGTCTCACTAGGGCTAATAAAGTGCGACTGCTATAAGCATAAACAGGCCAAACAAATAAACACAATAATTTCAAGCATATCTGCATTATTTACAACAAAAATTACATTTAAGTACAGAGATGGTTACGTCTTAACCTTTTTGAAAAGGAGCACATTCTGTCAACTGTCTAATGATGAACGCCATCTTTCTAAATTACATGCAATAATATGGGCCTGTTAATTAATGGCAATGCTCATACCAAGATATGTACTGGAGCAGACTCAAAAAAAAATAACAATACAATACAATTTCATTATTTCGTTATTTGACTCAATGACCTCAAGAACAGGATTTCACACTCGTTTTCTGAGCCACAGAACATTCACCAACGCAGCTCAAAAAAATTAAGCATTGTGAAAAAACGTTTTGATCATAATTTAGTTCAAAAAGGTAAACCGTTTAAAAGTGATTCTGCAAATAGAACTTTTTAAAATGTTTTCGTTGTGGTCCTTTCTTAAAGAAAATGGTTCTAGTAGAACCATGAACACTTGAAGAACCCATTGCAAGAATAAAGGGTTCTTTGTATCGTGAAAGGGTTCTTCAGATTGATGGAGAATGTGCTACAGAGGGCTCTAGATGACACCTTTTTGAAAAGGCACCAAAGAAGGTTCTATTATTGTTACAAAGTGTACCATGTGTACCAGTAAAAGAACCCTTTTTGGTGCTATATGGAACCCTTTTAAAAAGGTTTAATAAACAATCACCTACAGCACATTTACCATCAATCTGAAAAACCCCTAGGGCATGCAAAGGGTGCATGTGTTCGGGGTTCAATTTTAAATCTGAGAAACTGGATTTCTGATTCTGTACGCCACACTGATCAACAGTAAAAAAAAACAAAAAAACCTTGGAATATTTCACTATACATGAAATATATAAACATATATGACACCTTTTTGAATGAAATTATGAACACTAACTAATAACTTTGTTTTTTAGATGCAATAATTTATGGTACTTCAGATCTCAAGTAAACTGATTAGACCAGAAATGGAACCAGACGATGCTTAATTTATGAAACAAAATGATCAGTACACACAGAACTCAGTACAAACTCAGAATTCATAGAACCAAAATGAGCCTGATGGATGCAACCTACAATCTAAACCAAATGCATTTTGAGGAGTGAACTGAATTCCAGCAGCATTTGAAGAGTGATAACAGATAAGCCGACACTGACCAGCGAGATCACTGATCACAAGAAGGACATCCCTCATCTCATTTCCATTCAAGCAAACACATCTTAATTTGCAGTTACGTTTGCTTCTGGGCTAATTTGGTCATGAGATTAACATCACTAATGTCAAACTTGGTTAAACGATGCAACCTGAGTGATGGGGCCAAATTCACAAAAGCTTTCCAAAGAAATATCTTATGAAGGAACAAAGACCTTCATGAGAAAGTTTTTGAGTGAAATCGTACGGATTTTTCAACTATTCTCTTAATGCTCTTTATTGTCTTTTTGAGGCCATTTGTAACACATTCTATATCACAGAGACCGTTCCCAAATGCAACTGTTTATCATCATTAATCATTTTAGAGGCACATTCTAAGACAAGTATATCAGAAGAAAATATTTCATATTTCTTTATATATTAAAGAACATAATTAAGAACTTTTTATTCTTCTTGGGAAGACCAACTGTTCTTAGGTGAGAAGTAACAAAAATAAGATTGTTAAAGAATTGCAATTTGAGCATTAAGTCAAGAAAAAGCACATCAAGAGTCCTATTGGGGTAGGATTAGTTTAACATGGGGTAAAGTCAGAGATTCTCATCGACAGTTCATTCCTGAATTTCATCACCACTAATGGGTTATATGATGGGTCATCATCTGCCAATATTTATCAGCAGGAAAGCCACAAAGTGTTCACGTGTTTTGAAGGAGGGGTCAGTGCAACTCAAGCATCCACTTAGCCCATGTGAATCGGTCATAAATGTCACTGTAGTAAAATTACTTTACAGCTAAAACTAACGTCTTTCTGAAGACCCTTTAGTGAAACCAGCCTCTGATCTGAATAGGTTTGGCTGTTCTACTTGTTCAATTTCATCAATTCTAATGAGACTGATGTTTGTGTAGATCAAGCTGTGTGCAAAAGCATCCCTTTGATTCAAGAAATGTAAAGGAATCAAATTTAAATTGTACATATATTTTTATATACATTTTAAGTTTGCTTCTGTTCATCCAGCCTGCTGGATAGACTTGATTTGAATCAAACTTGGGTTTGCTTAGCTACACAACCCTAATAATCACTCTCCCCAACAATGGAGAGAACAGTTTGTCCTCTCTGAACAAACGGAGTAATTCAGGCACCTGGATATGGTTCATCATTTTACATAATTTTTGTCAGATATAAATTCTCAATTCGAGTTATCTAGGAATACTTAGGAAGTATATTATATTTTTCCCCCAATTTTTTCTTTTTTTTTTTTTTTTAAACATTTTTCCTCAGATTTCATTTGTTTCCCATGCAGGAGTCCTTTTTCGTTCTCATTCTTTCAACAGAAGAACATTAATGCAATGCTTTTGAACCAATGCTTTTGTGTGCTTTTCTGTTATTCATGCTCAAATAGTGGCAAATATCTGGTAAAACACAAATGGTTTAAACACCAGATGTAAAGAGATGGCCTGTGTTACAGAATCCTTTCCCAATGCTGCACGTGTTTTTTAAAACAGGTGAGTTTCACCTTAAAACCCTTTTGACAGCAGTTTGTCCATGGAAAGCACTTTCCTTTTCATGTATTAAATTGCCTTGTAAGACATGTAGTAATTATTGTTCTGTGGATTTAATGCCAGCTTGCAGTAGGACTTACTGTTTGAGCTACATTTGTTTCAGTGTTTAAATATCAGTTTTGGGAAAAACTGCTTGGACTTAATGGTGAAGGAAAACAGAAAGGTTTTGAGCTTGAGCCTTAGTACAGAAATTCTAACAGTTATTGAGCATTATTCACTGTCCAAATATTACGCCTGTACAAATGGGCCAAAGAACACTGAATGCAACAGGCAGCCGTTAACGGAAAGATATTCCCGTTCTTCGAGTGAGAATGAAAAAGAGGTTTGTACTATTCAACTCCAACCAATCTGACCATGTTGGGGATAATGGCCTACTTTCCAACAACTGTTAAGACATGTTCACCTAAAGTATGACTAGTGCACATTAACCAACACACTGTGTACATCTGGGAACACCTGCTTCCAATTTTCAAATCGCTAAACCCCCAATCAGGAATGGCTAAAAGTGGCCATCTCAACAACAATTTGCCCACTAAAACTCAGAACTGTGCCTCCTTTAATCCTGGAAACTAATAGTAATAATCCCCATGCAACTGCAACTGGCTTTCAGCAATTCCTGATTGGGACATCTCTAAAGCTTACGTCAATGGTGTGACATCCACGGATATGACACACGTGAATTAACAAACCACAGACACTCACATGGTTGCACCCCTCCACAGCAACTCAAGGTGGAGACAGCACAACGAGAGGTGACGACATAAGCTATGGGGAGGTGATGGCGAGTTTTGTTTTTTCCTTTTTTCTCGTGTTCTTGTTCGTTTGCTTTAGGTTGTCTTGACCAGGTCGTAGACGTGAATGTGGAAATCGTCGTCATATTTGATGTAGTAGACAGAGGGCTTTGCAGGGACTTGGTAGATGACAAGCCCGGTTCTCTTCACACCTTTGTCAGTAACGTATTCCACCTGTTTGCCCACAAGACTCTCCGTCTCCTCGCCAGGTTTCCGGTCAGCAGGCAGCAGGTGCTTGTTTTCTATGGAGCACAAAAGGATGGAGAAGGTTACATTTTCCTGACAGTGTAAGTGTGCCCTGGTCCCCCTTACAGCACAACGAACACAAACACCAGTGAACACAAGCTTTCACAACATATAAACCGATCAGCCATAACATTATGGTCACCTCCTTGTTTCTATACTCAATGTCCATTTTCTCAGCTCCTCTTACCATACAGGAGTGCTTTATAATTTCAGAATGTTGTCCATCTGTTTCTCTGTATACTTTGATAGCCCATATGTGTTAACAGCACATAGGGGGCTCTGAGTAGCTCAGCGGCCTAAAGCCAATCGCAGGTTCGAAATCTGGGTCATGCTGTTTGCTATCAGTAGCTGGAGTCCGAGAGAGCAAAACTGGACATGCTCTCTCCCCACATCACACACAGTGCAATGCTGGGCTGGCTGTCAGCCCTTGTATTTGAGGTGGGGACTTGGTGCTTTCCTCAAAGTGTGTTGGCAATGATGCAATAGGGCAGCTCAAAAAGGCATTGGACGACAGTCAGCATTCAGGTACTCAAACTGAATCAAGTTGTTAACTTCCTTTAGTGACTTTACCTACAATGACCAAACCAATCTGAATGCCTTACATTTAAGCCACTGAATTACACAGATTTTTTTTTAATTGGTGCAATTCACATTGAAAGCATGTTATCTATTAAAATTAACACAAGAATGTTTTAGATTAGAAACAGATACACAATTCTGCCATTTTTCCCACTCCAAAACTGGAAATATCCCAATATCTATACCACCCCATATAGATGGAGGGTATTGGAGCACCAGTGCAGCAGTATAAGGCATATTATATCACTGAAACAAACATAAAGGACTAAGCTGTTCAGTGATTCCCATGCCAACGCTGGGCTATACTGAGATCTACTGAAATAACACACCACCCGCTATTCCTGAAAAGAGCTATACGAAACCAAGACACGCTGTGCTTTAATCACATCCTGGATAGAAGCACATTTAGCCATGTATAAGTAGCAGAGACAAAAAATTACTCACTTACTTAGGGTGACTTAAGGGAGCTGAAGATAAAACCCTTATTAAAATATAGACAGCACATTGTTTTAAGAAGAGAGATAAGGAAAGTGGGTGTTTACTTTTTCACACAAAAAATAACAAGGGAACAACGAATGGAAGGCAGTATTATATCCTTCAGTTTTGGCAGCTACTGTTTATGTAAAACAGTCATCATCAAAAAAACAGTTGCACCCAGAATCAATCAATCAAACAATTGCACGACAGCAGTGCTGTCATGAGAGACCCTCCAACTGACAGCAGGGCATCTTCAATGACAAGTTCCGCTATTGTCTGGGTGGAGATGACCAACGTGTGTATAGGCACCATGGTCAGCACCAAGATCAATGGTTTGCTGTCTCATGTCACACCAGAAGACCTGGTGTCATGGTGTTGGCTGCAACTATATACGATGCTAGATCACCATTGTTCTTCATTACACCACACAGCCCAACATTACACTGATGAGGTTCAGTGAGCACACCTTTTCTTGGCTCTACCTGATGCCATACATAGAGACACTACTTCTGTATGTGTAGATCGATAAATATTGCCCATATCGATGTAAATTTTTATATCAGCCATAAAGAAGCAGTCCATGTCAGTGGTGGCTTACCTGCTTCAGGTAAAATGCGAAGGTCACCATCTTTGTAATCGTCCCACAGCTGGTACATGTACAGCACTGGGTCTTTCTCATATGTGATATAATACCAGTTAGTCATGATGGGGGCACGAGAGAGCACCATCCCTCTCCATTCATTCTTCTCTCCATCCTCTTTCTCAAAGAGATGCTCCACTGCTTTGCCCACCAGCTCCTCTGCATCATGAGGTACCTTGATCTTGTTGTTTACTGTTAAAAAGCAGAATTGATCTTGTAACGTGTCATTTATAGAGTAAAAACTCTCTGTGATACTCAGTAATGTTTAGACTCATATAAAACAGTCATTCCAATCAAACACTACAAGGAGCAGAGATAGACTGAAAAACAACACTGAAAAAGCAACTGTTTTTGCATTGATATTCACTGATACCTGTTTTTTTATCTCTTTCAATTATCAGCACTGAATGACAGTAAGTCCATATTTAATAACAGAAGCCCTGAGTAGGGGTGAGCAATACAACAATATTATAAATCTTATCAATGTGATACACAAAACACTTCTCAGAATTTATTGTGCATATAACTGGTCCACTGACCAGCTGCATATTACATTACAGAGAGTGATTAGTGCTGTTTAATTGGATTAATACATTTGATTAATTTTGTTTATGTGTGTGTGAAAATAATGTGTGTATGTTTTTTTTCTACATAATATAGTATGATATTGTAATAATGAGATTGTAGATTTCTAATTTGCCTGAGCTATAAGCCATCCTGATAACTTTTTGTATGACATTATGAACATTAACTTTTACACAAAATTCTAATTTTCTAAAATGCACTGGTATATTTTAATATTAGATAGGATCTGTCCATCTCAACCTGGACACCCCATCACACAAAACAGATAAGGGAAAAATATTATCAAAAATGCATATTTTTGTGCTGGCTGATATGACCTCAAATCAATACCATAAATAATAATAATCTGAAGTTGATAACCTTTTACATTTATCAACCATAACATGAACTGCAGTCCATTTTATTAGCTCCTCTTACTGTACAGGAGCACTTTGTAGTTGTATAATTTCAGATTAATCTTATTCTCTGCATACTTTGTTGATCACCTTTCATCCTGATCTTGAATGGTCGGGACCCCACAGGACCGCCATAAAACAGTATTATGTGGGTGGTGAGTCCATGCAGTTACTGCATGCATATATATATGTGTGTGTGTGTGTGTGTGTGTGTGTGTGTGTGTGTGTGTGTGTGTGTGTGTGTGTGTGTGTGCATTTGTTTTGAATGTACCCCTAAACATTATATGTAAGAATGAATCACATACAATGTCATTGGCATGCCTGCATTTGTATTCGTGATATTGTTGATATCAACAATACCGATTGTTGATATTGACCAGGTCCTGTTCTCAAGAGCTTCATTAATACAGGCATAGAAAAGTTCCCTTTAAAGCAACAATAATAGAACCAGAGTTCTGAACATAACAATCCATCTGTCTCAAATAAAATAAAGAAAACATACATCCCAAACACATTCTGCATCCCCTGCAATGTAAGGTGTGGTCTGGTGACTTCCTGTTTAGACCCATCATTACTCACCCACTTTCTCAGTAAGAACCTGCAGGTTGGACACCCTCTCGTCTTTGAACAGCTCTATGCCATAAACGCAGTCGAAACCGTCATACTTCACCATGTACAGAGAGGAGTTTACGCTGAGTCGGTCCAGGACCGTGCCCTTCCATTTAGTGAGCGCTCCTTTCTCCCTCCAGCTGTGCTGTATCCTCTTGCCCAGCAGGTTGTTGGGATCAAGGGTGAGGGTGTCACTCAGCTCCCCGCTGCTGCGTTTCCTATAGGAAGTGTAATGTTATGAAAATGGGCATCATGTTTCGCAGAAGTACCAGCAGTACAGAGATGGAACAGCACACCTCATGATCACTACTAGCAATAATAGAACTAATAAACAATTAGAAAAAAAAATCATTTATTCATAGGAATCCAGCTTCGAAAAACAGTTAAAAATCATTTCTTTGCAACAGAATTAAATCCAAGATTAAATGCCAAAGGAGCTTTCAGTGCATGCAGACTCCAACTGATCAGTGAGAGGGGACAGTTTTAATCAAGGCACTGACCCAGATATTGGGTTATAGAGAAAAATTAGAAGGGAGGGGCTGTTTGCTCTCTTTTTTGCTCATAACATGGTACGGCAACTGCTCTGCAGCTGACCACAAAGCACTCAAACAGGTGGTGAAACTGCCAAACCCATCACAGGCTGCTGAACTCAATGCCACTTTAATTAACAAGGACACTGCCACTGAATTGACTTTGCGCCACCACTTATCTGCAGCCTTACACCCTCTGCACTGTTCTTGTACTTTATTCATTCATTGCACTATTAAACATATTCATAATAATGTACTTCATTCATACCAGCCTTACTCATTGCACCACCTGCATGGCTGCTACTGCACTTTATGTAAATAATACTGCACTTACTGCACCTGTACTCTGCACAATGACAAAGTTGAATCTATTCTAGTCAGAACAGGTTCTCAACCATCTTCCTCATCGTACGTAAATCATGAACATAACGAAAGTAAAACAAACACCTTACACAACCCCAACACTCCCCGTCCTGACCTGTGCCTATAGGCCACCTTAATGATTATCCTACACTACAAATCATTCACGTACCTGCCCCTTTTCTTGGACATGTTTCCAATTCAGCAACGGCTGCTGGCAGGGTGCCCGAGAAAGAACATACAAACAAACAAACAAAGAAACAGAAAGACAAAATTAGGTTATCATCCATGTACACAGTAAGCACTTCTCAGAGGGGCTTGACATTGGAGCCACGTGACAGTGGTGAGCACTAGAGCAGTGGTCCCCAGCCCTGCACATGGTAGTGGAGGAGGAGGAGGAGGATGTAGCGGAGTCAGGGTTAGATGCAGGGTGAGCTCTAAATTTACAAGACAGGGGGTCCTGATGGTCTCCTGCGCTGGTAACAAGGCTAGCCTGGGGGTCATGCAGAGGGGCTCCTGAGCACTCTATAGTACACGTCTCCTCCTCATGTCACCTGATGCCCCGATTTCTGCCTCAAGCAGCAGAAGTGGAGCTGCGGCCGGATGTCAACACCGCGGCCCACGTTGCGTAATCAGCTGCACGAAGCTCCTCCCGAGCTGGAGGAGCTGTGGTGTGAATTATAGATGGTGTGTGTTGATACTGCGGCACAGGGAAGGAGCTGTCTGCCTCACTGCCTCAGCTTAACCCACACTGGGTCGTCAGACAGCTATTTCCCAGCGCTCTTCTCCGTCTCCCAGCTGTTCCCCTGAGCTGCTCTTCTACCTCAGCACCCAACAGGGCAGAAACGACCTCGGCGTCTAACGAACCACCCCTCTACCCGCTCGCTAACGTTAGCCAGCCCCTATTTCTGCGGTAACGTGCGCAACAGGCCCAAACACTTTTATTCCATCGCTTTGTTGACATATTTCACCGCCCCCGCCGCCTACAAGCTTCCCCCGGGCCTCACTCCCGACACACAAACGTTACCTGGCCTCTATTTTCATGTCTACGACCAACTTCCCTCTGCAGAGAACCGTCTGCCTCATATACTGGTCGTAGTCGCGACGTCAACGAGGCGCCAGCCACCGACGGGCAAAAACTACACGACCCACAATGCAGCGGGCGAGGAACGCGCACCAACGCGCGGCGTTGGTCCGCGAGGCTTTATGGGACATGGAGTTCTCTCTTTAGGTTTCCCTTTCCGCTGTGTAGATTTCCGTCCCACTCCAACCATCGCGGTCCCGGGAGATCCTGTGGCTCTCTGAGGGAATAAGGAATGTCGGGGAAATCTTAGGAACGCCTACAGATGGATAAGAGTGTCCTCACGATGTCCATTGTCAGGACACATCTCAGGAGCCGTCTGCCCCTCACTTCAGGACTTCTAGGGCCACCACGCCAGGGCTCCTAGGAGTGCACTTAGCATAGACAGGGACGCTGCCTCCTCAAACTCCCGCCTTCTGGCCGACACGATAGGAGGGCGAGGTCCAGGACAACTAGACTCACTAACAGTTTCTGCCTACTAGTCATCAGATGTGTGACCTACTGCTACACACACACACACACACACACACACACACACACACGATTTTTAGCAAATCTGTAGTTGCTTTCTGTCTGCACTAGGTTTCATTATTTCGCTATTTTTCAGTATTAGTAAAGAAAATAATGAAATTATTAATTACAACTGTTTCCACACCATTTCTCTTGATTTATGTAGCAACATGTAAACATATGCTTTGTTTTATTTTGGAAATGTTTATCCAGAATTTGGAACGTGAGAAGAGTGCCATGTCATTTCATGGTTGTTACCTAACAAAAGCCCATGCAGGGGTTCATGCAGGTGGAACTTGGGCTAGGTGAGTTCAAAGTGGGCATGGGCTCTAACTGGGTTTCTACATGTGCAGTTAGGTTATTAGTCGTACCCAGTCTGGCTTCCCAAATGGGCCCCATCATTACAGCCCCTTGTGCAGTGTACAAGCCAGATGGGGCCCATGTTCAACCTTCCCATCAGCCCAGAAAGCAAGATTATAACAGACCACTGACAGCACACCAATGGTAAAGTTAGTGATCCACTGGCAGTAGTTAGATCTGATGTATGATAATTATGTGGGTGGTCAGTCAGGTTGTGACCTTATTGAGCCAGCTGACTGATATATTCTTGCGATCTGGGAGGGACACTGGTGGGCATCCATTTGTGAGGTCAATGTGGAACCCATAGACAGACCTATAGGCCTGTTATCTGGGTTTCTTCTGAGATGCCACACTTACACTGTTTTCAGACATTTTAGGGCATTTATATTAATTACATTTGAATTGCATTTAGATTAAGGGGGACAGTCAATCTGAACAGGAGCTATGACGTAAACAAAATGCTAAGGAAGCAAAACTACTGGCTGCTCTACATGCTTATTACCACTAGAGGGAATACTCTGCCTGTGCATAGAATGTGCATTGAACACCAGACAAACAGCATATTTCAGCTGGATTCGGGAATATTTGCTTACAGCATACAAAATGCTTCCATATCACAATGCCAGCAGTTTCTCAGTTCTTTCAGACATTCAGATGTCTATGAAACCACTTACAGTGGGCAATCCCAGTCCTGGAGAACCAGATTCATGCACAGTTTTGTGCTTTTCCAGCTTAGTCACACCTGATTCAACTCACCTGTTAATTCCCAGGTTGAGTAGATCTGTTAAGGCAGGAAAACAGCAAACGGTGCAGGAATTCACCACCAAGACACCACTGCAAACAAAGGCAAACAAACTCACAAAGAAACAAAGGCTTGGTCTAAATGACCAATATGTCAGGCAATTTCTTGAAACATTTTTTTTGAGTGAGTCATAGAGGCATATCTAGCAGTCAATGATTTCTCATCAAATGGTACACTACCCAAAAGTAGCAATGGGGGACTTTACACCCTCTTGTATGCTGGGGAGGTGGCGTTACAGCACCATACGAGAAGAAATTGGACAAGCTCATCAGGAACCCAAGCTCTGTCCTGACCTGTGCACTGGACCCAGTAGGAGAGGTGGTGGAGAGGAGGATGTTGGCCAAGCTTACGTCCATAATGGACAACACCTTTCATGTACTACTGGAGGTAGTTGCACCACTGGTTAGCACCTTCAGTGATAGGTGCAGAAATGGGAAACCTCCCCAAACAGAGACTCAGACACTCTCTGTCAAAAACACACTATGGATCCATACCTCACTCTATTATCATACCCTATCATTATAAATACAGCTGTCATACCCTATCATCAAATCATACTCTATCACAAACACAACACACGGAACCGTATCTTATCCTAACTCTAATTAATGTGCAACATTTGCTGCTGACAGAATGGTACAAGTGCAATACATGCACAAGTTCTGTGAAATAGTTCCATTTATTACTGTGCAATATCTAGAATTATGTGCAATATCTAGTCAATACCTGTTCAGAAATGTGCAATATCAAGTATGTGGAAACTGTACATTTCTAAAGTTTCTTAATTTTAATATTTTTCTGCTAACAGACTTTTCGATAGCATGTTATATTTTGTATAATGTGCATTTTTGTCTACTTAATGCCCGTAATCTGCTTCCAGTGCATTCAGCTGTAACAATGCAAATTTTCCCCAGTGGGATAATAAAAGACAATCTTATCTGATCTGATCTTATTTTATCTGCCTGAGACACAACTGAATACTGTTGAGTTTTGCAGCAATCTGATATTGTGTTAGTGACTGAGTAAAGCTATTAGGTCAGATACACTAGTTCATGTATGATACCACTGCTGTACAGCTGTATCTGCTGTTCAGACTCTCCTCTCTTATCTCTCCTCTCATTCCAAGGTTGCATCAGAGTCACGTGACTAGGACAGCCCATGAAGGCGCTTTTCCCTGTGGGGACTACTGGACAGAAATAGAGTGCTTTCCATCTCTCTCTTACTATCTTTCTCACCCCCCCCACCCCCCACTCTCTCTCCAATATTTATCTCTCAGTAGGGGGCAGTCATCCCATGGGGTCACCTACATATCAGGCTCATTTTCTGGCATTCTCTTCCATCGTTGTAAGTTTTTAATTAATGGGTAGTGTCAGCATACATTGGCCATATGTGGTTAATGACATGCATGGCAGATCTTCCCTCTGTATGACCCCCCATCCTTCATAGGACATCCCACTATAGAAATGCCATAGCAGAGATTAATACTTGGAATGGGATAATAGCAGTAGCATTACTATGCTATTAGGGTAGCTTTGCATCAGCTTTGGCATTTTGACTTTGGGCTACTTTGTCAGATCACACCTATGATTAAAGATGGGCATGCTTTTCACAGAATGACCCACATATATTATTAATAAATTCCATTAAGGTTTAGTTGGAAGGAAATGGTGAGATTCATTGCTCCTTTCCAGCTTAATTCTTTCCAGGGTTTGGGGTTGCGGTTCCTTTTAATTGGTTTGGCTTCTTTCGATGACTGCGAGGGGATCCCATTTCATTCCGTCGACCGCTCTCTTCATTCTCTCAGCAGCCTAGACCCATAGCGGACCATTAGGATTTTTCATAATTCTCCCACTTGCCCATCCCTGCCTCTGTCTGACGTTTGGTGGGCATTAACTCAGTTTGCTTGGTATTGTTGAATTGTTGAATGTGTATATGAATGGTGATGTTGCTCCTTGCCTTGTGGGCAATGATTGCAGGTAGATCTTCTACCCTGGCAAAACTCATTGGAAGGAATCCGACATGGGGAGGGGCTGTGATGATCTGTATGTGGCGGAGGGTTGGAGGGTGCAGTGATTGATAGGGGTTTGGGGGGTTGGAGGGTACGGTGATCGGGGGAGCAGCTCAAGCTCCGGAGTCATTCTCTCCAGCTGGTTCATTTAAGTTATGGAATATTGCATCATTTGCAGATGTCAGGGAGTCACCATCAATATCCAGGAGAGTCCCGCATCTACAAGGAGACGTATGATGTCTGGGGTAGACTCTCTTAAAAAGAACAGAAATCATTGGGCAGTTGGTTTTCATACAGTGTACTGATGTCAAAAAAGTTTGAGACACCTTCTAATGAATGCATTAAGCTTACTTTAAGTTGCACCCATTGCTGACACAGATGTGCAAATGCAAACAGCTTGTATAGCTCCTGTAGAGAAGTACTGACAATAGAAAAGGCATAAACCTATTGACACCATGCCTAATGCCTGACTAGAGGGGTATAGGGCCCCCCAACACTGAGCTTTGGAGCAGTGGATCTGTGTACTCTGGGATGATGGAGCTTCATCCAGTGATTTTGGGATGCATCCTAGTGTAGGTGTGTCCTACCAGCTGTATTGCTTGAATTCATAAACGCTCCTACTTAAGGTACTACTTAAGGCCTCATAACTGTACCCACAAGTAACTGCTTCCAGAGAGGTTATAATAATAGGATATAATAAGAGGATGTGTGCTGTATATTTATCTTTACTTCTCTCCATGTGTGCCTATGCCTTTTGAGCAGACTCCCTGGTGGTTCTTTAAATGATCTCGAATTCCTCAGAGATGTTATTGATCAGAGGGGGGGTGATGTATTGCATGGCAGATAAGATGTAGGAGGAGGGGCCAGACAAGCCCAGACCTGGTCACTGAAAGCAAGGTCACATTGCCCAGCACGAAAAGCATCGATTAGCATTAGTGGCATAATGTGCACAGACAAGAGTCATGAACTTTAGCATGAAACTGTAGCTATAAATACCATCACATACCAGAGCAAAGGCTCTAGCGCTCTAGTCTGACTGGGGTTCTGCACTTTAGAGACGTTTCACTCAAGAGACTTTGAAGTTGAGGATTAGACCATGGTCA
The DNA here is from genome assembly GCA_034509495.1 of Acestrorhynchus altus. Classification (NCBI taxonomy): domain Eukaryota; kingdom Metazoa; phylum Chordata; class Actinopteri; order Characiformes; family Acestrorhynchidae; genus Acestrorhynchus; species Acestrorhynchus altus. The sequence goes on from CM067502.1 coordinate 24,418,372, forward strand.
GACCACAGTGCTTATTTGTTTTAATGCATTTGTACATATTTTTAAGATTCAGGAGGAAATCGTGCATTATACCAACTTACACCAACCAGTGAATATCAGATTATTCTCTGTCTGTTGAGGCTGAAGAGTCTGACTCATTTTACACAATAGCTGCATTATAAAGCAGCCTGGTTCCACAGCCAGGTTAGACAATTTAAAAATGAAACAGAAGCTTTTGAAATGGCATCTTAATGTATTTTAACACTTTGCATGATTAACATTTTGCATGATTAAAGGGTTCTTTGGATCTTGTAAAGGTTCTTCAGACTGATGGAAAATGTGATGTAGAGGGTTCTATATAGAATCTTTTTGTGAAAGGTACATACTTTTCAAGGGCTCTTCAGTAAAAAAAAATGGTTCTAAATAGAACCATGAAAACTCAAAGAACCCTTTGCGTTATTAAATGGGTTCCTTGCATCATAAAAGGGATATTCAGATGAAGAATGGACATATATTCCATTCCATCTATTTTTTTTATACAATGCTTTATTTAATGGAATAATCTGGATGTGTTTTAATTATTGCAGCATAACCCAGTTAGCTGGTTAGCTTTCACTTGCCTGTCAGGGAGTGAAAGCAGAATATATCCTGTTCTAAAGAAAATATAATGGTACTGTGTAAAAAATGTAATGTGAGTCTGTTGGGAAAAAACAGTGGTGTTATTTTGGCAGCTTTATAATACAACACAGCAATCTCAAAAGCATATATACCAGGGGTCATCAACCCTGCTCCTGGAGGGATATCTACCTGCAGACTTTAGATTCAACCCTAATCCATCCCACCTAAAACAACTTATTACTGCCTTCAGAAGTTCTTGATTAGCTGGAGTTAGATTTGGGTTGGAGCTGAAAGCTGCAGGAGGGTAGCTCTCCAGGAGCAGGGTTGGTGACCCCTGATATATACAATATCACTGCAATAGCACTGGACGTCTGCATCACTCTGATCAGTCAGTGTTCTGCAAGGTGTCATTGTCACATTTTAGTCCCTATGCAGCTTGCTTGGAACCACAAGCAAGCAGAGACCAAAAACATCTGTAGTTCCTGGTGCCAAATAACAAATTTGCCTAATGCAAAAACAAAAAAAGCAGAGTAGACTCCGGTAGAGTACTGTAGGTATCACAGAGTGTAAAAGCACCATAAGTGACTCTTTATAGTAATCAACTATATCTTACACAACTGACAGATCGAGATCAAGGTAAAAACATTGGATCATGTTCTTAACCATTTAAACGGGGCCAGTTCATTGCAGCCTAGTAATGCAGGCACCTATGCACAGAATGAAAATCAAGAAATGGCATTCCAGCCTGCAAATGCCCATTTCTCTCCCCAGATCTGCTTCACTGTAGGGTGTTAGGATGCTAAATTTGTCTCTGTCTCACTTACTGTTCTCACTTTCTTTAATTAGCAAGATTCTAGAGACTGGAGTTCTTTTTTAGGTTTAAATTTACACCGTGTTCTCGGCTCACTCGATGATGTGCCCGGCACTTTCCTTTTCTTTCACTGCACTGCAGTTTCTACAGATTGCACCACAAAAGACAACTCATGAGCCTCTGAAAGCAGATCACATGCACGACGGAGTATGCATACGTAAACCGTGTTTTGGCAAACTCAGTTTGACTTTTCCCAAGCACTAGACATGCTGTCACCCTCAGCTGAGATGACTCAGGTTTGAATGGTCAGGAACAACCCAGAACCACCCATACACAACCCTGCCTGCCACAAACAAGAAGCTGCTGGACACCAGTGTGACTGTCTACAGCTAAGCAAGGCCGCTGTCAATAAAAAGAAGACCCTGCTACAACGCCAACACATTTAAGCTCAACTAATGTTTGTTGCTGACCACACTGGCAAAGAAAAGGCCTTCTGACCTTTTAGAAGAAACCTTTACCTCTCTGGCAGGTGTGATACCATGATTACAAAAGTGTTTCAGCAACTGCACTGACCCTTGCAACACCATAAATTCTGGTAGTGGGATATTGCATTTACACTTTCCCCATATATATTCTTGACCACATCACTGTGACCAGGTCACTGATTCAAGCCCATGAATCAACAGGAAATGAATGAAGTGACCTTGAGTAAGGCACCCAACCCTCAATTGCTCCCTGGGTGCTGCAGCAAGGGCTACAAGTCTGGGTACAAGTGTTCACCATTTCTAGTGTGTTTACCAGATGTGGAAGACACATTGCGATTGCAGCACAAATGACAAAGTAGAGGTTCTTCCTCCATTTTCCTCTTCTGTTATGGTCAGATGAGAGAAATACAGTATTTTAGAGGAGACAAAGTAAGGCATTCATCTACAACAATGCTGTACATTTAAGCATGGTGGTGGGAGCATTTTGCTCTGGGGCTGACACAAGTGAATCGGGTACATTATAATGGATTGAATAATGAAAAAAGAAGGACTATCTATCAACCTCAATCCATCAGCTAGACGGTTGAAACAGTTGGGGGTTCACACATGACATTGATCCCAATCAACCTTCAAAAGTGATTGTGGAATGGATAAAGTAGGCTAATATTAGGCTTAAGGACTAAGTTGAGTCAAGTCCTAATTTGAACATTAAAGTTGGGTCCATGTAAGGATAACAAAAACTTTACTTTTTTTATTAACTCTACTAATTCTACTAATTCATTCTACTAAATCAGCTAGATTTATCAAAGGTAGATTATCAAAGTCCTGGTGGTGGTGACTTTAACACACTCGCTGATGTATATGAGGACAGCAGATGTGAAATCCCCCAGATCCAGTTTCCCCACATTCATAGCAGCTTCCTTGAAGACCTGCCTGTCTGTACGTTCAAAGCAGTCCTGCAGTACAGAGTCACACAGTGATGGTCTTCTGTGTAGGTCTGGAGCTTCTCAGCAGGGTGGTAGGCAGGAACTAGTATAATGGAGATGTAATCAGACACCCAGTTGAGGGTAGGGGCAGCTCTGTATGCATCTCATACATTGGTATAAACATGGTCCAGTGTGTTATTTCCCCATGTTGGTATGGTGACATGCTGATAAAACCTTGGCAAGTGTGTGTCAGTTTTATGTGGTTAAAATCCCCAACCACCACGCAAAAAGGCTCCAGGTGCTTCCTCTGAAGTAAGCTGATGTCATGCAGCTCCTTCAGTGCATCATTTGCTATGTAGACACTGGTGACGTATGCCACCGTAAACGTGCGAGGTAAATATTCTAGCTGACATTTCACAGTTAGCTGCTCTACAGCCTTGGAGCAGTAGCTGTTTATCCAAGTACAGTTTGTGCACCAACCTTTGATTACATAGATGCATAAGCCACCTCTCTGGGCTTTCCCCAATAGCTGGTTGTGGTCCACATGGAAAAGCAGCCAACCATTGATCTGGAAGGTCCAGCATGTTGTTATCTAGCCATGTTTCCGGAAACAAAGTACAGCACAGTTCCTCCGTGAGTTTCCTCATCTCCTCCGAAACACTCATCCTCACCCACAGAAGGTCCAGCTTTTGTCTAGAGAGAGGACGTCAGCCAAGAACAGGGACCTTATTGGTGGTCTGTTAGCCATCAACAGGTTTCTTGCTTTTTTTCTAAGCAAAGGGAACCATATCTAAATGATTGTCTGTGATAATTGACTCTATGCTCTAGATCTATCAAATAAGACATAGTGTTGTAAAACACTGAGGTTTACCTTTAAATTTCACTCGCAATACTCAAGAGGATTTCCCTTCAGAGATTTTAAATTTGCAACCTGTGACTGCCTCAAATGCTCCTTGAGGAATAGCTTCAGATGAAAAATTCATGCCTAATGTTATTAGCTTGCAAATGTAAATGACATGTGCCCTGCTCTGACCCTGAATACAGGGGGTTTAGAGGGGGTGTGGGCTAGGATGCGGCTGTAGATCTCTCGTAACAGAGAGAAGCGTGCACTCATAATTGCCCCCATTTGGAATAACCAGAGCCACCATGGCTCTTTATTTAGTGCCGGGGATTAGCTTTATTATTTGCTTTTAAAGTCTCCGACTTCTCCTCACACACAATTGACCCTGTAACAAAAGCCCAGTGGACCAACTTTCATCTAAGTGCAAGAAACTAATTAAGCAAAGAGAAGGATTATATATGCGTGTGTGAATGTGAGAGAGAGAGAGTGAGTAAGAGAGAGAGTAAGAGAAATTTTGTGGCCACAGAATATCAGAAACATGCATTTGAGTTGCTTGTCATCTTACTGAGTATATCCTGCTGTTGTACATTTTCTGCAGCTGCCTTGATCATACAAGCAAAGAAACTAGACTAGACTAGACTAGAAACTTATTGGGGCTTAAGAACCAGTTTCTTCATCTACCTTCATCCATCATATACCTGCAACACCAAGCCCCCTCGCAACTAGATAAGGGGAATGGCACAGTGAGGATCCTGTTTCTGGACTTCCCAAGTGCTTTCAACACCATCCAGCCCCTTATTAGGACAAATTGAATGAGATGTGAGTGGACCCCTGCCTGGTCACCTGGATCTCCAGCTACCTCACAGACAGGTCGCAATATGTCAGACTGAAGGACATCACCTCTGACACTGTGATCAGCAGCACTGGAGCACCACAGGGCACGGTGCTGTTCCCTCTTCTCTTCACCCTGTACACAGCAGACTTCTGCTACAACTCAGAGCTGTGTCACATCCAGAAGTTTGCTGATGATACAGCCATAGTTAGATGTATCAGAGATGATAGAGAGGAGGAGTATCGGAGCCTGGTGAGGGACTTCGCAGCCTGGTGCCACACAGGAATCATCTGCAGCTCAACAGCTCAAAGACCAAGGAGGTGGTCATTGACTTTGGGAGGACCAGACCAAAGTCACAACCAGTTCTGTTTGAGGGAGAAAAGGTGGAGGCTGTGGACTCCTATAAGTACCTCGGACTGTGGCTGGACAGCAAGCTGGACTGGACATGTAACATTGACCTCCTATACAGAAATTTTGTGCATTAAGCAGTTTATAATTGCAATAATAATGTGCAATACCCCCTCCTACAGGATTCTTTCTAATGTCTATCTATATCGTATATTGTAATGTAGTTTCTATATTATATATTCTTTATATTTCTGTAGTCTTTACTAAATTATTATCTTCATTATCTACTCTTTGCTGTACTGTATTGATGCTGCTGCTGGAACCTTAATTTCCCTGAGGGAACCCTCCCAAGGGATCAATAAAGTTCTATGTAATCTAATCTAATCCAATGTTTGAAACTGGAAGGTCTTGCGAGTCTTAGAACCCAAGATCTGCACTTTGTGGGTAGTTACATGCTGTTTTCTAGGCTTCACATTACACAAACACGATACACATATCATAACAAACTACAAGATTTATCCTATTTAACCATGGGCTCATCGTTGCGTGATGAATTATCAGTGAGAGTTCCAGCTCAGAAAACAGCTAAAATTCACTTGTTTCCAAACGAATTATATCCCAGTTTAAATGCCAAAGGAGATTCCAGTGCATGCTTACTGCTCTGTCCACGTGTACATGCTCAACCTGCATGCAGACTCAGACTGATCAGCGAGAGGCTAATGACATCACTGATCCAGATAAGTCCATCCACTGTGGGTCGTATTGCCTTCTATGAAATATTTCTGGCACACGTGACACTGTGGGTCAAGTAATGTTACATTCTTACACAACTTTGGAAAAGGAATGACCCATCATCCATCTACTGCACACTATCGTGCCTCACCTGGTGAGAAGAGAGGAGTGAGAGATAATGAGAAAGAATGAGATGACAGAAAGATGTAGGGGAGAAAGAATGAGTTTAATGTGAACAGCAGAGGGCAGTGCTTAACTGAGCACCACTTCTTTTTTTTTTGGCCCTTACACACACCTCTCTCCATCACGTCCACAGTGTGTCATGACGCAGAATGTAGTGTGAGCTCTATTGGCCCCCCTTATTACCCATTACAAAAATACTGCACATACTTTTTCCTTTATCTTTTTACCTGACATAAGGAATTTGCAATGTCTCAGTCTTTAGCTACCCTCCATCACTTATTGGTCTGTGTAGAATCGTGAATCGTGATGCTTCACTGACTGAGAGTATAATCGGGCCTCTATCTAAGCTACTCCAGACTCAGCACACTGCTAACTGCACTGTGGAAATCCCCAGTTACACTGGGTTTTGGTCTGTGAATCTTCAAATGCATAATTGCATGTATTTAACCTTTAGAACCCTAGGCCAATTTTGTGGGATGTTTTTGTAGTTTGAAGTTCTTTTATTCACCAAAACTCTGGTCACACATACCAGATACTTATTTTCAGAAAATCTGAAAATATCTGCATACGTTTTACTGTGTTTTGATAAATATGCCTGCAGTTTCTTTTGGCTTGTGGCTGGAAAGGACTATACAAACATTTTTTTAGCTTAAAATGAGATAATTGTGATGGTAATTATTTTTTGTATTGATTAGACAATTTCTACATGATTAAGTAAATAGTAAAAGTAAATAAATTAATGTTGTTGTTATTACTGACAATTGTTAGCTTAGAATACCGACATGTAGCTGCCCAGAAATCGCAGCCTGCAGTGTGCGAGTGTTGCATTTAAAGTGTTAACTAAAAATCAATACTGTTTTTGAGAATCGCAATACTAAAGTGGATCAACATTTTCTTACACATCTAGTAAATTAAACCAAATTAAATTAAACCTAAGTGCCATTACAGCAGTAATTTTCCTGAACTGGTCTTTTGCTTAAATAGTATTAATTTATTCAAATTTTAAGCAAACATTGCTTACTTTATTTAATTTAGTAATTTGTAAAATAAATTCTATCACATTTTGTCTCAAATCTAAAAAAATTGCATTGATCAAAATTTTATATTTTTTATAAAAATATATGTAGCCTTTATTCAGTGTTATATGACCTGAACAGTGTATAATAAACAACATTGGGGCAGGTCCAAACATTAAACACAGTAATTTTCTATTCATTACACTATTTAAACCCAGAAGAACAGCTTTCGTGCAAAAAAAAAACAAAAAACAAAAAAAACAGGACAGTTAAGCTACTGTTTAATACTGTTTATTCAACAATTATAATAAAATCTGTAGAACCACAGCATATAAACAAAATATATGAATGAATATATTTGTTACATGTTTATTAACATTTTTTAAGCATTTTTCTTTATCATATAATGTTTATACAGGCTGGATACATCCAGTACTCACTGCCCAAGGCTTATGTTTGACAACTGATCCAGGCTCAATCCTCACTGCATTTCCCCTCACTTTTCCTGGTTCTGATCAAGGCTCATTCTTCGCATTTTCTAAGAACGTCCAGTTTTGGCACAGATATTTCAAAGCAAAGGCACGTGACCCGTTCTTACAGTCCATCGTTTTAATGGCCATCTTTTTGGAATGTTTCTTAGATCTGGCCTGCATGATGAAGCTGAAATGTCTATAGCTGATGTTCTCCACTGCCTGGTAGTCCAGGCTGGTCATGAGACTATTGGTTTCCATTGATTGCCTGAGGATAGATAAGTTGGAGAAGAAGGTAAGAAGGTTAAGGAGGGTGACAGCTCATTTTGTACTGTGTTGCAGTTAATCAACACTGACAGCACTCCTCAAATCAAGGTTTAGTGTCATATAACATTACAGGTAACACTTCTTTTGAAGCATTATGAATGAATTTATAGTGCATTATATAGCATCTGTAATACCTTATAATGAGCATAATAAGTCTTAATATCCATAAGGTATATACATAACGCTTTATAAAGTTCAAGTCTATGGTTTTAGAAAGAAAGGTTTCATAATGCATTATAATATCTGTTCATAAGAACATCATAAATACTAATATTGTAATGCACTATAACAGGTTTGCTATACTTTGTCTGTTACAGGTTATAATGCATTATAACAAACAGCTTTGATTTCTGACATTAAGCTTTTATAAAAGTCTGTAACACATAATAAAGTATTATATGAGGTCATTAATGTTTTTAGTGAAGTGAGTTTTTAAATCTAAAGGAAATTTCATTGTAATATATCATCCTTTATAGAGCAGTATAAAAGCATAACCGTGAATATAAGAGCTATACAGCTCTATTCACATGAAAGAAACACCAGATACAGCAAATATTTCTTTCCCAAACAGCACTTTCAATAAAACAGAATGAATTAAACAAAAGTGAACAATACAACCTAAACAGTTACAGTACCTATATTCAAAATGACAAGGCATACTGTAACTGTGTTGTTCTGTTCTAGAGTTCTGTTTTGTCTGTTTGCTTGTTTGTTTTTTGTTTTTGGAATCACTAATATGTACTTAAGCTCTACTAAAGTATAATACAAAGTATACTTAAGGTGATTTAATATATACTGTGTATACTGGTCATATGTTATTTTCTCCACTCTTATACTATTAGTCTGTGCTCTTGATTTAACACTAAACATGTTAACAATGTTGAAATGATTCAACATCCATCGTAAGTCACACAAGGAGAGGCATGGGTGCCAGGCTGGAGCTCTGTATCACATATGGAGAAGATGCTACAGACCTGTTCTTCCTTTTTGGTCATTATGGGGAATGTGAGATTACTTCACAATAAGATGGATGAGCTCACGGCACTAATGCAGCATCAGAGGGAATACCGGGAATGTAGTTTATGTTGTTTATGAGTCACAGCTAAGTGCGCTAACTCTGGACATGATCATATTTATGGAAGACTTTTATGTCATCCAGGCAGACAGGAGAGCAGAGAGTGGTAAGAGAAAAGGAGGTGGACTAGCACAATTTGTGAATGATAGATGGTGTAACTCTGGGCACATCACTATTGAGGAACAAATTTGTAATAAGAATATTGCTGTTAGATGTTTGAGACTATACTCAAAATACTATCTCCCGATGGAATATTCACCCATTATCACAATAGCTGGATCTGTTCCCCCTAATGCTGACAAGGCTTGTGATGTCCTGCACTCAGCTGTGTGCAGGCTGCAGACTCAGCACCCACAAGCCCTGCTCCTTATCTCTGGAGACTTCAATCACGCTTCTCCATAGTGGGGGGAGAACACTGCCCCCACTAAGACAAGATTCAGTGTTTTTCCAACAACAAGCCATGGATAAAGCCTTACATAAATGGTCACCTAAAAGAGAAAAGGAGGACATTCAGGTGACAAGGATGGAGTTTGGAAAGGCCTTGAAGCCATCTCTGGCCACAAGAGGAACCAGAAGTAGAAGTAGAAGTAGAAGAAGAACGACCTAAATCTGTTCTTCGATAGATTTGACCACTCAACTGCCCCTCACCATATACAGACATCCCTACTGAATCCTCACTCTGGGACACTACCAGCATGCTGCCCCCCCTTACACTCACCACACTTAACATCTCACAGCCATCCCCCCACCCCACCCCTATCAGCATCCAGTCCCCCTGCCCTTGTCTGTCCTTCACATTGGCCCAAGTGAGGAATGAGCTAAGAAAAATCAAGACAGGGAAAGCTGTAGATTGCCTCAATCCAAGTACTGGGCAGATCAGCATTGCAGTGTAGTTGAGTGCATGTTCAACATGAGCCTGAGGTTGGGAAGAGTACATCTTGTGTGGAAAACCTCTTGTGTGGTAGCTGGACCAAAAATGCAGCACCCAAAGGACCTCAACAGCTACATGCTGGTGGCACTGGAGTCACTGGACAGGCTGGTACTTACCCATCTCTGCCCTTTGGTGAGTGCATTCATGGATCCTTTTCAGTTCACCTACCTGGTGCTTTATAGATGATGCTATCATCTATCTTCTAGCTCTTTCACACCAGGAGAAGCCTGGGAACACTGTGAGATCCACCTTGTTTGACTTCTCCAGTGGCACCATACATTCTGGGCTGCTGAAGGACAAGCTGAAACATGTTGGTGTGAACAGTCACCTGTCAAATTGAATACTGTATACCAGATTTTAGCAGACACTAAAAGTTTCTTTTTTTAACTTTTATTATTTACATTTATACTGTATGTTTTCTATACTGGATAGGATATGATAGAACTTTATTGATCCCTTGGGAGGGTTCTGCACTGTTAATCTATTATTTGATTTTGAGTGAATTGCTACCCCTTTGCTGCCATAATAATATGAATTTCCCTACTGTGTGACTAAAAAGGATTATTGTATCTTGTCTTCACTGCTGCTGAGTGCTGACTGGTTGGCATTACTGCTGCTGAGTTCTTACTGGTTGGCATTACTGCTGTATAGTCCTGACTGGTTGGCATTACTGCTGCTGAGTACTAACTGGTTGGAGTTACCGCTGCTGAGTGCTTATTGGTTGACATTACTGCTGCTGAGTACTAACTGGCTGGCATTACTGCTGCTGGGTGCTGACTGGTTGGCATTACTGCTGCTGAGTGCTTATTGGTTGGCATTACTGCTGCTGAGTGCTTACTGGTTGGCATTACTGCTGCTGAGTGCTTACTGGTTGACATTACTGCAGCTGAATGCTGACTGGTTGGCATTACTGCTGCTGAGTGCTTACTGGTTGGCATTAATGCTGCTGAGTGCTTACTGGTTGGCATTAATGCTGCTCTGTGCTTACTGGTTGGCATTGCTGCTGGGTGCTTATTGGTTGGCATTACTGCTGCTGAATGCTGACTAGTTGGCATTACTGCTGCTGAGTGCTTACTGGTTGGCATTACTGCTGCTCTGTGATTACTGGTTGGCATTACTGCTGCTGAGGGCTGATTCATTGGCATTACTGCTGTTGAGTGCTTATTGGTTGGCATTACTGCTGCTGAGTGCTGACTCATTGGCATTACTGCTGCTGAGTGCTTATTGGTTGGCATTACTGCTGCTGAGTGCTGACTGGTTGGCATTACTGCTGCTGAGTGCTGACTGGTTGGCATTACTGTTGCTAAATGCTGACTGGTTGGCATTACTGCTGCTGAGTGCTGACTGGTTGGAGTTACCGCTGCTGAGTGCTTATTGGTTGACATTACTGCACCCTACTAAGCAAAGTGACAAAATTACAGTGGCCAAAACTCTCCCATAGGAATGCATTGAAAGGTGTCTGGAAACTTTTGACTGCACACCTGCTCTCTCAGCATGGACCTAGGGAGATAGGGACCCTTGAGATTATTGGAACACAGCCCAGGCCTCTCTCTCTCTCTCTCTCTCTCTCTCTCTCTCTCTCTCTTTCTCTCCCATGCACATTGTGCTACAGTGCAGCATGCAGAAACAAAGCTGCCATTGGTTGGCATTACTGCTGCTGAGTGCTGATTGGTCTTGGGTATTAATTAATATCCTTGTCAATCTAATCATTATGTCAGGATGCAATGGAAAATAGACAAGAGCAGAGTACTATACCATGAGGCTTTATTGTAGGGCTTAGGCAAAGTGGTGTGGTCAACAACAGTCCGGGTCAAAACCAGAAGCGGCAAACAAGAACAAATGGAACATACCAAAAGACACAGTAATAATAACAGGCAAGAGTCAAAAACCAAGCAAACAATATATCACAGGACAGGCGAGAGACAATGTACAAATGGGGAAAAATGGTCACTGAAATAGCAATAACAAGAACAAGGTCGCTTCATTGTGCTGGTAATGGCAAAACTTATCTTCAGCTGAAAAACACTCTGGATGGTCAATTTCGAAACAGGATTTCAGATTTACAGGATTTGTGTTTTTTAGTTATTATAAGCATAAAATATTAGACACAAGTACATTACTTTTCAAAACATGGTAAATAGCATGGAAAATAATATCTGGCATGACTGCCTCCTATGAATATATTTTTGTGTGTTCAGAGAGAGAGAGACAGAGAGGGAGAGAGAGAGAGGGAGAGAGGGAGAGAGAGAGAGAGAGAGAGAGGAGGAGGGGTAAAATATGTGTATGAGGTGTGTGTGGTGATCAGATATTTAACACCTCATTGTGACAGCTCTCTCCAGCAGTGAGCTTTCAGATGTGAAATACTGATGTGTCTCATGACGCAAGCAGTGACTCAGCCACCTGCCATACAGCCACTTAAAACTACATTACCCATGTACCCCTGTCAGTCACATCACAATAAACCACTGCAATCAACAAGAGGGGCCTTCAAGACTCATGTGGCTCTCCTGGATGTCTTCTTCACCCTCAATTCTTTTATTCTGTTCCTTCTCTCTCTCTCTCTCTCTCTCTCTCTCTCTCTCTCACACACACACACACACACACACACACACCTCTCTGCTTGCTGTGTGTATAAAAAGTGTCTGTCAAATGGTGGGTTGGCGTATGTGGGTTGTCAGTATGCTGCCTTCCTGTCAAGTCAAAATTCTCCTAAATAGATTCTGGATGAGCCTCCTCTTCATATTAATAATTTCTCGTTGCATAACCTTCATGTAAATATGCCTCAGCTACCTCATCAGCTACACTCTTCCGGCTATGAAATATTCACAATGCAGTTGTAGCATTTGTGAACATAAAGATTTAAACATACTCCAAACCTGGGGTTAAACCCACTTTACCTTTAAAACTCTAGGCTAATATTGTGGAATGATTTTGTAGTTTGATGTACTTTTATTCACCTAAACATTATAGGAGAAAGTCACACATACCAGATATTATTTTCTGGAGGTCCTAGCCTATTTGTCTTCATTTGACATGTAAATATTAACAAAATTTAAATGTGTATGGATTTGACCATGTTTTGATGAAAAAAAGTACTTGTGTCTTCAGTTTGTACATTTTCTGCTCATCAGGACAAAAACATTTTGATCATGTAAAACATTTGTGTTTTTCAGGTGAAAATGTAATAATGTATACATTATTTGTAGTGATTAGATGGACAAGAATATTTATAATAATATATTCTTCAAAATACTTGATAGCGATCCAAATTCAAAAAAACAACCTGAACGTCTTTTATTATTTTTATTATTTATGTATGTATGTATCAGTAGTATCCCTTCTCAGGACTTTTATTCTGAAATTTGAGCCATGTGAGCAAAGAAAGAGAGTAAACAACCCCTCCCTTCTCATTTTCCTCTATAACCTAATATCTAGGTCAGTGATGTCATTAGCCCTGCCCACTCTGGATGAACAGCCAGAGACTGCATGCAGGTTGAGTCTGCATGGATGCTCCTTTGGCATTTAAACTGTGATTTAATTAATTCAGTTGGATTTTAGTTTTTATCAGAGCTGGATAACTCTCATCACATATGTTCTTACATTGACTCATCATATATGTGTGTCATGTTTGTAAGTTTGTAGCCTGAGGGAGTTTTTCCTTGCCACTATTTTCCTTTTTGTAAAAAGTGCTACAGTACAGGCCAAAAGTTTGGACACCTTCTTATTCTCAGTTTTCTGTATTTTCATGTCTATTTACATTGTAGATTCTCACTGAAGGCATCAGAACTTTTTTATATTCTGGTTTCTTCAAAATAGCCACCCTTTGCTCTGATTACTGTTTTGCACACTCTTGGAATTCTCTCAGTGACCTTCAAGAGTCACCTGAACTGTTTTTTCCAACAGTCTTGAAGGAGTTCCCAGAGGAGGCTCTTTGAGAGAATGCCAAGAGTGTGCAAAGCAGTAATCAGAGCAAAGGGTGGCTATTTTTTAAGAAACTAGAATATAAAACATGTTTTCAGTTTTTTTGTTAAGTACAAAACTCCACATGTGTTCATTCATAGTTCTGATGCCTTCAGTGAGAATCTACAATGTAAATAGTCATGAAAATACAGAAAACTGAGAATGAGAAGGTGTGTCCAAATTTTGGCCTGTACTGTATATAAATAAACTTTGATTGGTTTGATTGATTGTAATTTACTGTGATCCTGAGTTATAAATCCTAGAAACAGCAGGTTCTGAGAGTTAACTGGCCAGGACACACTGTATGTCCGAATGTTTGTGGACACCCCTTCTAATAAATGCATTTGGCTACTTTAAGCACTGCAGTGACACTGACATGGTGGTGGTGTGTTAGTGTGTGTTGTGCTGGTACAAGTGGATGCGGCACAGCAGACCTGCTAGACTGTTTAAACACTGTGTCCACACACTGTCCACTCTGTTAGACACTCGTACCTAGTTGCTTCTCCTTGTAGATATAAAGTCACTGGACTGGACTGTGTCAGAGTCCGCTAAAGCTCTCGCTCTTGGAACTGGACATTGTTATTGTTGTTTTGGTTGCATAACCTGGCAACTTGTAATTCTACTAGAAAACACGTGGAAATATGAAAGGGGCCTATTATTGAACATCTGAGTCATCATTTTCCACTCTGTCATATTATACTAGAGGCCAGTTGTCACATTCTGCCATTTAAGCATTGTTTTTGCCCTTTGCCTGAAATAGCAGGGCAGCTCACTAGATTTTGAGACCTTCGCTCTGTCTTGTATGCTCTCACTCTCGCTCTCTTCTTGTGTAATGGATTTTGGGGTTTTAGGTTCTTGTGTCATCTCATCAGTTCTGCAGGTTCCAAGTCTGACTGTGCTATTTATGAGGCAGTGTGCCTCCCCTTTTCCAACCCTCACATCCTGCCACATATATTTCCCAGCATGAGCTCTATAAAACAGGTTGTACACAGTCAGGTTAATTAGATAATAAATGCTATGATTACGGACAAGACAGAAGGGATTGCTCTCAGTAGGACCACACACACAGGACCTGCTCCTAAAGGCATTACAACACAAACATGGTGGTAGAGATCCTGTCTATCATGGTTTGAAGTGAACACTCCCTCTAAAACTTCACAATCAAAAGCCTGTCAGAGTTTGGGAGTAACCCTAGGGCTGAAACTGATTGTCCTCTGAGCCAGAAACAAATCTGGGGTTGAAATGTGAAAGACATTATGGTCTAAAGTGAAGTGTGAAACCAAAGGCCACCCCTGAGAGAGAGAGAGAGAGAGAGAGAGAGAGAGAGAGAGAGAGAGAGAGAGAGGGGCCTGGGCTGTGTTCCAATATTCTCAGGTGTCCCTATCTCCCTAGGTTCCTACTAGCTCATCTGAAATGGCTGAAAGAGCACTGATTTTTGGCAGCAAACACCCCCTTTGAAATCCCAGCCATATCGCACCTCCCTGTGTTGTGGCATTTCTGGGTGAACAGAGAGAGGTGTGGAGTGGTGAAGGGCTGCAGTCCAGAACTCATCCAGTTTCTTTTCCAGTTTCTTTGATTAGGCTTTAGAAATATGGCAGCTTTTCATTAAACTGGAATAGTAAACAGTTCTTTTTTTCCCCAGAGGCCTGACACAAGCTTGTTTTTATGAAGCCTAAAGATGATAAATGTGATCTCTTTTTTGAGTTAAACTATTTGATTTTAAGAATTTAGATCTTGATCAGGCCTGAAATTTAGATTCAAACTCAAATATAGCCCCAACAATTGGTTTGGACCAACTAAAATCATAAATCAGATAAGGCTGACAGATAAAGATCAGCAAGGGAGGTCGCAGTCAGCCTCTGGTGTGGTGGCAGGGGTGCCCAAGGTCAGACTCTATAGGGGTGGCAGGTTTGCCCAAGGTCAGCCTCTAAAGGTTTGGCATGGGTTTCTGAGGTCAACCTCTGAGGGTGGAAGGGGTGCCCAAAGGTCAGTCTCTGAACAGGTGGCAGGGGAACCCAAGGTTAGCCTCTGGAGGGGTGGCAGGGATGCCTGAGGTCAGCCTCTGAAGTGGTGGCAGAGGACCCTGAGGTCAGCCTCTGAAGGGATGGCAGTGGTGCCTGTGTTCAGCTTCTGAAGACGTGGCAGGGGAACCCAAGGTCACACTCTGAAAAAGCAACAGGGGACCTAGGCAGTGGGACTGAATTTAAGAGTAATACAATATATTTTACTTTCTTCAGAAACAGTCCCCCTGGGCTTAACATTGATTTGAGCTGAAACGATCCATCTGCTCTGTTCAGAGGTTGCAGTCCTGCAGTTTTTGAAGGTGGGCCGAAGCCCTGTGACCTGTGTAGTTTTCTCACAGTCTCTCCAAAAGTGCAAAAACTATAATTGGACTCACACAGAAGCATATTTTCAGCTCTTGTGGATGCAAAACCTTTCCAACCCAGATGACTCACTCTTTGTTAGTAATTCAGAGTCATCTCTTTTGTCCTCTCAACGCAATACCAAGCAAACACCTGCTCATGTGTTTTGTGTTCCTCAGAATTCTGTGAGATCTGCAAACCTGCCGTGTTTTGATATCACTTTTAGAGATATCAATACACGGACATGTCCCCAGAGAACTGCTCGGTCAGCTCCATTTCTGAAGCCGTGCCTGCTGAGTCTTGCTCCCAGAGGAGCTGAATGGTCCCTGTGTCGGTGTTGTCTTCAAAGAATGGCCCTGTGGAGATGAACCATGGGCTAAAGGAGGTAATGAAAGTGCTGTGGATAACTGTCTTTATCGGACATTAAGGTATTTCTGGCCTTCGTTTCATGGGCCTACTGAGAAAGGAGCTCCCACAATAGGATGAAATGCATTAAAAGCCAGGATTTTCCTGTTACTGTGTACTTGAGAATTATATTAATGCAATGAATGTATTCTGTTAATCTGCTGTATATTGTGAAGTGTTTTTTTTCTCCTTTGGGCCCTAAGCAAAATTCTGGTTCTTCTACCTGAACTCTGATCAAAAATGTGATAATTGTTTGATATTTGCACCTGAAACTCCACTACTGTTCTCGCTTTTTTGTTTGCTTAAGAATAAAACAGACTTATACAGAACAAAAATAGGTATAAACATCAATACACTGACCAACCATAACATCATGACCACTTCCTTGTTTCTACACTCACTGTCTATTTTATCAGCTCCTCTGACCATACACAAAATGTAAATGTGCATAACTACACTGTGCAGCACAGAGGGGCACTAGGGGGCAGTGAGCACACATGCCCGGAGCAGTGGGCAGCCCTATCCATAGTGCTTGGGGAGCAGTCACAGAGTTAAGTGCCTTGTTCAAGGGCACTTCAGGGTCATGTCCTGCCAGCTCAGGAAATCCAGTCACAAGGCTGGTTCCTTAACCATCAGGCCACGGCGGCCCCTAAGGAACACTTTGTAGTTCTTTAATTACAGACTGTAGTCCATCTATATCTCTTTATCATCATTTCACCCTGATCTTCAATGGTCAGGACTCAAGAGGTCCACCATAGAGCAGGTATTATGTGGGTGGTGGGTCATTCTCAGCACTGCAGTGACACTGACATGGTGGCAGTGTGTTGGTTTGTGTTGTTCTGGTATGAATGGATCAGACACAGCAGTACTGCTGGAGTGCTTAAACACTGTGTGCACTCACTGTCCACTCCATTAGACACTCCTACATAGTTGCTCCACCTTGTAAATGTAAAGTCAGAGACAGATGCTCATCTGTTTCTCCACAGTTTGTGTTTGTCATCCTCTAGCAGTGACACTGAGGTGTTTAAACACTCCAGTAGCACTGCTGTGTTCTTACTATTATTACTTCACAATTCAACCTTAACAAGTCTACCTAACTGCTGTTCCCGCAGTTCATTCTCGGGTATTTTTTCAGCTTCATTTCCTGAAGGATAGTTTCACTTAATTTTCATTACTTTATGAGACATTCACTCCCTTACTTGAAGCAAGGGGGAGATAGGGGGGTCTGCATTAATTCACAGGGCCCTACACAATGTGCATACTGAGTGTATAGGGTGGACTGTGACTCACTTGAAAAGCGGTCTCTGTTGAAATGTATGGGACAAACTGTACAGAACAAGAACAGGTTGTATGATTCTTTTCAACAGTTGCTGTCTGACAGTCAGGAACAACATTTAATTTCCCCCCATTAAAACATGTAAATCTGCTTCAGCAGAACAGGCAAGAATCAAATGCGATAGGTGGAAGGGGGATTCTGTAAGCTTGGGCTGCATAACTCCATTCTTGGAGGAGCATTCTCCAGCAAAGTTTGATAGTTGCCCTACTTAAACATATCTACTTGATAAATAACTGATGAGTAGAATCAGATGAGTTTCAACAGGGCAGTAAGGGGCTATTTGCTCTCTTTGTTCACAAACAGTTCAAATTTCAGAATAAAAGTCATGAGAAGGGATAATATATACATACATAAAAAAAACAATCAAGGACATTCCTTTATCAAACTCATCAAACTTTGCATTTTTTAGGTGCAAGTAAATTTTGGATCAAAACATGGTCAAATTCATACAAAAACAATAAAGGACATTCAGGTTGCTGTTGACCACTGTCAAGTATTTTGAAAAACCTATCATTATAAATATCCTCGTCAATCCAATTATTACAAATAACTCATCGAACTTTGCATTTTGTAAATGAAAGTAAATTATTGGATCAAAACATGTTGAAATTCATACAAATATCTAAATTTGGTTATTTTCGCATCTCAAATTAAGATACTTTTGAGTAGCCTACGATCTCCTGAAAACAACATCTGGCATGTGAGACAGTCTCCTATAAATACTTTTCAAATGTTTTGGTAAATAAAAGTACATCAAACTTTATGGTCTGGGGATCTGTTCATTCCTGATGTCCAATGTTCTGCACCATTGGCTGCTCCTACCTGAACTAAAAAGACTGATATGCAGGTTCATTATTAACAACTGTAACAGAGCACACAGTTCATTATGTCCATTTTATCCATAGAGATAATGAACAGCAGTGGTTCAATGGGTGAGTGCTCCACACCAGGAACTGGAGTATTCCCTGGTGGGATACTGTGGTGGCCGTTGAATCCGATGACTGCAAGTTGTAATGACTTGTGCATTGATCTGAAAGAGGCAACAGCAGTGTATCTACCCTGCCTATTTGTCTTAATGAAACCAAACAGAAGGCATGACATTTCAGAAGCATTAAAGGGCCAATATCCTATTCTATATAGCACTGATAAAGGGACAGAACCTGATTAGCTTGTCACTGAATTATGTGGATTGGTGGAAAACCTATCAGAGATTTGGAAAATGGATACATATCATCAAAAAGGGTTTAACTATCATTATGAGCTAAAGATGTTCACTGGACCAAGTGGGGGAGGTGGCGGACACGAGGACAACACCTATCACCCACTACAAGAGGCAGTTGCATCATTGGGCAGCTCCTTCAGCGACAGGATTCTCCACCTGTGATGTGGGAAGGAGAGATACTGCAAGTCCTTTCTCCCCACTGCTGTTTGGCTGTACAATCGAATCATCCAGAAGCAGAGACTCAGACACTCTCTGTCAAAAGCACTCTATGAATCCATACCTCACTCTATTATAATACCTGGACCCATATCTTATCCTACTTCTGATTAATGTGCAATATTTACTGCTGACAGAATGATACAAGTGTAATAAATACAAGAGTGTCAGTGCAATATATCTAATTAATACTCTGCAATAACTACAATTCAATGCAATATCTAGTCAGTACCTGTTCGGAAATATGGAATTATGTATATTATGTGTAATATGTTTAAACTGTACATTTGTATATTTTCTTAGATTTTTTTTTCTGCTAATAGATGTTTATTTATTTATGTCTATAGCATAACATAGTTTGTATTTCGTATAATGTGCATCTTTGTGTACTTACTGCTCATTATCTACTTATTGTGTATTCTGGTGTAAAAATGCAAATTTACCCTGGTAGGAAGGATAATAGTTGGTTTATCTTATCTTATCTTATCTTATCTTATCTTATCTTATCTTATCTTATCTTATCTTATCTTATCTATAACCAGTCAATAACAATTTCTCTGAGTTGTCAGGGTTCTGTACTGGAATATTGCCTTTTCTAAAGATCTTTTGAGGAACTCTTGTTTAAAGACATTAGTTATATTACTGCACTTTTAAGAATGTGCCCTGATACTGATAAGATCCATAAACTTCGCTTGTCTGTTGATATCAATCTGCTAACATTGTTCACTTAATAAACCTGACCACATGGGTGAGACTTAAGGTATGCAGATTGACTTACACATTACTTTAATAATGTATAGCAAAATAACAAAATAGAACAAATGAAAAATGATGTAAATGTACCGAATTGTTACTTACTGTCACTAAAATTATAAACAAATTTGAATATTATCTTAATTTTGATATTTGTATGAATTTGTATGAATGAAACTCACAGCACAGAAGTCTTGATTTGCTCTCTCTAAAACTGTAAAACATCAAAACAGTACACGAAACCCCCCAAAGGTGGGATAACTTTGAAATATTCCAGTATATTGTGAGATAAAAATAAAAACCTGTTGATTTTGAACACTTTTGAAGCTAGAGAGTGTCATACAGTGTTCAGCTGTGTGGGTTTTAATACAATTAGAATTTAATGGATTGTATTGTTTTTGCAAATTACATTAGTCTTTGACTTCATGACATGTTGATGTCAATGGCACTGTGTTGATTAGATCGTGCTGTCTTTTGTTATGATATGTGTATCATGTCTGTAGGTTACACTGATCTTACGTTTAGCTTAGAATATTGACATGTAACCTTGGGTTTGAGTAATGCCATAGAAGATCCACTTTTGGTTCTGAGTATAATAACACATCACTATTTCTGTGTCAATTAAACATTGCTGTCAGAGGTATGGTGTTTGCTTTGCCTTTCTGTTCACCATATGAGCAGTAATATCTGAGAGTTTTTTGGTTGTCCAGGTCCTACCTGTTCTAGCCCAAGTTTTGAAGAGACAGAGAATTATTACAATTATTGTCAGCTGACAGTTGCCATTGACAATGTTTTATCTGTTTGGACAAAAACACTGCTTATAACATCAATTTGGGCTAAATGGCTGCAGAGCAAATAAGCGGATATATGTAAAAGCTTGTACTTTGTGAATAGGTCCAAAAACTACATATCTGAACCAAGATTTTGTTGCAACTGCCTGGGCAACTCTGCTGATATAGTCATAACTGTCTCTGTTCTTTCTACAGTGTCTCCCAGTCGAAGCAAGTCAGTCTGCAGAATAACAACCTCGACTAACCTTTTAATGGACTGCCTTGACTAAAACTTTTTCATACATCAAGAGTCAGTATGAAAATCAAAGGAACAAGTGTGCAGCTATATCCATGGATTGGACAGCAGCCTAATCAATTATATGTCATTGAGTTCGAGTCTCCTCACTACAAACCTTTACCAGACAGTTTACATCCCAGACAGAGCTGTAAGATAACTCTATCCATTAACATAAATTTTATAAATGTAAGTGGCTGACAGAAATGGAATGGCTCATGAAATTAGAGGAGGAGTAATTCCGCTGTCCTGCTTTCAACATTTTATTACAGACAGAAGGCCTTGGCTTCAGATATTTATGGTTCTGGTGTCCCAGCTCATGTCCCATCTGTTCCAATAAACATGACATTTACTGTCACTTGGTAAAATGTTTTCATATTGGTACGTCATGCTCACATACTGCTGCCCATTATTGGTTACTCACTGATACTGTAGTGCACATAAAAAATATACTCCTTCTACTAAAACGTCCTACAAGTACACAATCCTCCTTTCCGTAGCTAAGCTGAAAATTACTTTGCAATAGATAAAATAGCAAATGACGCATTACATACAGTTAGGCCCATACGTATTTGGACAGTGACACAATCTTGATGGTTGATAGGTGTTGATAGTGTGTCTAATAGCGTCCCACACATTTTCAAATGGGGATAGGTCTGGTGATGAGACCACCACCGATCTCCCACTGCCAACTCATTCCAAAAATACTGGATGGAGCTCAATGCTAGGGGGCCTTATACTCCCCTAGTGCACTCATGGCATTAGGCATGGCGCCAGTAGGTTTATGTTTGTTCTATTCCATCGCCAGTACTTCTTTAGAGGAACAATACAAGCTGCGTGTGCATTTGGACACAGCAATGGGTGCAACTTGAAATAGCTGAATGCGTCCACAAACATTTGGACATTTGTGATCATCATGGGACAGTTCTTGACTCTTGCTTGGAGGAATAGTACTTTATTGTTAATGAGTTTATTAATAATTATAAGTTCATTTATTTCCAGAATTGAAATGATGATGATGTCTTTGGCCCAGCAGGAGGGAAAATATTTTTGACTAAGATAAAAAAAAAAAATCCTACTGCTCAGCTTTGCTGTGTCTTTAGAGAGAAAGATGTTACAGGAGAAGTGACATACAGCTCCCCTGCTTGCATATCACTTTTGACGTCACGCCTTAGTGCCTCAAAGAGTGAATCATAACCCATTGCTTTGGATATATTGGGCCGACTTCTGCAGAGATGCACACAAACACATACACAGCAGTTGACCTTGTTGTCCCTGGGAGATTTTTGCTTTGTTTAGGATCACTGAACCATGCTGAGCAGGTGTGGCTGGTTATGAGGACCTCAGATAAAGAGTGGCATTCACTCAAATTAAACGGAAAAAAACAATCGGGTAATGAAGCTTTAGGCACCATCGCTAACAATCAGGTTATCAACCAGATGATGCAAGACATGAAATGGTAAGAGCATTCATAGTGTGTGTGTGTGTGTGTGTGTGTGTGTGTGTGTGTGTGTGTGTGTGTCCATTTATTGCAGAGTACAGGTTAGGGTGATGCTGAATTATTTATCTGAATTTACACACATGATAAATGTTAAATCTTAGAAATCTGCACTTTGCAAGCAGTTACATGCAATTGTCTAGGTTTCATAACTCATGATCAGAGTAACCTACAGACATGATACAGATATCATAACACATGATGTAATAATACAAGATGTAGGGTTAGGGTTAGGGTTAGGGTTAGGATCTAAAATATACCTTTATATGATAACTTGTACTGGTGTCGGTATTCCCAAGCCATCCCCTGGGGTAACGCCATTCCATAACTTGACATGCCTTTTTTATTGTCTCATACTGCACTGTAAACTGTAATCCATATATATTTATTTATTATGCGATCAGTAGCTGAATAATAGTTCCTGTTATAGTGAGGTTCAAGTCAGCTGTTCTTCTGTTCTTCTTAATTACAGGGAACTTACTATCCATAGTAACTTGCTGCAAGATACAGGTCAAGCTTGCAGAGATTATTATTAAAGGAGTATTATGCTTTCATTACTTCAGGCTTCCGTGCAGGTTCCATATTTCTAACTAACAGGGACAGAGGTCAGCATATGATGAATCAACAAACTGGATACATAATAGCATTTTAGGCCTCACAAGTACAACAAAGCAAAAGGTAAATATAGTCCCACATAATGATTTCAGGTTTTATATAATAAGAGACACGTCATGTAGCCTAGTTTTGATAAGCTCTGCACACAGCCTGTCCCTGTTATGACTATTAGATAAGTGTACTTAATTTAGCTCAGTTACCTAGTATTTAAAATTCATGACCACACTGTATTAGTAACCACAGTACATTAAACAATAGAAAGAATAATGGATGCTTCTGGACATCCTTTCCTAGTCAGTAGTGAAAGTTATTTGGTCTTTATACATTTACAGCTGAATTTCCAAACTCATCCAAACACAAATCCTCATGCCTTCTGTTAACCTTCCAGTGGATCTTCCAACACGACAATGACCCAAAGTCCTCCAAAGCTTGATTTCAGAAGAGAATTCTCAAGTGGCTATCAGTGTAGCCTAATATTGATACTGAACCTGTATATTTATCAATCAATCAATCAATCAATCAATCAATCAATCGATAAATAAATAAATAATAATAATAATAATAATAATAATAATAATAATAATAATAATAATAATAAAATGTAACGATAATGTCTTTCTGAGAGTTTTATGACATAAACAACCCACTTTCCTATTTCTCAATAATAGTTGACAATATAAAATCACACTTTCATGAACCCATCACAGCTGTGGCAACCTTTAATGCACAATCCCTGTAATTCACTTTGAAATGTTTGCCTCAAGTGAGGCAGTCTGTGCCAATGGCAACGCTCCCTATGAAGTCCCATGGCTGGTGTGCAACAGCTAAGGGATGTAACTGGCGTGACAATGACTGTGTACTCAAGCACTAATTTGAATATTTTTTATGAATTGCTCCATGTTCGTTGATGGTGCTCCAGCTGGGGCAGTCGGCTTCATGAGCAATGAGGTGTGTCACGACCTTTTTGTTGTCCCTAGGGATGAAAGGATGTTAGTGCGATCTAGAAAGGATTCCTACCTTCACTAAAGCTCACAGCTGCTCCAGCTCACACTCACACACACAGCTGGGATACACACAGGGGTTGTGCCCTAAAGAATCAATCACCTAGCAACTAGCCTTACTACAGCTACTTCATCTACTCCAGCTACTACAGCTACTCCAGCTGTTACATATATTACATGTCCTCCAGCAAGTCTGGCTACTCCACCTACTACAACTACTACAGCTACTCCAGAAACTCCAGCTACTAAATCTACTCCAGCAACTCCAGCTACATCTACTCCATCCTCTACATATATTCCAGCTGCTACATCTACTCCAGCAACTCCAGCTACAACATCTGTTCCTGTGACTAAACGTACTACATCTTTTCAAGCTACTACATTTATTATATCTACTCCAGCAACTACATCTAATCCAGCTACTACATCTACTACAGCAAGTCCAGCTACTATATCTACTCCAGCAATTCCAGAACATTTTATCAGGAAGACACATGGTTCCCTCTGTGTCTTAAAGTGGCAATTTACTGGGAAATCAAATTTATCCTGCTTTTGTTGGAGTAAATGTCTCTACTGTTCAGGGAAGGCTTTCTACTAGATTTGGCAACATTGGCATTGAGTCCTCTGCTGCTGTCCTCTGTGATACTGTCCTCACTGGGATCTTCACATTGGCTCACGTATGCCACATTAGAGCCTGTATTACCAGCTTATGATTTTTTAACCTACATAGACTTTCATATTAATACTCTGCCTGTATCTTATACTCTCACATTCTCTCATAACTCATACTCATCCAAACTTGGCCTGCTCACATTTTAGCAATAGTTCTTTGTCTGTGCTATGCAGTGTTGACCAGAGGAGGATGGGTTCCCCTTTTTCAGCCTTGGTTCCTCCCAAAGTTCCTTCCTCCTAGTCTGAGGGAGGTTTTCCTTGCTACTGTCACCCACTGGCTTGCTCATAAGAGGCTTTCTGTAAAGCTGCTTTGTGACAACATCTTTCTTGTAAAAAGTGCTATACAAATAAAATTTGATTGATTTGATTGCATTCAGAGACAAGAGCATTAGTGAGGTCAGGATGGTTGGATGATTACCACCTCACCTCATCCCAATTCCACAACTCATCCCAAAAGTACTGGATGGAGTTCCATCATTCCAGAGAACACAGTTCCACTGCTCCACAGCTCAATGCTGGAGACTTTATACCCCTCTAGCCTATGCCTGGCATTCAGTCTGATGCCAAAAGGTTCAAATGCTCCAGAGAGTCATATTCTATTGGCAGTACTTCTCTACAGGCACCAGACAAGTTGTGCATTTGCACATCTGTGTCAGCAATGGGTGTAGCTTAGTAGCTTTGTGTGTTCATTAGATGGAGTGTCCACAAACATTTCGACATATAGTGTACTTGTTTTGAACTAGTAGGAACAATTTAACTTTTGCAATCCAAGATCCACACTCTGCAGGCAGTTACATGCTGTCTAGGCTTCTTGACTTAGGATCAGAGTAATCTACTGACAGGATAAACATATAACTAACTACAAGATCTACACTATCTAACCAGTTCAGAAAACAGTGAAGATTCACTCATTTCCAAGAGCTTCCAGTGCATGTTCATGCATTCAACCTGCATGGAGACTCAGATCAGTGAAAGGGGCATCACGGACCCAGATATTGGGTTAAGGGGAAAACTGGAAGGGAGGGACTATGCTCTATGTTTGCTCACAAAGTGTTCAAATTTCAGAATAAAAGTCCTGAGAAGGGCTAATATTGATACAAACATAAATAATAAAATAAATATTCAGTTTTTGTTTTTATTTGGGACACTGTCAAGTATTTTGAATAACTTATCATACATATCCTTGATAATCTAATCATAACAAATAACTCATCAAAATCTTGTATTTTCAGCTCAAAAACACTCAATTTCCAGCAGGATTTGTTTCTTTGTTTAAAATGACTTAAATGCTTTATATCTCAGAAATCCTGTTGGAAATTGATGCTTATTTTTGTGAGCTACATTAGGGACACATGTTTTTTTGAAGCTGTTCAGAGCCTAATTCTGTCTAAATATTTACATTAAAAAATGAGTTTTGTATTCTTGTGGGCTGGTTTGTGTTCTAGTTATAAACAGGTGGGCTATGAGGTGGGAAAAGTTCAGTACTTTACATCTTTAGCACAAAGACACACACACTTTTAAAAAGGCACACACTATTCCTGAGATGAATGATAATTTCATTCAAGCAGCTGTCGAGGCTTCAGTTCTAGTCATTCTGTCCTGCACATGGTCCATCTACAGGGACTTTTCATCAAAGGCTGTGGCAGCCTCTGCGCTCCTCACTTTAAACACACTGTCTCCATCATTCTGAGTCAACCATGGCAAGCAACTTGTATTCCGTTTATCAATTACAAGCTGAAACCTTAGTAACCTAAATTTAGTATAAACTAACAGTGGATGTGTGTGGGTCATGAAGGCAATTACATCTGAGCTGAAACAGCAGACGGGCTACTGGAGTTTCATAACTGGTTGTGGGACAACCCACAATGCACCACACCCTGCAGTATATGAAACCCCAGATCCAAGTATTCATGGTTTCTGCTTGACTTTGCTGGGAAACCCTTGATCCAGGAATTAGTGGGTTCTGCAGTGAAAACCTGAATCCAAACAGTCATGTGTTCTAGTGAAAAATTCTGGATCCAGGTATTCCGAGGATCTGCTGGAGAAACACTTGTTCCAGGTATTTAGATGTACTGCTAGGGAAACCCAGGTTCCAAGTATTCAGATGTGCTGCTGGAGAAACCCTGGATCCAGGTATTAATGGGTTCTACTGTGAAACTCAATTCAAACCTCCATTGGTTCTACTGCAAAATCTTAGCTCCAGATGTTCATGGGCTTTCCTCTTAAACCCTGGATCTAAGCATTCTGCAGGAATCAGGGGTTATGTACCTACCTGTAAGGTTGCCTGTCTGGTCCTGTTGTCTTTTACATCACAGGTATGGAAGGTATGTTTACTGTTTACCTGTAGAGGTGATGCCACCAGGATGTTTTTGCAGGGAAACCCTGGGTCCAGATTTTCATGTGGATGTCATTTGTCATCTTGACATGTACCACCTCCTTATCATTGCAGACCAGGTATCATCCCTTAATTGTTGTTTCCTGATGGCAATGGCAGTTTAATACTTTCTATAGTAAACTTTGTGAATTATTTTACAAACATTTCAAGCTATTGCTATGGCTTTCAAATTCTCCATATTTCAGTCTGATCCACAGTAGATCCATTTGAAAAAAATAATATACAATTTTGTATTTATTGTATCAGGTCATCCTGCTTGCTATCCACAGACATCAACCCATGCTCTCCTCCCAGATTACACCCAGTGTGATGCAGACAGGCATATGCATCTGCATATAGCTTTTGAGACAAAGATGCAATAATACAATTGCAGCAGTTCCAATATTGGCTGGGAGGAAGGAAATGCTTGTCTTTACTTTGCTAGTGTTGGAAGCATCCATTTGTGATAGAGTCCTAATGGGGTTGGGTAATTGCATTTTCAAATTGGCTTCATTGTTAAAATTGGGATTAAAAAAAGAGAGAGCCCTATTTTCAGATGAGCATATGTTGTGGTCACTAAAATGCAAGTGTACAAGGTTTTCTTGGCAGGTCTTTGCTCTCCGTCTGTCTCCGTCCTCTCAAGTGGGGAGGGTGTAGAACTGTGTACATGGTTGCTTGGCCCCATTTGCCACCTTGGACAGATGTTCAGGGTGTGATGTGTCATGTTTAGAGAAACACAGTGCTCTGCCAGAGAGACTAATTAGAGTAAAAGTCAGTTGGGGGGGTGGTGGTGGAGCTGCAGTAATGCAGATGAGATTGGTATCTAGTGAAAGAAAGAGTGACCCATAATTTCACATCATTTTTCCAATGAAGAGATTGTTTATTGACTTATAAAGGACACCTTATAAGAACAGCTTATTTATCCAGTGAGAACTATATCTTATGCTGCCTACAGAATTGGTATGCACAGTGCAGAATCAGCAGAAACAGCATTTCTATTTCTATCCAAAGTGCTGCTTTTAAAAAGTGCTACTAAAGTATAGATTCAGCAATGACCAGTGTAACCTTGGGTATTTGGCAGAATAGTCTGAACAACAATGTTTTCCTTCTCCATTGAGTAATGTATTCATTCGAACAAGTCATGTTTGGTGTTAAGGAAAAGAGGGAGTTGAGGCAATGGAACTAACAGACCCCTTGTACCCTGGGACCAAAATTTGGGGCTATACTCCTGGCAGTTATTTCGTACAAAGGTAGAGAGTATGCTGTGCACGATTGGTGTGTTGCATTCAGCAACAAGAGTGGTATGGAGGACAGGAAATTGGATCATCCCCACCCCACCTCATCACCAAAACCCCAACTCATCCCAAATGTATTGGATGGCACCATTCCCACACATTCCAGAGATCACAGTTCCTCATCTCCACAACTCAGTGCTGGGGGGATTTATAGTCCTTTAGCCCATGCCTGGCATTAGCCATGGTGCTAATAGGTTCTTGTTTGTTTATCTGTTCCAGACAGCTCTTTTCCAATGGTAATACTACTCTACAGGGACTAGAGCAGGGGTTTTGCCTGATTGTGCAGATAACTGGGGCTCAGCCTATGCAGGTCTTTGTTCAACATACAGTGCATCCAGAAAGTATTCACAGCACTTCACTTTTTGTTCATTTTGTTATGTCCCAGCCTTATTTCAAAATGGATTTATTTTTTTCCCCTCAGAATTCTACACACAATACATGTACAATTGCCACTCCTCATTATGACACATTATGACTCATTATGACGCACATGACAGCCCATCTGGAGTTTGCCAGAAGGCAATTAAAGGACTCTCAGACCATGAAATTAAACTTTTTAGACTGAATACTAAGCATCATGTCTGGAGGAAACCAGGCACTGCTCATCACCAATCCAATATCATTCCTACAGTGAAGCATGGTGCTGGCAGCATCATGCTGTGGGAATGTTTTTCTGCAGCAGGAACTGGGAGACTAGTCATGGTTGAGGGAACGATGACTGCAGTGATGTAAAGATACACAGTATATCTTTCAACAGGAAAACAATCCTAAGCACATAGCCAAGATAATAAGGGAGTGGCTTCAGGACAATACTATGAATGTCCTTGAATGGCCATCCACAGCCCAGATTTAAACCCAATTGGACATCTCTGGAGATATCTAAAATGGCTGTGAAATGTCACTGTAATGATATTACTAGGGTAAAAAGATGAACAGCAGCATAAGTGAAGATTGAAGCAGCAGCATGAGTGACAAAAGCAGCAAGAAAGTGGAATCCCATAAAGCGATCCCAGTCAGCAATGAGGGCATTGTAGCACAGGGATGTGGTGGGGAAGGGTGCAATATTGGAGGGCAGGACTAGGGTCAAGACTAGGCTCAGGTGAACCGTGGAAAGTATTCAGAAGGACCACATCACCAGAGAGAAGGCAGATGTTTACGAGCTTAATTCAAAAATGGTGAGCAACTGTAGCCTCACAAGGGAAACGGGCAATGAATGAGGTGGGAGATCATAGAGAAGTTAATAATCACTTGGTGAGAGTTATGGGCATTGGTACTACTTACAATATCCTCCCAACTCCACAAAACCTTGGCCACTGGAGAGGTGATGATCTAGGTTGTAAACTTACACATAGAAGCAAAATCAGGAACTTAGGTCTTCAGTGGATGCATTTGATAAGAAGTGCTTAGAAGTTAACAATATACCCACTGTTATTGGCAGCAGGTTAATTGGATTTCTGTATGAGAGGTAGTGCAGTGGAGAACAAGTTTATCTAACTGATGATTCCATTTGTAGATGAGGACAGCTCATGAAAAGAAAAGGCTGAGATATGCAGATTTGGTGGCTGAGGTGAGAGGTGAGGTGGCAGGCATTAAACCAGTAGAGATGGTTTTGTTAGGAAGTCTACTACAGTGTGAATTCAGGTTCAGAGGTCATGTACTGAGTGAGAATAACTGTCAGAAGTTGCTGAAAGAGGGCTGAGGTTGGGTGGGGTAGGGCAGAGTGCTATTGAAGGTATGGCATGGGGAGAGTTATGTGCTGTTTTGTGAATATGCTAGCTTGGAGGGGAGAGAGTATGGGACTCTAGACTTCACTGTTGAGCCTTCTGGAGGTGTCGTGCTTAATTCAGCAGACTGACAGAGGAAGGTGCCTAAATGAAGATCCCTGTGAAAAGCTCACAAGGTAGTGAGGTAGAGGTATAAATGGCAGTGTCAAATGTGTAACTTTCAGATGTAGCATCTTGTCAACCTCCTGGATCATTTCACAAACAGTAAATATTTTAGGAAAGGTTGATGATTGGATTATAAAAGACAACAGCAAATTTAGTTGTTAGACATAGGAAGGTATTCATGTTGCAATGATGAATTGAATTGTTGGTGATCAGCTCATAAACAGCCACAGCAAATTTAGTGGTTTGGTGTAGGGCCATGTTTGTAATAGAGGGTAAAGACAGGATATAACAGGAATGTTGTTGATCAGACCATAAATGGCCATAGTCAGGTTTGTGTTGAGGTGGTCAGACTACTGCCTCTTCCCATCCTCTGTCCTCTTGTTACCCTTCCTCCCTCCAGAGAAAATATGGCATGAGGGACAAAGGAGTTATTAAGTATATCAGTCCTGCACTTCGGAAGGAGTCTGTCACTCAACAGACTCTTCTGGTATCTGATGATGGTGTGCAGAGTGTTACAGGCATCATCTATACTGTCCAGTATTTTGTCCATTGTCCTCTTCTGTGCCACTGCCACCAGAGTCCAACTTCATGCCGACCAGAGAACTAGCCCCCCTTATCAGTTTGTCTTCTTGGATATGCCCCAAGCAATCTACAGTGTAGAACAAGACACTGGCCACCCCAGACTGATGAAAGACCAACAGTAGTTTCCTGCAGATATTAAAAGACCACAGCAGATATTAGTCAACCCAAGGTACCTGTACAAATCCACAGTCTCCACCTTGATTTCCTTGGTCAGAAACAACTTTGGACCTCCAAAGTTGATGACCAGCTCAAGTCCTTCACCAGGCTCCTGTACTCTTCCTCTCTATCATCCCTGATACACCCCACAATGGTTGTGTCATTCTAACTTCTAAAAGTGACACAGTTCTGATTTATAGCAGAAGTCTTTCTACATGGTGAGGAAAAGTGGGGCCAGCAGTGTGCTCTTAGGTGCTCCAGTGCTGTTAATCACAGTGTCACATATGATGCACTTCAATCTAACATACTGCAGCCTGTCAGTGAGGTAGCTAAAGATTCAAGCAACAAAGCAGGGGTCTACTTGCATCCTGTTCAGTTTTTCCTGAAGCAAAAGGGACTGGATGGTGTTGAAGGCACTGAAGAAGTCCAAAAAGAAGATTCTCACTGTGCCATTTCCATTAAACAAGTGTGAGGGGGCTCAGTGTAGCAGGTAGAGGATGATATCTTCCACACCAACACCTCTCCATTACACAAACTGCAAACAGTCCTGTTGCACCTGGTGTCTGAGAAGTCCAAGGAAGAGCTTCTCCACCGTCTTCTTCAGATGTGTGCCACCATTTGGAAGTTCTATTAGGGACATGGAACTATACATGATGTGTTTCAGAAGGTTGACACTCTCCCCAGCAGCAGGCTGAGGTTGAAGATGCATTGGAGTGGTTCACCCATTTCAGCAGTGCTGGTCTTCAGTAGTTGGGGACACACCTTGTCCGGGCCTGCAGCTTTCTTCAGCTGAAGCTTCCTCAGTTGACATCTGACCTGGTCCACAGTAATGTATGAAGGAGTCTGTGTTAAGGGGGAGGGCTGCTGCAATGTCCCTGGTAAGGTGTGTTGAGGGAAGAAGGATAGATGACTGCAGTGTGGGAGAGGGTGGGGAGGATATGGACTGTTTAAACCAGTTAAAGAAGTCATCTCAATAGACTTCTTCATAGACTTCTCCACTGTCCCCTCTTATAACTTTGTTCTCTGCACAGAAGTTGAGATAATCCATCAGACAATGTGTCATCCTTTCTATGTTCTTACAGCGTGGGCTAAGCAGTACATCCCTCTCCATGGTGTAATAGCAGTCTCTTACATTTCTGGGAACCACCTCCTGATGGAGCTAGTTGTTGCAGGCTACCTTTGAACCAGAAGGATGTACTTTGGCTGCAGATGAGGCAGGTTGTGGTCAGACTTCCCTAGTGGGGGAAGGTTATGAGTCTGTTTGCCTCCCTCCCATTAGCAAACAGCAAATAAAAAAAGCAGCTAAAGTAGAATCCAGTGTGGTATGGTTAAAGTCCCCAGAAATGATCATAAATGCCTCAGGGTCCTGTGTCTGCAGCTTTGCAGTGATAGGGTGAATCCTCTCACATGCACTGGTGGCATCTGCCCTCAGAGGGATACAGACACAGATGCCGATCACAACTGAACAAACTCAGTGGATAATATGGCCACAGTCTAACTGCTAGTAGCTCTAAGTCCATACAACGTAAGACTGTCTTTAGAGACCTGTTCCAGGTTAAACCTGTGAATGTTTATGATATACTATGAGCCCTCGACCATTGCTTTTATGCCATTTAGTGTCTTTATTGTTTCTGTCAGCAGGTCCATGTTAGCATCCAGTAAGAGTGTAGTTTGTCATGTCTCAATATATATAAACAAGCTGCTCTAAAGGCAAATCCTCTAGTTGTTCAGTGCAGACAGCTCATCAACAGGTTCACATTCCCCATTATAATGGAGGAAATGGATGGTTTTCAGTGTTGCCAATTGTCCGCTAACTTAGATCAGATGTCACCAGCTTGTCCCATTGTTTTCAGGGTCAGCAGCACCTTTCTTGAATAAGTGAAACAACTGGATATGTATAAAAACACTATGTCTTAATAACAAGAGCAAATAGGGTAGAAAACTGAAAGTGAAGACCTACTCTTCAGCTTCCAGAAAGCTGCCTTCTCAAACAGCGCCAGCCGATGATATGTGTATGAAGTCTGTAAGTTACTCTGATCCTGAATTATGAAGCCTAGAAAATGGCATGTTACTGCCCACAATGTGCAAATTTCAAGAATCTAAGAGCACGAACTTATACTGTGTGCACATCCGAGAACCTGGACCCATCCTCTGAACACCATTTAACATGAGGAGCCTTTCCTGAATTCTTGCCTCAACCCTGATCCTCTGTGGTGGTAATCTCCCTAGGGGGTGGTCCTATCCTTTGAGTTAAAGTGTAAAATGATGCCTGTCATGTAACTGAAATTTCACTGAAGAATTCTGTTAATGCTTTCCTACACTGTTTGGCTTTGTAAGACACTGAATTCTTCCACATCAGCAGTTTTTATCCCATTCCAGACTGCAGCAGGTTCACAGACAGTGCATCGAGCCACACTTAACTCAAGCTAAAGACTCTAACTGCCCTCATTACACCTTTAAGCAACACTAATGTGTTTCTCTCTCTCTCTCTCTCTCTCTCTCTCTCTCTCTCTCTCTTTCTCTCTCTCGCTCTCTCTCTCTCTCTCTCTCTGAATCTCCAGAGCCTCATTGACTCAGCTTGCTGGTGACAAAATGCAAATCTTGACATTCAGGACTTGGCCTTAATTCTGCTCAGCTCTGCTGCTGATGATACGAGGGGTGATATATAGTCCCCATCCCCATCCATTGAACCAGCCAGCCAGCCAGCCAGCCTGCCAGCCAGCCCACCTCTCCGCCTCTTCCGTACTGTGCACCCGTTACTCACTCATTTATTTATTTTATTTCAAAAAGCAGCGGAGAAAGTTTCACATATAGATGCGAGCACGGGGGAGGTGAAGATGCGAATGAGTGATTTATGGAAGTAGGCCAAGAGGACAACAAGAAAACAGAGCCAGAAAGAAACTCAGATCTCTGGGGAGGAGAATGCAGGAAAAAGGGGAGGAAATGAGGGGCGTGATGTTTTGGTTGGGAGGAAAAGCTGGAAAAGTGGTCCGGTAAATTAGGTCTCGCCTTCATCCAACGATACATAGCAAAATCTCTCATTTATCAAAGCTGTCCAAGATGGAAATATCGGCCTAGTTAGTCACGTATATGCATGTGCATGAGTAATACTGCCCTGAGCATCATGGTAAAGAGCAATAATTAAACTAGAGACAGAGAGAGAGACAGAGAGAGAGAGAGAGAGAGAGAGAGAGAGAGAGAGAGAGAGAGAGAGAGAGATATGAACACACTTCAGTGTACAGAGAAATTGCCCTTGCATGTGTGTGGTCTGTAGTGTGTGTATCCACAGGCTGCACACTGAAGGAGTGTGTCCTTGGGCTGACCTTCAGCTCCCAGACACAGACACCTCATCACTGATGCAGCACACTCAGTGTCTGCAGAAAGCCAGAGGAATGTGTGTGGGTGAGAGAGAGAGAGAGAGAGAGAGAGAGAGAGAGAGAGAGAGAGAGAGAGAGAGAAAGAGAGAGAGAGAGAGAGATATGTTGTGAGAGACTCTGGGCAGGGGATAGGGCACGTATTGTTTTACTCCCATGTGTAACTGTGCTAGTCATCTCTTTGCACCAGTTTGGCACTGCCTGTGTGTGTGTGTATATTGGAGGGGAGGGGGCTGAGTACACCAAGGAACCTGCTCATGCTCTGAGAGAGGCTCATCCTGAATACAAAAGCTGTGTTTTATAGGTCATCTGCTTACTTGGGATGAACACAATCTTCAATCTGTGAAAAACTGAACTCATTCAGCACCATTCACTCCCATTCACCTGCACTGTTAAAGGAACAGTCCTGTATTTTACCGCCCTAACTCCACCTGCCATATCTGTATCATACTTTCAATCATCATAGACCATTACTTCAAAAGACACTGTCAATCTGAGATGTTGAAGTATCCTGCTTTTGTTGGAGTACCTGATTATTTCATTCAGTCTTTGTGGAGTCAGGATGTTGGATGATGACCACCCCACCTCACCCCAAAAGTACTAGATTGAGCTCCAAAAATCCAGGGAACACAGTTCCACTGCTCCACAGCTCTATGCTGGGGGCTTTATACCACTCTAGTCCACACCTGGCATTAGGCATGTAGGTTCAGGTTTGTGTTCCAGAGAGTCATATTCTATTGGCAGTATTTCTCTACAGGGACTAAATAAGCTCAATAAAAACAGTAGGCAATGTGTCCAGTAGTGCCCAAGTTGTAACACTAACTCCATTGTGTTTGGGAGATGATGTGGTATGCTTCAGATCATGAAGCATTCCTTTCCTTCCTTCTCCATACTCTTTTCTTTCCATCATTCTTGCATCTTAAACTAAACCCTCTGTATTTACATCCAGCTCTTGGTTGTAGATCTTGCTTAGTTCCTCATTTTAAAAAGTTTTTTTTTCCAGACTTTTTGGCATTCTTTTTTCGCCTAATGATGCCTAATGATGACCTACTTCACTTACATCAATGATTCTTTGGACTCAATATTGAGAGTTCTGAATACAGCAAACATTCAAGTCTTGAAATCAATTCCAGAAATGTTACCTCTATATTTTGTCATGTAATAATGAGCAAACTGCTTTTCAAAAAATTCCAATTATTTCTGAGCCTGTCAAAATGAAGGACTGTGTTAATCCTGTTCCTAGAGTACCACTGCCCTGTTTATTTTAGAGATTTCCTGCTATAACACTCAGCGAGGGCTTGTCAGTTAGTTCATTAGTTGGATTTGGTGTGTTGGAATTAGGAAAACCTCTAAAACAAGCAGGATATTGGTACTCCAGGACAAGGATTACTGGACTACAGAATTCCTAAACATTCAACCATCCATCCACTTTTTCCTGGGTAGAGTTGTGGTGGGTCCAGACCCTACCTGGAATCATTGGGCACAAAGCAGGAATACCCCCTGGACAAGGCTCCAGTCCATCACAGGGTACACGCAAGCAGTCATATATCTCCCTTCTAGCTGGCCTATGCAGACCATCAGACCCTTGCAACTCATCCAGGATGTTGCAGCGTGGCTTGTCTTCAATGTCCCTTAATTCATTCAAGTAACTCCTCTGCATCTTATTCAAATCCTTGATGCTAGCCTACAAAGCAAAAAATGGATCAGTACCTCCAGTACCTGATGGCAATGGTCAAAACTCGAGCTGTACCAAAAGCCCTTCAAGCATCAAGTACAGCTTGGTTTGAGCCACCATCCCTCAAGACACAAGGAAGACATGCATTCACACTCTTCTGTTCTGGCAAATGGTGGAATGAACTTCCCCTGGGGATCCGAACAGCTGAGTCTCTCACTGTGTTCAAACGCAGACTGAAGACCCATCTGTTTCAAGAGTATTTAAATCCATAAAGATTTATTCTGAATCTTGTTAGTCCCCAATCTGACATTTGTTTTTGACAGGATCTAAGTGTGAGGAAACTCTGGATTCTAGCCTCTTCTACTACGTAAGGATATTTTCTGAGTGAACAACAAAGCACTTTTTTAAGTCGCTCTGGATAAGGGTGTATGCTAAATGCCATAAATGTAAATGTAAATATCATACACACATTCACATCTAGGGGCAATTTAATATGGTCAATTTAATCTATCATATATATTTTTGGGAGGAAACCCACATGGACCCACAATCTACTCAGACAGTGATTGGACCAAGGTTTAATCTAAAAGACCTACCACCCGGACTTGTCATTTGTGACACAAGCATCACCTGCAGCATCACCATGTCTCCCAATTCCTAATTGTATGACTGTCCAGGAAGTGGAGTCACCATATGCCAGACATTCCAATTCAGGTGTTGGTGAGAGCTAGGGAAGCATACACAAAGACTAAAAATGGTCCTGGGGTACTGAGGCAGAACAATTGCAATTTGTTCAAAGAATAACCAATTAATATATCCAGTAGGTGGAGCCTTAGAAATGTATATCTGCTCTTCAGAACATATATGTGGCTGAAGCTTAGGACCTAGCTGGATACGTTTCCAGGCAGTTTCTGAGAGACACCATACACAAATTTCTTAACCCACAAGAGCACAGAGCTAATTTTGTTAAGATGTCAGAGGATGTATTCTGTAAATATTTAAAGGTTAAAATCCCAATGTAACAAACGTGTCACAGTAACATTTTCATAACTTCTACTTCATTTAGTTCTAGAAATTGAGACAGAATTAATTAAATGTAATACATATTTTATTAAAGTGTTAAAGTGTTTAAATGGGTTGCAAATCAGGTCACATTTTCACACATTCAGCTGTCCTGGGATGCATCCAGGATGTTCAGTATGTGCCACTTAGGGACTTCATGAATTAAAGTGAAGAAGAAAGCACTGTTAGGAACTCTGTCTGTGTCACTGTGAATCCTTATGGGTTAAAAACAAAATCTCACAGTGATCTGCACACCATTCCACATACAAAACTGTCTCAACCAATTGTGTTTATTCTCCCTCAGAGGTAGAGCAACCTCCATAACCATTCTGAGCAGTGAGCAAGAAAATGGATAGTGGGTTTATTTTCTGGGAATTTATGTGCATAAATGAATCCATATTCTTGGTGGCAAATGCCATGCCCGCATTCTCCACCACTACCTAGGGATAGGCTGAGGCCACATGATTGAAACATCTTGCCAGACCCAAACAACTACATACAGACATGGTGTTTGACACCAAGAGCTTGAATTGAATTGAATTGAATCAATGCACACAACTCCCCCAGAATAGAAACCCACTAGTCATTTATTCTGTGAAACTCCTAGGAGCCATAGCTGGCTCTGGCTAGCTCAAAACAGTCTCAGTCCCTGTGAATGAGTGCTGTTTGCTTTTAAAACTGCAGTTGCTCTGTCCTAGCTCCACAACACAGCCCACCACACCAATTAAAACAATATGTTTTTTAAAAAACCTCTTGAATAAAAGGTTACACTTTAATGACATTTTGACAGAGACAAGATTACAAAAGTAGTGCCCCTGTCCAAACACATATGAAGCAACCTCTATGTTGCATGCAAGATCTTTTAGAAGGCCTTAAAATGATAAAAAACCACTAAGGTGTGTCCAAGATTAATGCCTTAAAATGAAAAACATGAACAAGGGTGCATCCAAACTTTTGACTGGTAATGCATTTTGCTTATTATTATTGTGTTTTAATTGGTTTAAAAAGCACAAAGAGTAAAAACAAGAACAACTCCTGATCATATGCCAATGCTCTCGATTTTTATTGCACAACAAGTAAGTAGTCATTTGTAAGGAACGCTTGGACAACATTGCTACTGATGGAGCAGGTTATTGAAAAAGACAAGTAATGCTTAGAACCAGGAGCTTTAGCACGTCGCTGCCATAGACATCACTCCAGATCAGCCTTGGCCTGATCGTCCACTTCATATTGATGTGGTGTAGATGTAGATGCATCATCCACTACCACTTGTAATGACCCACATTTTTCCACTTGAAGCTGACCTTGCTGTAGGACTATCAACAGTTTGACTTGCTTTCATCTCAAAGATCAATGCTAATGGGGGAGAGGAGAAGTGAGGGAAATGTTTATTGGAAGTGATGGGGAGAAGGGAAAGAGATCAGGGGGGATGGAGTTCATTGCGGCATTGTAACTATAACAGTAGTCTGTAAGGAAGATACCACAGCACTAAATGCACAAGTGAATTCAAAGTGAAAGTCACCAAACTACCACCATGTCAGTGTCACTACAGTGCTGAAATGCCCCACCACCCACATTATACCTGCTCTGTGGTGGTCCTGTGGGGTTCTGACCATTGAGGATCAGGGTTAAAGTACAACAAAATATGCAGAGAAACAAATGGATTACAGTCTGTCATTATAGGATTACAAAGGACTTGTATGGTAAGAGGAGCTGAGAAAACAAATAATTGGTGTAGAAACAAGGATTGGGAAAAAAGCAGAAGTTGGGGGGGGGGGTCTAGCCCAACAAGAAACTGCATGAACTTCCTAATGGCCAGTCTATGCTAGAAGGCAAAAGAGGTAACATTCTTAGGGATAAAGATCTAAATTCAGTATGTTAATGGTATTGAATTTGATGAATGTAACAAATTTTAATAGTAACAGATTTGGTCAGCCAATCTGCATGTTTGTTCCAAAATTAGACAGCCTTGCTATCAGTACTGGTATTGGTAATGGCCAATGTTTTAACCCCATCAAGCACTAGACATGACTCATTTGGAAAAGACTAACACAATACAAATATTCTAACAATGATCACATCACCCCACCCCCATGTAAATCTAATCCCACCTGAACAGTGCTTTAGCTGCGGGCATGGTGAGTGAAGGGAACTGGGGGACAAGGGATGGAAGTGGCTGTTGATTGGAACAGGAAGGTTGTAGCCCAGTGCACTTCAATCGACCTCCACAGGCGACGGATGACTAATATCTGCACAATGCGGCGTGTGAAGGAGTGCTGAGTGAGAGTGAGTCTGCATGCACACACTCACTTCCCTGCTCGCACACACACACCTACATACAGCTGATCATGACTGTGCTTAGAATATCAGGAGTACTGCAGCAAAGCCAGCCATCGCTCTTCCTTTCACAAGCACTGCAGCAGACACACTGACTGACAACAGCAGCAGGGATTTCAAAATTCAGCCAGCAATTCTGGTATCTTGACACAAAAAAAAAACATTTGACATCTAAACCCTTTATTAGATTGAAAACATATATTTTATTATATAATTCACTGAGTAAGCAATAGGAAGATTGGAAACAACAAAACTGGTCACTGCAGAAAAAAACACTACATGGACAAAAGTACTGGGACACCTGCTCATTTATAACTTCTTCCCAATCAAAATCAAATATGTATGTGAGGTCAGGATGTTGGATGCCCAAAGTACTTCATGCAAATCTCCCTAACTCAATTCATTGTATGGACCACCATCATTCCAGAGAACAGTTCCACTGCTGCACAGCTCAATGCTGGGGCGTTACTGGCTTTAGGCATGTTTGTTTATTTGCTGCAGAGAGACATATTCTTTTGGCAAAACTTTGCTAAAGTTCTTCCAGAAGACTGATGAGTTCACTAAACTTAAAAAATTTGAAAGGTTACAGTTATAAATCTTTGGCATTGGCCCAAAATTCCAGGTCCTGAAACATCTGGACCCTCACAGATCCTGTTGAGTATGGAAGACAAGGGCAGAACCAGCACCCTTGGTGAACAAAGGAAGCAAACTAGTAGTCACAAGGAGGAAAGAGGGGGAAAACAAAACAACAGAATCTGCAAATCAGCAAAAGTACATTGAGTAAAGGCCTTTAAAAGACAGGTGGGCGCATGAAATTAGTTGTGTAGTGTCTCTTGCTAGACCTTTTGCTTAAGCTTTCATGGACTTGACAAGCTGTTTGTGCATTTGCAAATCTGTGTCAGCAATGGGTGCAGCTTAGAGTAGCTAAAGGCATTCATTGGAAGAAGGTCCACAAACATTTGGACATATTAGTGTATTTCAGTCCAAACCCCTCAAAAGTCTGTACAAAACCGTTCAACACTCACATAAGGCCTTGCTAGCATTCACTTAGCCTCATCTGGATTTTAACCAGCCTTGAATCAGCAAAAATAGACACAAATCCAAAGTCATTTCATGCACCACAGCTGAAGAAGCGCTTAATCTGACATTTTAAAATCTCTGACGGGACATGCTTGTAGTAATTTTTAGTTCTTCACTTAGACCAGCAGAGTTGCTCCTATAGCTGTAACAGAAAGACTGAAGTCAGGAGCTTAAAGAGAAAGACAGCTACATTTAATTGGAGAAGCTGGTGAGGATGTAGACCATGTGTCCAAATGTTTGTGGACAGCCTTTCTGATGAATGCATTCAGTCAGTTTATGTTGCACCCATTTCTTACACACAGGAGATGTGCAAATGCACACACAAATTGTCTAGTGCCTGTAGAGAAGTTCTGCCAGTAGAATAGGACTCTTTGGACCAGATAAACATCAATCTGCTTTGCCAGGTGTGGAAGGCTTTAAAGCTAAACACTGAACTGTGTATCAGTGGAAATGAAAACTTCAGTGAAAGTTCTACCAGGAGACTCAAAAACTCATAAAACCTTTTGCTGTTTTCCTGATATTAATTCAGTTCTTCCATCTTTCTTCCCATTGCCGCCAGTATGGTCTTGTTGGTCATTCAGGGAATTGGCTTCCACACTCGGCAGGATCTGGGCCTAGACATTTAAAGATACTTTCCAACTACAAAGACAAAGCCAAAAACTTTAACTCTGATCGTTAATGTTGAAATAAAATGTTTCTGCATGCTCCTGAGCTCCTGTTGACCTATACTCTTTGTTGCTGAATGCATTCAAATCCTCACAGCATTGCTCCAGAATCTAACAGAAAGCCTGGACAATAGAGACAGTTATTCCAATAAAAGCAGGATAATCCATACCCCTGAGTTCAGAAGAAACAGTGAAAGGACAGGGGTCTCAAATCTTTTCTCTATATAGTGTCTTTGCAGTAGCAAAGTCTATCTGC
This sequence comes from Acestrorhynchus altus, assembly GCA_034509495.1. NCBI lineage: Eukaryota > Metazoa > Chordata > Actinopteri > Characiformes > Acestrorhynchidae > Acestrorhynchus > Acestrorhynchus altus. The sequence continues at coordinate 24,459,797 of CM067502.1, forward strand.
TCTTTTGCAGATACACAGCCATGCTAGCAATATGGATGATAAGGCAGCACAGGCCTATATGAATATTCAGCATGAAACACGCAACACAATCTGCCGTCCGCTCTAACATTCACATTCAAATTTCTAGGAAGAGCGACCATCTGCATTTTAAAGAAAAGCGCCACAAAACGAGAAGAGATCTAACAAGGCTTTGCTGACACTCAGGGGGTTTTGGAACAAATAAATTAGGCCTTTGCTAATGCATTGCAGTGTTGTCCACATTTCAAGGGAAGTCTGTGCTAATTGCAAATCTCCAGAAGTGGCTGATTGGATACAGTGCACTGAGGGAAGTGAGGGACTGAAATGTGCACTGTATATTATTTAAATAGATCAACATAAGTTTATTTCTGGCCCTGTTTCATTGGGAAAAGGTCAAAAGGGCAGGTGATATATTGATCTATCACTTATTTATTTGAGGAAAACAACAAAAATGACTTGACATGTCTACAAGACAATGGAAGATGCAGTAGACAGGTTTCCTGTTTACAAACATTGCTGGGGAGTTGTGCAATCAGGGGTCAAAAGTGTTTTGTAACAGGTGACAACCATTTGTATTGTGAATGTAAGTGTGCACACACATACTTGCCTTTGTGCTACACATTACTGGAGGCTTCCACTAGAGGGCAGACCACAGAATACTGAGCAGGTTTCCACATTGACTTAATAATACTGATCTCTCACCAGCAGTTTAGACAAGCATATTTATCACTGTACACCAGCAAGGATACATTATATAGATGCAAGTAATGGCTAACTCTCTCACAAAGGCTTTCTTTAAAACTTTACAGCATGTAGACGCTGCGGAGTGCTGCATTGCCCACAGCATTTTTCTGTGTACTTCACAAGGAAAATGGACACAGGAAACCAGCAAGGATTTGCAAAAAAACAAAAAACAAAAACAAAAAAACCCTGCATTTACATTACAGTTAATGCCAGTGCCTATATCCTAAGTTGTCTGGTTGGTTGAGGCTCTCTATCCCATCCTTAGAAGCATGGTCATTCCATTAGTGTCGCTAAAAACCATTAAGCTAAAGTAAAAATGTTTACTAGGAGGTTACTTAAAGGCTTGCCAGAATTGAATCTGACACTTACTGTAATTAAAGGATAGATATTTTAGGTATGTCAAAGTGGTCAGGAATTACAAAGCCCGATATATACAATTATCTCATTCAGATGGTAAATGCTTATATAAAGAAAATTTTGCAGGTGGTGCAGATCTGATATCTGCTATCTAGCATGAAGAGTGCTTTCTGCCCCCTGGTTTCTGACACACATCTGTGATGACACTGAACAGAAACCCATCTATAGTGATTGAATGGGTTGAGGAATGAGGACGTTTAGATGATTCCATGGAAAACACAATCAGCAGATTTGCACAGCACTCAGAACTTCTATGGACTGTTCTAGGAAATGTGTGGAGCTGCAATGGAAAATGTGAGGGAAGTAGTTCATTTCAGTGTAAGGAAAACATCTTGAAACTAGTTAGGCATAAGAGGAAGAGATAAAAATACTGACAGATTTTAAGCTATGTCTATACATTTGAAATGCAGAGGCCTCCCATCCACATGACAATGGAAATGATAGAAAGCTCCATCTTTTTTTTTTTTGAGATTTGGCAAACATTTTAATAAATGTTAACTTGCGCATACTTGTTGCTGACTAACAAACCGGATTAATCTTTCATTACACAGTGACGGAATATCCTTACTTAATATTCCACTTCTCAGCCTGATCAGGAGTGTCACCATGGCAACATAAACAACCCCTTTTTTCAGTTTTAAAGCTTATTTTTTTGTTCTTGGTAGAAAATGTTCCTCTGATTTGTGCTGTAATTGGGTGTATTTGGGTTGACACTGCTTCTTGTTGAATTTGACAGCCAACTTTCTTTTGGGCTGGCATGATCATGCAAGCATTTCAGGGTTATTTTTTTGCATTCTTGTGTGGACATGGATTTTCGGAAATACAGCTGAAGACCTACAGTAGGAAAACCTACATTTTCAAAAACAGAAGTGGACAGGGCTTTTGGATTCGGTTGATTTGATGTTTCTATCTTTACCAAAAATCCTCAGGGGTCCCTGGCGGCCGTCTTTGTTCTGTCAATCATCAAGACATTTGGCCATTTTCATTTTTAAATGGAGGCAGCCAGTTTTGCTCTTGGATCATGGTCAGACTGTTTGATTGGGAGGAGGGCATGTATATTCTCATATATGTATAAACACAAGCTTATTCTTAAACCTGCTGTAGCTGCATGTTGTCATACATTTTTTGCAAAAATTGTATATTTTGTGCATATATCTATAGAAAATCACCTATTTATGCACATCATTATGAAACTATATACGCATGCTGATATATGAATATAGAACTCCTAATGGACTCACTATAATCAGTCTTGGTGGGGTTTTTTTCTTCTTATTTTTAGTTTTCTGTATGTGCTCAGCTGATATCTTCTCTATTACAGAGGTGGGTTCAATTTCGGAAATGCGCCAAGCCATCTGGCGTGATGTCTACAGACTGCGACAGCGGCTCCACCGCGAACCAGCGTTCAGGTGGAGCCAGGCATTTTGGCAGGTGCTCCACAATGTGCGTCCCAGCAGGTCAACTCAACCCCAACGCACCACAGGCACAGACAGCACATGCTGTGTCGAGGGTTCAGGACAGACATGAATGTGCAAGTCGTCATCTCCCCACATGAGGAAGATTATGCTGGATTATTTGTTTTTCATTTGCTAACAACTATTCAGCAGCTATAGTGTACATATATTGCAAGGTAAAAAAACAAAAAGAGAGAAAGAACACAGTTTGCAGTTATTCTTTTACAGAGCCACGTATCACTGAAATAGACTATGTGGAAACTAGGTATACTAGGCACTAGGTATGTACATTACATTGTGCATTGGGGCACACTGTAAATACAAAAAAAACAACAACAAACAAACAAATCAAAAAGAAGAAGGAAAAAAACACTTATTAGAACTGAAACAATAAGTACCCTGATTTACTAAGACATTTTATACCAAGGCATTTTGTACTGTTTACATCCTGCACGGTGACAACAGGAACTTTTTGGATGATGGTATTTCCCAAAAATTGTTCATCTGTGAGTTCAGCCAGACTGACCTGGCCTTCAATGCTGCCCAAAAGAGGTTTTTTTGTTTGTTTGTTTTTTGTTTTTGTTTTTTTGTCAGGGACTTCACATGAGCTGAATGGCTGAATGGGAAGCTTATAGTAAAACATAGAGGGTACTACATAAAAAATTCTGCTTAAAGGAGTACTTCACCCAAAACTAGCACTAAAGTTGCTAATGGTTTAGTTAGCAAAGGCCATCTAGCATTATGCAAATGAAATCACTTGAGCAGATCAACAGTGTTGTTCATTTGCTGTTAGTCACATTAGGCTGGCGTTACAGTAGTGAAACTTTCATTTTCATGCGTTCCATTGACTTCAGAAGTTGGATGTCAGAGCTGGGAATGATGCCATAACTGAGTTTCAGGAAAAAGTTCATGTTGTTCCAGGCTAGCATTGTTAGTGATAATATTATGTGCTCTATTGCACAGATAGACCAGCCTATCCACAAATAGAAGCTGGACAGTACTGAGTTGTATGACTGGTTTAATGAGACACAGATAAACAGAAGTTCTAATAAACTGTATAACAGTGCTTTTACTACTGCTGAAATGTGGACGGGGGGTGGGGGGGGGTGTAAAAGCATCCTACTTGGACTGCCCAAATAGTCTGCAGCATAACCTCCACTCATGAAACTTGAACCAACTTCCACTTGTCATGTTCCACTGTTGATGTTGCATTCTAATATTCAAGAATGCAGTTACCAAGAATAATCCCTTAGGTAATTGACTTGAGCAAATTCCAAGGAATTCCCAATTTACTCATATTGATTGGCTAAAGAAAGGAGGGCAATTAGGCGTTACGCTCAAGTGGCCAATACTGTGCAACTGTTTGGACAGACCGATAATGGGCATCCTAATATATTGATATTTATAAGTTTCACCATCTAAGGCCAGCCTTAGAGTTTGGGGTGTAGGATTCCTTTAAGACAGGGTTAGGAGTTCATATACAGTGACCACCTTCCACACAATCCTCTCAAGTCATTCCAGTAGAGCCAAAATAGCAGCTTAAATAGGGCTTTAACTCCATCATATGTGCATGGCTACAAAAATAAAAGTTTCCAATAATTTGCAGTAAAACTGCAGTTATACACTCAGCAGGTATTCATTCATTTGGTTCAACTCGCTCACAATACAGCTGTCAGTAGGCTGTGGGTCTACTGTAGACACTCAGGATAAAGATAACAGTTCCAAACGCAGTATTGCATGTATTCGCTTCTGGCAATAGGAATTCAAAGTGGAACAGAACAGAAAGCTGCATTGTCCAGGCAAAAGGACTGTACAGAATGTATCAGTCTTGTGTAATTAAAGACAAGTGATAGCACAACAAATCAGCAATCAAGTTACACAGAGCCCAGCTGGACGGTCACACTATCTCATACCACTCTTCTTTTCCCAGGATTTGATCAAATGATCATATTACTGCTGGTAAAAGGCGATGTCAGCTCAGGAGGACCAGAGATGGTCTTTCGTTGGTTGCACAGATGCTGATTGTGCTATGTGAGGCTAAGCTTATTTGTGACCCTTTATGAAAGCCTACAGATATGACAAATATAAACCCTTACCAACATCAAAAATCATCGACATGAAAGCAGAGAAAGGGACTGATCATAATCATAAGTGGTTAGGACAATATTAGCATTGTTGTGTAACAGAACCGTTTACAGTGCTGTTTCGCTTCACTCACTGAGCTGCCTGTATTATTCTGTTAACTTCCTCAAATCATTATAAAACCCAACTACTTCAAAGGTCAACATGTAGCTGTTAGGAATGTAATGACTTACTCGCCCTCAAGAGGGCGCTCACAGGAATAGGAATATCATGTGCTTTATTGTTTAATATCGTCATGCGGTTTCCAATCTTGCCTCCTGTAGTAAGTAGTAAGGGGGGTGGTGGAAATAACACCGGACATTAAAAAAATAAAAACATTTCCGAAGTATCTAATTAGCATGATCGAGAGTTGCTCACCACAATAAACACTCAGCAAAATACACACGCGTTCCATTTTGCATGAATTAATATGATCCTATTTACATGGCAGTAATTGATATTCATTTTGCTGTCATAAAAAGCCAATTGGCTTACATTCAGAAACTAAGCACTCACCTTTTGCCATCTGAGTTCAGCTTTTACTTTATCTTTTTCTTTTTTCGTGGGTTAAATCCTTCCCCTAGTTAATGTCGCTACTCAGATTCATGAGTTGATTTACAATATTATATATACAGCTGTCAATCCAAGTTGAAGTGAAGAAAAAACAGCAGTTAACTATGAAACAAACACCTATGTACTGTTAAAGGCCCTTTCACACTGAGTCCGATTTTTATGGAAGAAAGAAACATCAGCACACGTATATTAGTAGTGTGTTTCCCACAGCCTGCTCCATTTTCTGTGATGTACAGATGTGTTAAAATCAGGCTGACCAGAGCTTCATTGTCATGGCTGCAGAGCAAACAAATGAGTTTCGGGATGGGGACAGAAGAGCTCATCGTGTTTGTAGCAGAACACAAATTCGTATATGATAAGAAACAGGCAAATATCAGTTACAAAAAATAAATGCCACAGCACATTTTGTAGTTCCAATTACCCAACACTGTCAGGACACAGTGCCAGGACCCCCTATCACATACAATGCTCCTGACAAGGAGGGGTGAAGACAAGCACATGCCTCCTTCGATACATGTGTATTGTTGTGTACTGTTGGCCTGCCAGCATCGCACTGGGTGTGATGTGGGTACAGAACGCCATCTACCCACAGAGAGAGAGAGCATGGTCAATTTTGCTCTCTCAGACTTTGGCTGTTGATGGCAAGCAGCATAACCCAGGATCCAAACTTGCAATCCTCAGATCATAGTGTGTCTAGATATCCTAAGCTGTGTTTGAATCTGTGCCCTACTTATTATTCACAACAGTTAAAAGTCCAGATCACTATATAGAGCACTATTATAGGGAACAGAATTCAACAAGTTAGGGAATGATTTCAGACTCGCTGTGCCTGTGAGCTTGCTGCTGTGCAACAGCAGATGGCGTTGGATACATTGGTCTTCTTCAAAGAAGCTGCATGTGAACCTTCAAACCAAACAACACAATGAATTACGGGTATTCCATGTATGATAGTATACATTGTTTACATAGTGCATTGTTAGAGTGCACTGGAAATGCAGCACTATATTTTGGGACACTACTAATGTGACCGCTCTAGTCTGTTCATGGCCACAAAGAGTCACAAACTATTTCCCTTGCAAATAAGATCCATTTTTTCATCAGTCTGAAAAATCATGCTCAGTGTGAAAGGGCTGAAACTTCTATAAATCAAGACAGCAACAATGCGTCAACGTGTGATCTTGTCCATATCCATAACAACCCCATTGAAAAATGCTTTTATAGACAGATAAACTTGGTTAGACCTCTCAGATTTTTCAGTTAAAGTGCAGAACATTGTAAATACTGGTTAAATTGCACAAATAATGGGTCAGCTTCAAGTCAGTAGTAATAGAGTGCCACAATTTTTGAACTCTCACAACAAAATACAAATATTTGACTTTCAGATAAATTAAGGTAGAATATGAGGAACATATAAAAGGATAGTTGGTCAAACTATAAAGTCATCTAAATCTGACCTCTGCAATCAAGTATATTGGGCAGTACTTCAAATAAATTAAATTCCAATAGTGACAACTGTGCAAGAAACCCATTTACTTGGGTAACTTAAAAAATATGTTTTAAACCAAAACATATGCTTAAAGCAAAATTCAATATACAGATATAAATATACAGATAAATCCCCTCTAGATGGGCATTTCAGGTCCAGCAAGTCAAAATCCATTTTGTTTCCGACTGCCTGGGCAGCAATACTGTGGCTCAGCTTTCCAAGCTATTATTAGCCAAATGAACTCAAGGCAGAGTAAAACCTGTTATTATTCTACAAATGACCAAACCTAATATGAAAGTGGTGAACCTTGACCCACAGCAGAGAAGCCCAGGCAGTCAGAACAAACACCTGGGGCAGATTTAAACTTGCTGGACCTGAAATGCCGACCTCTCCTACCTAGGGGACCAAAACATTAACAGAATACCCCTTAATAAAAGATTCACAATGAAAAACTTAAAATCTGAGACAGTAAGTGGGGTTAGCATATTGCAGAATCATATTGCATGTGATGATCAACGTGGATCAAAAAATAGCACGAGTTGAGTCTGTCTTGTTTCAGACATAGATTCTTTTGGTTCTTCTTTCTTTGTTGCTACCAGTGATGGAGAGTCATTGGTCTTCATCAGTGCAGCTGGGGGGCTGCAGAGTATTGCCTTAGCCTTTGTGAAAAGATCCATCAAAATGCCCAGCAAAACCCTTTCACCTAAATAAATAAATAAATAAATAAATACAAATAAATAAATAAAAAACAGGCGAAACACTGTTTCACAACAGCGGCTTTTCGCTCTCAAGAAAACAGATCAATGAATAAATAACAGGCTTCCATGCTCCTGCACTCCCACACAGCAGACACACACAAACCATGTATATGGCTTCTAAACTCGGAATCAAGGCAGTTAAATAAATGGCGATTCTGTTTGACTCGTTTTTCTCAGTTGACACAGACACAACCAAACTTTGTGTTCAAGCTCAACTTTGGTTTTGAGTAGATACAATGAAGATATTTACTGTCTTTTCTCTTCTTTTCTTTTCTCCTATTTACAAATCGATGTAAGATCGACCAGCGGTCTATAATACTATTTTTCATTGATATTTTTACAAGAATATGGACAGTTAATTAGTTTGCTACAATTATAGCTTATACAGAAAAAAGGACACTCAAAACACTTTTGCAAAGCATAAAATTTCATCATTGTCATCTGATGCAAGTCCCTGATTTTTTTAAAACTTAAGTCCCAGCTCAGGCCAGATTGCATTGTATGGACTCTACAGAGTATGCAACAGTAACACACAACAGAATTTCCTCCCCATCCCTCTTTGTACGAAAGAAAGCAAGGGGGCATTAGTAGCTGAACGCGAAAATGACTAACTACACGAGCGGCGCCAACTAGGAACAACCCACCCGCTTCGATCTAGTTACAGTAGCAATGTTATATCTAGCAGTAATAAGTTTGTCTGATTACACCCCCTTTGGTCCCTGTCAGCAATTACACTCCCCCACTTTCTGCCTTCTCTGTCAGAGCAAAGTACCTGTATGGGCAAACTTCACTTACAGAACTTGGGGGAACAGAATTCATTGTGACTCACAATAGTGCTGCCCTGACAACATAATCTTCCAGTGGTCCGGTCAGAGGTTTGATGACAGCCGGGATCTAGCCGAGTCCGTTTCAGGGAGACTAACTATTGAATCTTTCTTGTGCACTATTGGGTCAAGATGACCCTGTCCTGCAATCCCTGCTCCGCTGACCACTTGAGGGGTACTCGCAGTGGGCGGAGTGGATGGGAATACAGGACCTGCTGCTGATGTCTGGTGAGGTGGCGCCATTCTTTGAGGCACAGCACTCCTAACTCCAGAAGGCCCAGGAATGGCAGGGTGAGGGACTTGTGGTGGTCCAATGGATGTAGAGGATACATGGGTTGATGGTGGTGGGCTAGGACCCACAGCTGTTGGACCATCCTGGGGCAGCGAAGGTTGGGATGCAGATAAAGCCCGGGCATCCTGGCTCAAGCTGCCCCCATGCTGCAAGGATTGGGCACTCTTCTGTGGGGAAGCCCTTGTCGGACTGGGCACATGCTGCTGGATGAGGGACAACTGAGATCCAGTGCGGCCTCCCATGGGGCTACAGCCGTACTGGAATGTTCGGCTGCCCATTGCTGCCAATGGGCTCTGCACAGGTGGGCTGGAAGTTGCCGCAGATCCATAGGCACCTCCTGGAACTGGACCAGGTGTCTGTACCTGCATGGGAGAGATAGACACGGGGCTGGAAAGGTTTTGGATAGCCTGGAAGCGTCGGACCATTCGAGGTGACTGCAACATGCCCTGCCCCACCAGAGGGCTGGCCATCTGGGGGCAGAAACTCATGGCCACTGCCTGTTGGAGAGTGGCAATGGCGGAGGCACCCTGGGATTGGCCTGGAGGGGCAAAGATACCTCCAGGGATGGAAGGTGTCATGGACATGGCCCGAGGGCGTTGCAAGTCCACCAGTTTCACCATCTCACGGTCATACTTGACAATCTCCTGGATCATCTCGTTCTCCCGGTTGTTGAAGACGCCTGAGTTGAGGTCATGCTGTACTTTGTGCATTAGGATCGAGTTCTTCTTACCTGTTGAGGAAGGGACAAGTCAGCAAGGAAGGTACATTTATGGTCCCTTTTCGACAGTGTACTGCACGTCTCACCTACATCCATACTATAATGGACCTAATTTATCAGTGAATCAACTAAAATGTTCATTTTATTCTAATGCCCTTCATTAATTAGATCAATATGCTAGACCAAGAAAAACTCCATGTGGAACTTCTGAAGTGACACTAAACAATAATGTTTTTTCAAGCACAATCCAGTAGATATCAGGAAATGGGGTAGAGATAAGCAAGCTTCAGTGAGACAAAGCAACTTCTCACTGCCAGTCCATGCATCAAGCTCGATCTAAGCAGAAGACACACTTACCATGGTTACCCTGAATGTGTGACATAAACAAGTGACACAACCACAATTACTCCAAAGGTAGTTGGCCAAGAACAACTACATAGTTTATACACTTACTGACAATAAATAATGCAAATGTGCACTAAGTGTGAAGGTACTGATGATATATTTATTTGATGACAATATCAGAGTGAAAGGATAAGTTAATTAGGAAAAAATAATACAGTTGAAAGGAGGCCTCTAGCCTGGATACAAGATGAGATATGAGTTGGGTATGGAGGCATACAGGTAATGTATGGCATCCTGTAGCACATTTAACCACAGATGTTGCAGCTGGGCTTGTACACTCCTGCACACTCATAGGTTACTAAAGCTGGCATCCCAGCCGCTCCCATAAATGCTCAATTGGTGAAGAATCTAGGGACCGGAGTTGCAATCTGGTAGAGACATTCTTGGGAAACTCTTGCTGTGTGTGGGAGCTTTATCCTGCTGAAAAATGCCAGCTGGATGTCCTGCCATGAGAGGCAACAAATTATCACTGAGTTGTAGTGGCCAGACTGTCACACGATGGCTCCCAAGATCATCACACCAGCAGTTGGGGCAGTGTGTCGCTTCTCAGCAAAGGCAAGTGCTCACCATGAGGACTCGTCACTACAGTACTTGATGATACACTACTGTACTTGATGATACACTACTGTACTTGATGATACAGTCCCAGGTCATTGCATTCTAAGGTCATCATTCACAACATGACACAAAAAGAAGGAGACGGCGGCAGGACACATAATGGGGATCAGGACACCAAATTTCTTTTTTGTCAAAACAACCATGATGCTTCTCTCAGTCTAATGATGCTCCCCCTCCCAAAGTCTGTGGAAATGTCTTGAGAGTGTTGTAAAATCATACTATCAATAAACAATTTAGAGGCACACTACCCAAAGTAGCCTCTGAGAGTCTTTTTATGAGGAGGCACATTTACAGCTTCAAGACCTAATGTCTAATGAGACCACACCTGTAGTCATTTACATATCCAAGACAGAACTGCATGCCAGGTTTTGCAACAATATTATTGTTTTTTCAGTGGGTGTATTTATATAGCTGTGAATGTCCAATTACAGTGTCAGGAATCACTTTTTTCTATTTTTTCCACATATTATGAAATTATGAAATTTAACTCAACACAGAAGTATTTGTGTGATAATATAGACATGCAAGGTCTATGCTAATTGGTGTACATAAACTTTACTTAATAAGCCTTATAGTTCCAATGCATTTTGGCTGATGGACTACATTTGGGGATTGGGTAACAACTTACCTATACGATCAAGCCTGTCAATGGCAACTGTCTCAAAGGCTCTCCTCATCATGGGGTACTCCTCCAGCACCTCATTGAAATGGTCCACTGAGAGCGAGTACAGGCGGCAGTATGTCTCCGCCTGAACGCTCGCTGTTCGGCGACCTCGTGTCAACAAACAGATTTCTGCCGCAGGGAGAAGCACACAACACACACACACACATATACACACACACACAAACTTTATTTGCATCTGTCCCTTGGCTTTTTTACATAACACCACAAACTTTCCTATTTACACCGAGGGCATTTTCAGATGCTCTTAAAGTCCTTAAGCATTCTCAAACCAGGACTAAAACATCATGAGCTCAATGCTGAAACAAAGGCATTTTAAGAGCATGAAAGATGAACAGTTGAAAGATGAAAAGTTTTGCAATCTCATTAATGATGCATTATGTATACATTATTCCAGGGTGATACTGATCTTAAAGAAAGTAAGGTGGTGATTTCATTGATCATCATTCATAATTTTCTGCTGCAGGAACATTTTACTTCATTTTACCTAATGAATAACACTATATACCATACCCCTGTACCATTTTTATATCTCAAATTAAGAAAAATTTGAGTAGCCTCGGATCTTCTGATGTGTGACTGTCTCCAATAAATACTTTTTTTTAATATTTAGGCTAATTTAATTGAAACAATTAAATTCACAAAAAAACGCAATGTAAAAATCCCTTTTCATCTCAGAAATCCTGTTGGAAATTGACAATCTAAACTGTTTTGAGCTGAAAATACAAGAATTCTGATGAGTTATTTATATTAGATAGATTAGATATATTTATTAGATTGATAAAAATATTTATAATAATAAGTTATTCAAATAAACCTTATTTTTATTATCAGTGATGTCATTAACCCCACCCCTCTTACTGATCAGTTGGAGTCTACATGCAAGTTGAGCATGGTTTTCTGAGCTGATTACTCATAATTCACCACAATGATGAGACAGAGGTAGACAGGGTAAGTCTTGTTGTTTGTTATGTGTATGATATGTTTGTAGGTTACTCTATTCTGAGTCTAGAAAACAACCTATAACTGCCCCGCAAAATGCAGATCTCTGGTTCTAAGAGCTAAATGAGGTAACTGTATCAAGTAACTAGCTTTAGTTATGTTTTATTGGTGACATCACTGCCTTCACTGTTACAAACTGAGGTCAGCAGTAGTTCTTAAACAGAATTAAACCATTAGCTGAACAAATGGTTTCAAGCCGTGTTTATATTCCATGGAAATAATTCTCCCCTCTTGACAGCAGTTCAGCATTACCAATGTTTGCTTCTACTCAGTGCTAAAGTGTGCTACTTATCTCCTCACTGAGTGACAGAAACGTTCCAGAGAGGCATTTCTGCATTATACACACTGGTCACTGCATAAGCTGCCACCTCCATCAATCAGAGCTGGCTCCAAGTCTGTACTCTGAATCAGTTCTGGATCAGCAGACGCAAACTCTAATATCCTCCTTCCGGGAGGCCATAGCTAATTATAGACCACCCGTCATTCCAAACCACTCGCTGTTTGGTCTCATTCATCAAGTCAAGAGGCAATATATCACAGTATTTCAATCAGAAAGGGACACGCAAATGAATACCCCATTACCCAAGACACACACACACACACACACACACACACACACACACACACACACACACACACACACACACACACCAGTTTGTACAGCTTTCTCTGAGGGGCATTTTCACTGTACATGTTACTGTCAGTAACTAATGTTCAACCCAAACCTAAATTTAGCCAATCTAACCAAGAGGTGACTCAGTGACTCAGTGACTGTTTATTCAAATTCAAATAATCACTCCCACTGTAAATAACCGCGGGAGCATGAGTTTAACTTTTAGAACCCATGATCTGCACTTTGCAGGCAGTTATATACTGTAATTCTCAATCGGAGAAACTGATTATTATGAAAACAGTTCAAATTTACTACTTTCGAACTGAATTAAATCCTAGTTTAAATGCAATCCAAAGCAGCCATGAAGTGCATGTTTACTGCTCTGTCAATGTGTAAATACTCAACCTGCATGCAGACTCCAACTGATTGGGGGGCGAGAGGGGGACTGAGTTAGAGGCGGGTAGGGCTAATGACATCCCTAACCCAAACATTGGAGTATACAGGACAATGAGAAGGGAGGAGCTGTTTGCTCTCTTTCTTTGCTCATGCATTCATATTGTTCATATTGCAGAATAAATGTCCTCAGAAGGAAATATATGGATACATACATAAATAAGAAAAACAATAAAGGTTATTCAGGTAATTATTATTATAAATATCCATGTCAAACTAGTCATTGCAAATATCTTTAACCGAAAATATTAGAATTTCAGGTTAAAAACACTCCATTTCAATTTCAACGAGATATAAGGTGTGTTTTACTATTTAATAATCAAAAAGTGTAGGCACAAGTACATTTTTTATCAAAACAGACAAATTCATAAAAATTTAGATTATGTTCATTTCATTAAGTTCATCTCAAATGGAGACAAATTTGAGTAGCTTAGCATCTCTTGAAAATAAGCATATCTGGTATGTGTGACTGTTTACTATAAATGCTTTTCAATTTTTAGTGGTAAATAAAAGTATGTCAAACTATGTTCTAAACTAAGTTTAAAATAGTTAGTGTCATGTAGTGGCAGACTAGGAAGGGGAAGACCCCCACAATGCACTAATAATAGTTCGGGTCCAATCTTCAGTTGAGCAAGCCAGCAGGCAAAAGTGGCAAGGAAAAAAATCCCTTGAGAAGAAACCTTGAGAGGAAACAAAGCTCAAAAGGGGAACCCATCCTCTTTTGGTCAACACCAATTAGCACAGACATAAAGCACAAAAAGTTGTAAAATACAAAAAGCATATGTAGGAGTGGGAGCATGTGGGAGTAGGAGTATGGGCGAAAATGAGTTAGTTAAAATGTAAGTTCAAATGTAAGTTGGTCTGGATAAGTGCCAATAGTGCAAATGTAAAACAGAACATAATAAATAATTCACTCATTCAGCATTTTAACATATTTTGTCAAAAATAACTAACTAAATAATTAATTTAATAATTTTTATATTTTACCTATTTTATGTAGATTAAGATCTGAAATACAGAAATTCTATACAAATGCTTTCTTTGACTCTCAAGCATTTACATACATTCTCATTTTGTCATTTTTCTGACATTTAATGACTTGTAATGACATAATTACTTATTTTCTGAGGATTATGATTTATTTATTCAAAATAACTTCTCAATATTTAATTTCTCAAGATGATCTATTTCCTCAAAATAATTATTTTTAAATGATTTTATTAAAATAATAAACATCAAAGAATAAAATGCTCCCACATTTTAATTTTAAATCTCACTGCTTTCATAAATCAATTTAGGTAACAATAACCTTATACACTATCCAAATGTGTGTTGACACCCCTTGACTTAATGCATTCTTTAATTACTTTTAATTTAGATACTTTGAGTGGCACCATTGCCAGATATGCAAATGCACACACAAACAAAAACCTTTAGAGGGATGAGTTGGGGACTGGGGGTGAGGTGGGGTGGTGATCAAGCAACAGTCTGACCTCACTAATGCTCTTGTTGCTTATTGTGATCAAATCCTCACAGCAATGTTCCAGAATCTTGTAGAAAATGTTCCCAGGACAGTAGAGACATTTACTCCAACAAAAGCAGGATAAACCTTTCTGATACCCTTGATTTCAGAAGAAACAATGAATGAGGAGGTGTCCCAATACTTTTGCCCTTTGCTAATTTATCACACGCCCCTTGGGACTAATGGGGAGGCAAACTCTGATGCATTGGGCTGGAGTTTGACGTGGCTTTTGGATAGGTATGTTAAGCTGAAGCCCATCTCTCCAAATTAAGTTATGATTTAACTACATATTGTAGCTTCACCACAAAAATGAGGAACAAGCCCTGAGGCAACAGACTGACAGCTCATCAGATATATTTAGGAAGAGATGCTACAAAATTGACTTTTCACTGAAATATTCCTTTAAAATTAAGCACAAGGAAATGTGCTTATGTCCAGATGTTCACTACGTAAAAATATGGGGACAAAATCCATTATTCAAGGGCTTTTCTGTCCCTGCAAACTGCGAAATACGTAGTCACACACGCACACTTTCACAAACAGCTTGACTTGCATCCGGTTTCTGTCCTATTGCTGTTTTGCATAGCCCCTGAGACCACAACTTGTCCTGAAAGGGAAGCTAATGCTGTGCGACTACTGCTACAGATATTTCTCCCATGATCCTGCTCAATATCTCTCGGACTGGACGGCCCCCCCAGGGGAGGCCTTTCTACCACCCTTTTAACTCTAGCTACAGACGGCATCTGTTCATTCGCGACCTTTCCAAGGTCATGCTCTCCCTCCTGCCTGCCCACTGCGGCTGCGGAGCGCTGAGTCATGAGGATTTTAAAGGCACAGAGGTATCGTCTTGCACTCCTCAACGATGCTGCGCACCACACACAACTTCTACCAGTCAGAATTGTCTCCAGATCTCTCTGCAGACTCTAGGACAGTCAACCTGTGTTACAGTTCAGTGTTTGACACTATTTTCTCAAACGTTTGGTTCTTTCAAGGATTTTCCTTTTCAGCATTGATTTGGCAGGCATGCAACCTTGTAGATAAAGATATAGAGGATAGAGGAGCTCTCACAAAATATGTATAATTTTAGTGTCTTTTTATTTTTTCACATTACACACGCAAACTTTATTATTATTACTGTATTTTATAATTATTAATATATACAAATCTGGAAAGTGTGGTGAGCATTTGTATTCAGCACCCTGAATGACCGAACAGTGCTCTGTGAGATGTTCACAGCTTGGGATATATTTTACATCTTAACCTTGCTTTACACTTCTACACAACTTAATGCCTGACCTGTCTGGAGTGTTCCTTTGTTTTCATGATGCTGTTTGATTGTTTATGTTCTCTAACAAACCTCTGAGGCCTTCACAGAACAGCTGTAGTTATCATGAGAATAAATTACACACAGGTGCATGCTATTTACTAATTAGGTGACTTCTGAAGGCAATTGGTCACACTGGATTTTATCTAGGGGTATCAGAGTACAGGGGACTTGGGAATGGGATTCGAAAAAAAATGGATTTTGGAGTTTGCCGAGAACGTGGGCTCAAAGTCTAGATTAGATGTGGAGTATGGCAACACAGTAATTACTGGTACAACCCACAGACATGTCACTGAAAAACATTAAAATGCAACGAGAATATGTGGGAGTATCTGCAGTAGACTCATTCTAAGAAACCCAAAACCAGCTATCCACCTGATTTTCCATACGCTAGAAGTCCCTAAAAATGGTATGGTGGTTTTGGCACCCATTGACAGCATCCGATTACAGCATGTCACCAATGATCCCATGCAATCTCTCTTTCAATGGAGCCTGAGGGTCTGTGGGTGGAAGGCTTGAGCACGAAACAGGTTGAATATTTTGCCATTTACTGTACAATTAACTCATCACTGCTTTCTAAATAACACAGCTATAATTATCAAGTGAACATGTCAGCGGAGCTTGGATCGTCTCAGTGAAATTATGCTTGCCGCTATCAAGAATGACAGAGGGGGCTGGAGATGAATTACAGGGCTTAAATGTCTAGAGGAACGATGCGGAGGATCTACAAGGCTGTGCACTTAAATTTCAAACTCATTTAACTCTGCTTTAAATCCATCTCCTGGATATGGAGAAAAAAAGCCATAAAGGTCAAACCATGCACCTTATATTATGTTTGGAACGTTGTATGGGTTTAATTAGAATTTGGGCACTTTAATTAAAAGATGTGACAGTTTAATTTGAGCCTAATTCAGGCGGTTATGAAAACAGGTTAATTTTCTTAGGCGACAAGAGACCGCACCTCCGAAATAAGAACCGTCCGATAGCTTCATTCCTACAGTTCCTTTGGTGAGGACGTTGACCACGCCGTGCTGGATGAAGTACATCTTCTTCCCGATGGTGCCCTCGCGGATGATGTAATCTCGGGGCTGAAAGACCTCAAAGCGGAGCTTAGTCAGCATAGCTGTCACAAAGTTGGGTTCAGCATTGGCGAACAGAGGCATGGAGGCCACCAGCTTCCGGCAGTTGAAGTTTACAATTTCCTGAAAGAGGGTGAAAGCAGAACATTATGTTATTCCATTTATACTGTGGGATCAAACAAACAGCATCGCAAATACTCTTCTTGAAGCAAAACGTCTAATGTAATTAATTGTGAACACAGTTAAAGTGCAGCATCTACCATCAGAAAGAGACAAAGGTTTGATTTTTATGTGCAAGGAGGAAACCCTTACTGTCTAAAGAACCAGGACAAGAGTTTGCCAGAGATAAAGACGAGGACTTCTGGAACAATGTGTTTTGCACAGATAAATCTATAGTTAAATTATTTGGGCACAGTAACAGAAGCAGTCTGTGTCAGAGACTGGAAGACAGGACAGGAAACATCAAATTGACATGATTTCAGCCAAAGGAGAAAATTATGTTTAAAAGACACTTATTCAGTTTTATGTGTTTATTTATGTCACCTCTATCTCTCAGTAGTTAAAATGCATATGAAATGTCCTTATGTTTAAAAATGTTAACAACAAATATGTTCATGGGATGTCCTACCTTTTTGGTCACTGTGATTTCTGTAATGTTTGATTTTTGCTCCTTGTTGGATCATTTAGGCAGATATTAGAAATATTTAGAGGTTTTCCTCTAAACAAACCTGTCTATATTGTAATATTAAAATTACAGACCACCCCATGAAGCCCCCTGAAAGATTTCTACACTGACTTTATGGTCTATACCCAAGCTGAGAACAGAATGAATGATGCCACAGCACACGCAATCGGACATGTGCTCTGCTTTCACATGGATTGCTTCGTACAGCAGAACACACGTCATTGTCAGCATCCCTTTATTGTTTTGGAAAGTGAGAAGACAGCAGGGGCAACTGTAGGGGCCTCTGGGGGCTGTTTTTCCATGGATGTTTGCACATAAAGAACTCTATACTAACTTCAACCCTCCCACTACAGACACACACACACATGCACACACATGCACACACACAAACACACACACACACACACACACACACACGTTCTCACCTCTCTGAGTGGCTCATTCAGCTCCTCCAGGATGCTCTCCTCATCAAACATCTTGCCCTGGTAGCGGTGCTCATAGTAATCATGGATTTTTTGTCGAAAGTCTGCCGGAAGTTTGTGAAAGGACATGTACTGCTCCACTTGTTTGTACTGCGGGAGAAAAAGACAGATGGGGAATGAGGCAGGTCATATGTATACAATAATTATGTGCTCCTCTTGCCCACCCCACTTTGGAGGTTTTTATATATTCTGCTGGTATAATCATCCATTCAACATTAAAAAGGAGAATATCTCCTAAACATCAAGCAAGTCTTATGGTTTGTTAACAGTATGCTCCAAGAAAGGACAGCCCGTGAACTGACGACAGAGTCAAGGGTACTCAAGGTTCATTCATTACATTCATGAAGGCCTCACCTAACTTACAAGACGTATACAAGGATCTTTGAACATCTTTGTGCCACAGGACATCTTCAGAGGTGTTGTGGAGTCCATGCACTGACAGTTGGTTGACCACAATGACCAGGGGTAGGTTTGAGGAGTCAAGATGAGGTACTCAACCCAAACAATTCTGTACCATCTGTTAAGCATGGTGGTGGGAGCATCATTCTCTGGGGCTGTTTTGCTGGTAGTGGAACTCGTACATTGTATAAAGTGTAAGACTTTCACAATTTATAGACAACAGTATCATCTTATACATGACATATCAGTGTATAAGAATTGTTCAAACTTAAACCCTAACCCTTACCATGACCTCAAAAACTAGAAGCAAAGGGTTTTAGTTTTAAAACAAGTGAAGAAGCACTTTCCAAAGTGGAGAGCATTTGGTTTGTCCTGAGATGGTAGGTCAGCTCTGTTTTTTCTGCTGTATTCAACAAAGTTAGCACCTGTTTCTCCTGAAAATGTATGAAAGCACACACGCAAACAGCAGATGCAGCATTGCTGACCTTATATAGCATCATTAACTAATGAGGCAAACATCCCTCAGACTGCACTATTTGTAGGGACAGAAGGAGAACAGTCATGTTCTTAGGATTTATGTTAAAAAAAAAAAAAAAAAAAAACTGAAAGAAAGGAGGTCGCAATGGGCTCCAGTACATCTGGGGATAACATTAACTTTGGAGCAACACGTACACATCCTGTGAACAAAAGTAGCTGACCTGAGCATTTGTGTCAGACCTGAGCAGAGTTTGCAGCTTCTGCTGAAAGAGTAATAACCGCAACACAAAGGCCACGCCAACCTCTGGCACCACTGAGGTGAAACATTAACCTTATAGCAACACATATGAGTCCTGTAAACAATTACTTTTACCTCCCACCATCTGCTTATGTAAGGGCTTATGAAGGACCTGTTCAGGCTTTAGAGGAATCTGTGGAAGAATAATGAGGCCAATATGAAAGCAAAAAAAACAAACAAAAAAACTAACTTTTAGAACCGAAGATCCACACTTTGTCAGCGGTTAAGTACATATATATATATCATAAAATACAAGACAACCATGGTGGTCTCATTAGTGTGTGATGAGTAATTCAGATCAGAAAACTGCTGAACTAAAGGCAAAACTCCATCTAGAGTTGTTTTCAGATATGAGCCTCAGAATCATATTATTTAGCTAAAATACACTAAATGGACAAAGGTTTGTGGATGCCTGCTGAAGCAATGTTTCTTTAAAAATCCAGAGTACCACAAGCTTTAAAATAAGTGTGACAAATTATAATTTGAATTAAATATTGTTTTTGTTGGACAAGATACACTGCAGAAATGCTATGAAGAGAATGGCAGAATGATCAGATAATCTGATCTGACTAGCTGAATAGTGTTTCCTGGATCACTAAACCCGTGCAGGCAGAAATGTTACATCAGTTCAAATAAACATGCCATCAAATATGTATAGTTTATGGGTAATATGTCTAGGCCAAGACAGGACAGCATCTGGGTACAGGTCTGGACCATGATCTGTATATTAGTAACCTCTGTCATAGACGAACCACTCTTGGTTCTAAGAGCCATGTTTTAGTGGGTAGAAGCTTTAAATTAGTAAAGAACATTTCCATCAAGTACTGTATTTTCAGACCTTCAGAAGGTTCTTCACACTCATTCATTATGGAAACAAAAATGGTTCTTTTGTGGCATCAAAGAACCATTTGAGGCACGTTTATTTTAACAATGTTGGGAAAACTACTTTTGCAGTATTCTGGATTTTAGAAAATTCACTGGAACAGCAGGAGTCCTTCATGTGAGGATTTTGAGATCCATTACTTCAGAGAACGGAGTTTCCAGTCCAACACTGGAAAGTTTTCTAGCTGATGAAGACTAGCACTGAGCATTGTAACCTTCGGGTCATGTGTTGCACACTGTCCCATTCCAGTGGTTTTCTATGGAGTACATGCAACTGAACACCTGAGTCAGCAATAGTTGCTCTTTAAAGCAGCTACATTCACTTGTGAGGTTTTAATATTTAGAGTGTGAGGTTTGTGTCTAATGTTCAATGGTTATATTTCAGATAATCAGCTTTTCAGCAAAAAAGATTTCCAAAAAAATATGACTGTAGCACACATTTGGCCTTGTCTGCAGTTCACATGAAGATGAAATAATTTGTGTGCAGATAAAGTAGCTGACATCTTGCTTCATCTCTCATGTGGCCAGGGTCTGTTACACAATGGCTAAACTCACCGGGCACTTCATTAAGCCCTGTCAACTTGTAGCTTCACCTGAAGTCCAGCTGTTGATTTGTCCCTCCTAAATTTCATTGATGGCCAGTTTCTGGCCATAGACTAAATTGTACACTTATGTAACAGACTTACAAGGTAAATGTTTCTAATAAAGTGACCAGTGATGCAAGTGCAAGGTAGGTGTACGTTTAGCACGTTTATGTACTAAAGACTACATGAAAACCCATGATCTATAGACAGAAGCGAGTAGAGGGGAAAAATTACAGAGACACTATGTACTCTTTCCATTCATAAAATGTTTAACATCAACACAAGTCCTACCTTGAATATGGACCCTACAATGGCCTAACAATAGGTCCAATGTATATACTATAGGCTACTCCCCTTTTTAAACAAGACACACTGACTGATGGCCACTGCTTTGGAAAAATAGAGAAGGGCAGTGATAGCACTGCACTCATTGATGGCTTGATAAAGGTAAATGTGTTTAGTAGTTGACTCAAGGAGAAGAGAGTGCGAGAAAACAGGAGAGAGAGACAGGAGAGAAATTGACCCTTCTTCATTAAGGCCACTTGGCTGAACTGATAGTCCTCAACGTGACGTCAAAGAAACAGCCTGCCCCATCTCCACTCTCATTTCGAGCAGGACGGAATCCAAGCAGAAAAGAGTAAGCAACTGAACCATTTACCGACAGTCGTGAGCAGGACAATATGTCATTTTCTGCAATGCTTCCATTTCCTTATGGATTAGCGGCTTTGCAACTCATTCCAGAGTCTCAGCACTATGCTTGTGAGGGGCTGAGTGGAAGCTTTAGGAGGAAAGTTTATTACTCGTCTGCTGTCGGTAAGACCTCAGATAACAGCAGACCTCAGCGCTAATGTGATCATTTTCAACAAGCTTTGGACAAATTAAACAACAATAGAGTGGACTTATTTTCTTTGAATATTAAAAGCATATTTCCCAAGCAGGGGATATGGTAAAACTGTCTGTCTAGTAGAGCTGGGTGAGGTTATACAAATGTATGAATATCTGAACCTACTGACATAATGGTTTATATGGATGTGCGTAGCTCTCTTTACTGTGCATGAAGGGATGATCATGCACAATACTCAAATCGTAAAGATCTCAAACGGTCATCGGCAACTTGTATGTCTGCCAGACCCACTTCCACAGCACCTCTACATCCTAGCTCAGAGGTTTTCCAAGGCTCATTGTCAAAGTGACTTGGCTGAATTTATAGACCCATGGGTTGAGCAACTCTAGGTCTATTTCCACAGACCTCTGCCAAAGCAACTCTAAATCAGATGTATCTATCAGCCATTGTTGAAGTGACACTACATTGCTACTGGAGTGACTCTACATCATAGCTCTAACAACCGTTGTTGAAGTTATTGTTTTTGTAGAAGTTTTTTTTCCAGGCACTCTGCTGAAGCAACTCTACATCATGATTTGGATGGTTTCACAGGATTGCGACCGGAGTGAGTCTATATCGCATTTTCCAAGGGCCTCTGACAATTCTAATGCGCAGGCCAAATGTTTTCCCAGGCCCACTGACGGCGCAATCCTGAGTTTGCGCTGAGTTTCAAATGGCTCAGATGTTTCCCCAGGCTTTCCACAAGAGTGTAACAACATTGTTTCCATGGGCTCATGCAAAAGTAACTCACTGCAGTTTGGATAATATCACACGCTTGCTGCAAAAGTGACCCTACATCACAACTTAGATGTTTCCCCAGACTCTGATGAAGCTACTCTATATTGCCATTTGGATGATGCTTGCTGTCAGTGTGACTCTAAATCATAGCTCAAATGGTTTGCCAAATTGTTGTTTCTGAGTTACGAAGTTTTTCTAAGTGTTATGTCAAAGAAACAGCCTATTCCATCTTCATTGCGGCCCTGATGTTTTCACAGGCTCTCCGTAACAGTGACTCTACATTGTAGCTTGAAAATTTCCATAAAAATAAATACTAAAAGTATAAAAAGTGTTCATAAATACAAGTGTCATTAAGATTAGAATCTAAATGGTTGATAGAATTTTTCAGTATCTAGAAGTGAGAAATAATTTATACAAAATTATAATGCAGTTTTGTATAGGGAGTTTGTGTGTGTGTGTTTGTGTGTGTGTGTGTGTGTGTGTGTATCTGTGCATTTGTGTAGTATTGGATGATTTATAGGTGTGTTTGTGTGTGCCAGAGACCAAGCTGTCAGCAGGATTATAGTGAGATGTGTGGTGGCAGTTAAGCTCAGGGACAGTGGCTGCTGCTCCATGCCAGCCGCTGTCTATCTGATTTACAGCACAGCTGCACATAAACACAGCACTCAACAGGCTGGAGTACAAGCATCAAAGCACACATTACTTTAGTAAAAAAAATACTAACATTCTCTAAGGGACGGGGGGGGCAAAGTCTGATATTTGGTAATGAACTGGCAGTGTCTAACTAGAATTGTCTGTGTGAACTGAGAAGCAACTGGCAGAAATCACCTCCACATACAATGCCCACCAGAATGCCTTCACCTGGGCTTGTGAGATTGCTAACTAAACCCTAGAGGACTGTCAACATGTGGTGTGGTTCAAAGAGTCATGGTACCAGTTGTTTCAGGATGAAGGTCGTGTTTGGGCGTCTTTGTGTGTGACTCCATGGAGCTAGGGACCCCAGTTGTCAACAAGGCACTGTGCAGGCTGGTGTCGGTTCCATATTGGTGTGGTGTTTATTCTTATGCCATGGGTTGGGTCCACTGGTCCATCTAAACACATCATTTACCAGTGCTGCCAGTGATGGTGACCATTTGCAGGTGCTTTAAGTACCCCCACAATGTTGGAATATTCCAGAAGGACAATGCACTGTGCCATCAGGCCCAACAATAAAACACCACCACCATGTCAGTGTCACTGCAGTTGCTCAGAGTGACCCACCACCCACATACCTGCTCTGTGGGGGTCCCGTGGGATCCTGACCATTGAACATCAGAGTAAAAGGAGGCTAACAAAGAATACAGAGAAACATACCTACTGTGCCATTGGGCCAAAAATGTCCAGAACAGGTTCTATGACGTATTTCTCAAACACGTGGACACTGTCCCATTCATCTGGCACCCACCATTCTGCCTCCCTTGAAAATTCATGTTGCCCTGCCATGATCACAATGACCAGTTTTGAACCTCCTTAATTTACACCGGTGTGGGCATTTCCAAGCTGTCCGATGGGGTAATGCCACTTCATAATCAATTTACAAATATGTGGCCATACATCTCAGTCCTTTATGGGCTTGCTGGTGTACAGTTAGAAAGTGAGGTGCAATTTATCCTCGAGCCCTTCATCAGCCGGTCAGACCACATAGATGCCCTTGACAGGATATTTTTGGATGGTGGACCATTCTCAACCTAGCACTGACACACATAAAGACTCCAGCAACACAGCCGTGCCTCATACACTCCTACCCGGGCCACACGCACTACTGTGTCACTGCCATGTCAGGGTCACTGACACTGACACTACAGTACTGAGAGGAGAATATGTAGACAACAGCAGTCCTGTGGTCAGACATTCGCCAGTGAGGAATGCACTACAGAGTGGCTGATAAATTGACCTGTCTATGATACGCCCACAAACGCATTCTAGCAACTGTGGCGAGGATGGATGACCTTTACAGAATGCTGGCAAAAAGCCCATATGACCTAAGGAAATTGATCTGCTACGTTTGTTATATGTGTATGGATGGATGCTACAGATGCTACAGGTGTTGACATAAATGAGACTTCATGAGCTGAATAAAGATAGTCAGAAAACACATGTGTGAAACATCTGATTGCATGCTCACGTTCCAAATGTTCTAAGCCATTATTTGAAGAACATTCTGTGAAAAACCTAGCAACCTTTATTTCCCACTCACTGTAAATAAACAAGAAAAGAGAGCAATTACAGATGGTCAGTCAGGAACCAGTATTATCTTTGTGATTTTAAGGTTTTACTGCAGTGACACTGATATGGTGGTGGTGTGTTAGTGTGTGTTGCGCTCATATGAGTGGATCAGACACAGCAGTGCTGCTGGAGTGTTTAAACGCTGTGTGTACTCATTATCCATTCTATTACACACTCCTACCTAGTTGCTCCACCTTCTAGATGTAAACTCAGACACGAAAGTTCATTTGTTTCTGCACAGTTTGTGTTGGTCATCCTCTAGTTCTTCATCAGTGCTCACAGGACACTGCTCTTTGGTGGACTATTCTCACTCCAGCAGTAACACTGACAGATTTAAACACTCCAGCAGCACTGCTGTGTCTGATCCACTCATACCAGCACAACACTGGTCCTGTGGGGTCCTGACTATTGAAGAACAGAGTGAAAGGAAGCTAACAAAGTATGCAGAGGAACAGATTGCAGTCTTTAATCATAAAACTACAAAGTGCTACTGTATGGTAAGAGGAGCTGATACAATAGGTAAGCAGTGTAGAAACAAGGAGGTAGTTATATGTTATTGTTGACGGGCATAACTATATGTAAGAACCACAGCACACATTGTTTTGCCATGACTTGACGTGCAGCACCGTGCTTTCATCAGGAATCACTTATTAGATATAATTATTTATTTATAATTATTATTTTGACTCATTCAGTGTCCACTTCACAAACTGACCACAAAGGTCTTGTGTGACCACAGCTTCACAACAACAGTGCATATGAAAATGCTGCTAACTCCTCAAGCTTCTGAGACCAGAACACAACTGCCTTCTTAGCCACAGCTTAGGATATAGAGTTCTTAGCCATAAGTGACTGCTGCTTTTCTTAATGCTGCACAAAAACGACAAGCCACAAATAGAGAGCGTGTAAAATGGGCCTTGGAAATGTACAACCTCTCATGGTGACAAATCATTCTGTGGGGTCGCAGATGAGCAATGGGACCGATCTATTGAGAAGGCCATGTGGGTATTACCAACGCCCCCAGTGTGACCTTCACTGCTGCCTCCAGCTCTGTCAATGGGCCGAGAGAGATAGATAGAAGGGAATCAGAGAGGGAGAGAGACAGAGAGGGGAGGGGGGGGGGGGTCAAAAAAGGGAGGAGGGGAAAGGGAGAAGAAGAGAAAGAATAGAGAAGAGCAAGGAGAAGGGCTGTGGAGGCCAAACATCTTGGAGTGAATAATTGAGAGGAGGAAGCATCCCTGCAGCTCAGAGCATCACACTCTTCCTCAGGGGCCACATTATGCACTGCTTTATCCCCTTGAGCACAAAGCTAATGCTAATGCCTCTGCTAACATGACACTGCATGTGTATTAAAGCCAAGGCTGGGTGATGAGGCCAGAAATCACATCACAGCAGATATTGATATCAAAAATGAATGCTCAATTGTAGTAGTATTCTAGCCCCTGAAGAAAATAAACAGATTCTTCTGGGCACCGGATGTTACATCTGATGTGATGCTTTTATTTTGATACAATTGCATTTTGATAAAATTGTCACTGTTTCCTCTACTTATGAATTCTCTTTTTAAATGTTAAAATTAGACACTAGAGATGGAAAGTCAGTTTAAAGGAGAAACTGGACTTTCCCCCTACCACATACAACACTAGGAGGAGGAAGACAAGCACATGCTTCCTCCGATATGTCACTGCTGGGCATTCAATGCACTTGGAGGACAGTACAAGGTAAGGGTGTGATGTGGGGAGAGAGTGGCATCTATCCACAAAGAGAGAGCATGGCCAATTTTGCTTTTTCCAACTAAGAAGGCGAGCAGCATGGCCCAAGATTTGATCATCAGATCAGAGCGATAGTGCATTAGACAACTGAGCCACAAGATTGGATGTTTTGTCATTGAAACATGGAGCTATTCAGCAGAAGGGGTGTCCACAAACATTTGGACATACAGTTTAGCTTGTGAATTGATTTTGACATGGGCAGTGCCATATCTCGCAAGTGAAGCAACCCTAAGCCTATCACCTTTGCTGGCTGGTTGCTGTCTGATGGGTATTCAGTTACATACATATACATACAGATACATATCTGATTCACTGTATGTATGTACAGATGGACATATCTGATTGAGTGTGTATGAGCTCTTTTAGATATAACTAATCTGTTGTGGGTATGAAGTCTATTGGTTATATGTGATTGGATGAGTGTATGACCTGTTTTGGATATCTGATCTTGTTTGTGTATGTGCATATGGAGATGTCTGGTTTGGTGTGTATGAGCAGATGGATATATCTGACTGGGTGTGTGTATGAGCTCATTTGGATGTATCTGTTTTGGTGTGGGTATGTGCACATAAGCATATCTGATTGTGTGTGTGCATGAGCTGTTTTAGATATGTCTGACCTTGTGTGTATATGTGCATATGGATATAGCTGATTGGGTGTGTATGTACAGATTGACATCTGATTCAATGTGTGCATGAGCTCTTTTGGATATATCTGATTGTGTGTGTGTGTGTGTGTGTGTGTGTGTGTGTGTGTGTGTGTGTGAGCTGTGGTGTTACTTGATATTTTCTTACTTTTACTTAGTAATAATTTAAATGTGTGTTTTAACTTTTACTTGAGCAACTTTTATTTGGAAGTAAAAGTGCTTTAACTTGAGGAAAAGTAATTTACTTTTACACCTCTGCTCCAAAGTGATCACAAGTATTGGAGTACAATCACAATACTGGTATTTTATCCTTATCAAGCTGCCCTGCTGTGTTAGTGTGGGGGTCTCTAAGCATAGCAAAACATCAAGTGCACAAAATGCTCCATTTAGAGAATGCTGGTCCTTGGTGAGTTTGTAGGAGAGTTTATATAGCTGCAGGTCATTTGAAATTTGAACAATGAAAATGCTAATGTCCACATTAGTTCATCCACTTCTGCCTCCAGGCCAAAAAAAACAGGCCGAGGAAATGTCAGAAAAGAACAGAAATCATATTGTAGGATTCCATTTTGCACTCTCTCTCTCTCTCTCTCTCTCTCTCTCTACTGTGCAGACCTGTCTGTCAGCAGTGTTTGCTACTTATGTGAGACAGAGAATCCCCAGTGAATCTGTTAGGGATGCAACACAGCAGGCTAAATCATCCCTCTGCAAACACATTTGAGCACATGTTCATTTTATAGAGTTTCAGACTACGCCATGACTTGTTTCCATCTCCTATGGTCTATTCACAGAAGGCCCAAACACTGTCTGCTGACAAGCAAATTATTTCTACTCTAATAAAGCCAGCATCTAGACCAGTTACAGAGGAAATACAGTGTAAACCAGTGCAGAATGGAAAACAGAGTGTAGACCAGTGTAGACCAGAGAAAACAGCGTAGAGCAGTGTAGATTAGTTACAGAGTAAATAGAGTGTAGACCGTAGACCGGTTACACAGAAAATAGACAGTAGGCTAGAGTAAACCAGTTACAGAGAAAAAAGAGTGTAGACCAGTGTAGACCAGTTACAGAGAAAATAGAGTGTAGACCAGTTACAGAGAAAATAGAGGGAAGAGTAGTGTAGACCAGTTACAGAGAAAGCAGTCCAGATCACACCAGCAGTTACAGAGAAAGAGTGTAGACCAGTTATAGAGAAAAGAGTCTAGACCAGTATAGACCAGTTACACACAAAATAGAAAGTAGACTACTGTAGACCAGGTACAGAGAATATAGAGTGTAGACCAGTAACAGAGAAGAGAGTATAGACCAATTACAGAGAAAAGGGTCTAGGCTACTGTAGACCAGTTACAGAGAAAACAGTGTAAACAGTATAGACCATATGCAATACCCCCTCCAACAGGACTCTTTTTTTCATATACTATATATCTATATTGTATATTGTAATATAGTTTCTATATTATATATATTCTATATATTTATATAGTGTTCTTCTTTACTAAATTATTATCTTATCTTTCTACTCTTTTCTGTACTGTACTGATGATGCTCAGGGAACCTTAATTTCCCTGAGGGAACCCTCCCAAGGGATCAATAAAGTTCTACCTAGTCTAATCTAATCATTTACAGAAAAGAGTGTAGACCAGTGTAGACCAGTTACAGAGAAAAAGTGTAGACCAGTATAGACCAGAAAACCAGTAGATCGGTGTAGATCAGAGCAGGTATTATGTGGGTGGTGGGTCATTCCCAGCACTGCATTGACTCTGACATGATGGTGGAGTGTTAGTGTGTGTTGTGCTGGATAAGACACAGCAATGCTGCTGGAATGTGTAAACACTGTGTCCACTCATTGTACACTTTATTAGACACTCCTACCTAGTTGCTCCACCTGGTAGATGTAAAGTCAGAAACAGAATCGCATCTGTTGATTGACAGTGACAGTGAGAGTAGCAACAAGGACATAATGTTATGGCTAATCGGAGTAACTCTCCTGACATTTTCACTTGACAGAAGTACTCCAGAATGACATTTTGCACTGGCTTCCAGTGAAAGTTTTAAAGGTAAGAAAGTTCTGCTGTACATATTCACTGCTGTCCAATGAAAAATGTGTATCTCCATTGTGTCCGTTTTCTCCATTGTTTGAATCCTGGAGCTGAACACTGTGTAATTAATTCTGGATGAACAGACCAATAAACATGCTTTAAAATGACTTGGAATACACTTATCTTACACTCATACAATTTTTTTGGTGAATTAAAAGTATGACATTATGAAAACACATCACAAATTGGCCAAGGGCTCTAAAGACTAATATTATAACATTGCCAATGAATTAAGAAATAAGAAAATAACTGACTTATTATCTCATAAGAGTGAGAGGGCTTATCATAATTATAAGAGAGTATCACTATTATGAGGTTTATTCATGAGTCTCAAAAGAGTTAAAAGGTAATTTTATACTAAATCATTAGAATGTTGTGTAATACATAATATTCATAATTATGTGATGTCATAATTGGGATAGTATTTGGCTGTTCAGGTTTCCATTTCATCTATTATGAATAACAATACAGGCTTAACGATATTAGTCTTGTGCTGTGTTTTGTTTGAGACAAATGTCTTCTGTTTCTGTGCTCAAATAATTAAACTTTGTCCAAAGTACATTGTTCCTTGTCTCTGCTCTTTGTCTAGGTGTTGCCCTGATGTTGTTCTGACAGTAAGGGTTTCCTCCATCCTCACCTTGCATGAAAATCAAACTTGTTTGGTCTCTTTCTGATGGTAGATGCTGCACTTTAACATCAACTGTGGCAAGAGCTACCTGTAGGTCCCTGTGATGACATTTTAGGATTGTTGTGGTCTGCTGTTGGGCTGAACGTGCATGCAGGCTTGACCTTGCCATTGTTTAACAACATCTTTTTGGAATTTTTTTTCCCACAGACAGTAGAACGGCTGATTTCTAATTGCTTTGAGATCATTTTAAATCCCTTCCCAGAATTATCTGCATCGACAACATTCTTTCTGAAGACATCAGTGCTCTTCGGATTCCACTCTCTTCAACATTCAAGAGCAAACTAAACTAAACTGAGGTTTAAAGAAGACACCCTCCTCCAAAGGCCTCTCTAATGATGGTTTAATCATTTGCACCTCGTTCTGCTGTAAGGCATTTTAAGTAGTAATAAATGTAAGGGTGTCCTAACATTTTCCACACAAGAAAATAAAATTTCTATGATTTAAATTTTGTAAAACCTGTTTCATTCAGTTTAATGTGAAATGAAAAGGTGTTCATGGGGTGGCCTAACTTTTTTATGACTGTATATTGAAATACACATACACACACACACTTTAATTCTCTTATTTTCCACAGCTTTTCTCTTCTCTTCTCAATTTCCTTTGAAAATGCCAAAGATACCAGTGCCTATGTTTCCTGAACAGTTTTAAATGCACTACACGGCATCACAAGGGCACAACATTGATCCCTATTTAAAGATTTTCTAATCCCATAGCAAAAACTAAACACTTCAGTCCAGCCGTCAGCCATCAACTAAGCAGGCAATACAGAAGGCAGTATGTCTGCTATATACAGCTAAGCCTTTAGCCTGACACTGCAGCCTGTGCTCTATGTGTGTGTGAATACACTGCACTGTGTGAAAGTCTTAAACTGTCACACTAGCTTTAAAACAATTTTGGGGAAAATGGTTTGAAATACAGTTGGGCATGGAGGCATCCAGTATGGTATCCTGCAGCACATTTACCCACAGATGTTGCAGCTGGCCCTGGTAGGTTGCTGAAGATGGCATCCCAACAGGTCTTATGAATGCTCGACTGGTGATAAATCTGGTGATTGGCCAAGGAAGTGTTACAAATCTGGTAGAGACATTCCTGGGAAAACCTTGCTGTAAATGGAACCATTACCCTGCTGAAAATGCCACGAAGTCCTGCCCTGAAAGGGAACACATGTCCACAGGATGTCCTGCACATATGTCTCAATTGATGGTGTCCTTCTTATTAATACTAAGGGTGAGGGCTGAGCGACTGTCGTATGTGATGCTCCCCAGATCATCACTCCAGCAGCTAGGGCAGTGTGTTGCGCCAAAGCAAAGGCAGAAGCACTCACCACTGCCCGTCATCAGAAACCGTCCCAAACACAACCTGGATTTGACACTAAAGACAATGTTTCTAGTTCTGTTCACTGTGTACTTGCCCTCATGTAACCTCTATCAGGCCAATGATTCACCCCCTCTCAAAGTCTGTCAACTGGGCAAAACGCCTTCAAGTGTGTCATACAGACATGTCTAGCACTCCCCTGAAGTAGCCTCTGAGAGCCTTTTCATAGGCCAGCAGCAGAAGTACTTTACCCCCCGCTTGAGCCAAGACATAGTGTTTAATCAGACCCCATCCCGCAGACACAACTGCATGCTGATCCAATGCAGATTAGGCGCAAACCTGTGTTCATCTAATCAGCTCACAGGTATATTGTGTGTTCACAAACAAGAACTTAATGCCCAGATGCAAAGTCTATATTTCCTTTGCTGGAATTTTGCATAGTACTGTGCACCTGATCCTGTGTTCCTTCTGTCGGTCTGTTGCAGTGGCCACCTACTGGAAGAGGAGTTCATCTAATTTGAGGCCCCTCAGAGCACAGAGTCAGGGATGTTTAATTCATCCCACTGATTCTGGAAGAAACCAGTTCATTATTATACTGAGCACAGCTTTAGCTGCAGGCGGACAGGCTCAGCCAAAATCGGCTTGCCCCGGAGCTATAAACTGAGCTAATACCCATCCAGTACTTTCTCAAAGTTTAAAGTTATGGCAGTCAATGTCATCAGGAACTTTCAACCTCAGGTGCTACTTCAAAAGGGAACATGTAAGAGATCTTACAGGAATAATTTGTCTGAAGCCAAATGCAGCTATTGACAAATAATAGGAATGTTTTGTCCACAAAAGTTCGGAAATAGAATGTCCCATCTATTTCATCCCCATCATGCTTCTCTTGAACTTCGATCATTTCACGACACGTTGCCATGAGATTTTGGCCAGTGTTCAACTTAACTAATGTGACTACAGTCACTGCTCCGGAATTTACTGCGTAAAAGCACTCCAGACCAGCAATAGCAGCCTTCTGAAGGAGTTAATGAAAGCACTCCCCACCACCACCAATCAGCCAGCCAACTGCATGACAGATGTTAACACTTTTAATTACATTTCGCAACACTGTAATGAGCACCAGAGATTTTTTCCTCTTGAGCCAAAAGAAATCTGTGATCTCAAAAAGTCAAAGGACGTAGGATACCCCACACCCTTTGGTGTGATTTAGCTGGGCTGTGAAGTGCAGTGAACCAACATTGAGAATAATAACTATATTCCCATCAGCAATCTCCCCTTATGAAATGTCAGTCAAGACTAGGGTCAGTGTTGTGGGTACTGTACTAAATAATGCAGTAGTTTTCTGAGCTAATGAGAGGACTATGGTTAACCATCTAGCAACTGAAACAAGAACAGAAGTAGCCCACCTCCACTGTGTGATTTCATCCAAGCAACTGGACTGAATGACCAAACACATCATAATCATCATCGTAATTCTTATAATCTTGAAGACGTTTCACAATTCATCTGAAGGACTTCATCGCTTCAAATTAGTGGTGATGACTTTCCTGGCATTTAAGCCTCTGTGGCTGATTCACACCTTCAATGTCATCCACCTCATTAAAGTCACATGACTGCACAGGAACGTCTGGAGGTGTGAAGTTGTACAGTGTGAAACTACTTGGGGGGGTTTAAGACAGAACTGCAAGTTGCTGACAGGTGGTGAAATCATAGTTTAGACCAGGGGTGTCAAACTCAAATATACAGTGGGCCAAAATTTAAAACTTCAACAAAGTCGTGGGCCAACACTGAACAAATGAACATATATATATATATATATATATTCTGTCTCCCACCTGTCCATAAAGTTCATGTTTTCCGCCTTTCTGACGCTGACAGTTGTTGTATGAGGTTGCTATGACGACTGTTACAGAGGAGAGGGCATTTCTGTGTCCTGTCCTGATTTACGCGCCAAAACAACGGCAGGGCATTATGGAATTTTTAGTATTAGCGGTGAATGCGCTGTATAATACCGGCAGGCCAGCTCTAGTAGTCATTTGGTTTTGCCTCACGGGCCAAATGTAATTCCACTACGGGCCAAATTTTGGGCCGATACACTGGGCTATTCAAATGTTCAGCAAGTGACAGCTCAACATGCCGATTTTTCTCAGAGAATCTCTGTACACCGTACATAAGGGAGGATCTATACAATATTAGCCTGATGGTATTAAAATTATAAAATTAAAGATAAGATACACAATTTGAAGAGGAAGCTGAAGCTGCTCTCTGGGGTCCTCACCATTGAAGATCAGAGTGAAAGGATGATAATAATGTATGAAGAGGAACAGATGAACTACAGTCTGTAATTATAGAACTACAAAGTGCTATAAAGTATGGTAAGCTGATAAAATGGGCCGCGACTGTAGCAATAAGGAGGTGGTCATAATGTTACTGTTGATCAGTGCTGATGTTTTGACTTGTTATATGGTTTCTGGGCTGATTGAATGTCCCACCTAACTTAAACCCATCAGACAAACTCTACAGGAAATATATTTTAAAAATGTCTCCACAGAAAATACCAATATCCTTTTTTTTCTACCAGTTAAAAGAAATGTTTGCAAAACTCTATAGATAATAGTTAGAAGAGAATCATGGAAATTAGTAGACAGAGGCTTTTAAACAAAATATTCATTGCAGTAGCATTGGTATGGTATCGTTATAAAAAAACAACTGATTGAAATGTATGACTGCAGTGGTGTCATACCAGAGTGTCATGAAGTCGCTCAGAATGGCAGCAGGTCATCTTCACTGAAGAGTCGGGTTTGTTGACAACGGTTTGTTGTCACGTCACACAGAAAGCCTGGTGTCATGAATTTCTACGATGCCAGATCCCCTTTGGTGTACATTACCAGCACTTGAATGGCCCAATGTTACATTAATGAGGTCCTGCAACCAGTGGTCCTATCTTTTCTGAACACACACTCAGGTGCACCATTCCAACAGGACGACACTCATCCATATACTCCTGCCATCTCAAGAGCTTACCTTGAAGACACAGATACAATGCCATGGCCAGTTGCATCTCCAGACCTATCCCTGATTGAAAATGTGTAGGATGCTGTTGGATGCTCTATCAACACTCCACCCCTACTGCACAATCTGCAGGAACTGAGTGAGAATATTCAACCTATATGGGATGGATTATCACAGGACACCATTAGGAACCTCAACAACTCTATGCTGAGACATCTGGCATGTTGTATTTTACCTGACACCATACTGAGAGACACTGCTTCTGTACATGCAGATCAACAAATATTGCCTGTTTCAGTCAAAGTTTTTTATCAGGTTCAGATTTTTTTTATCTCTTCATGCTGAATCTTCTTTATTACAACAATAGTTAATTTAACCAAAAAATGTTCATCTGTGTTTTTTTTTTTTTACAGAAATATAGTTTGGGTTATAAACTCACCAGAGGTTATGCTTCTATAGTTTTGTCACAACAACTTGAGGCATGTAATCTAGGCCATGCTCCAGCAATGGTCTAATAGGCCCCTTGAGAACCACTACTAGAATGCAGGGCTGCATCCCCTGGGATTCAGCTCCACTGTACTGTATATAGTAGGCAGTTGTGACAGGATACGTGCAGAGCATTTTTCTTAGACTCCTCAAGGCCAGGTTATTCCTGTGAGCTGATCCACCTTCATGACACGCAAGTCATTCGATTATTGACAATGTTGATTAATTACTGAAATGATTAAGAGCACAGCTCACTTATAGGCTTAAACCAATTAAAGACCCACAGTCACTGCAAGGAGACTTGTGGGATCAATTGGCTATAGGATGCTGTGTATTTTTAGCTGTGTGTAGTCTGGAGTAATGGCAAGGGGCCATATTAGATAAATGGCTAGAAATGGAGGAAAAGAGGTGATAAGCGAAATGTGGAGATGTGGCACATGGAAGACAAATGACTGTTGGGGGTAAGCAATAGGGGAAAGAGAGGGAGAGAGAGAGAGAGACGGTCATTCTTCATATGTGGCTCCTCAGGCTGTACTGTACTGGATTGCAGCTGCTTCTGAAAAAGCCCAGTGGACCCACACATGGAGCTTTCAGAGAGGAGCACTTACTGCTCCGAGCAGCCAAAAGTAGTTCATTCCAACATTTTCAGTCTAAGTGCCTTTTGCTGTCATGCAATATATATACTTGTTGCAAAGCAACACCCTATCAACCACCTAGGATCATCTAGCAACCACCAAGCAATACCATAGCAACCAATTAGCAACCCCAAAGGATGCCATAAAAACCACCTGACAATACCATAGAAACAATCTAACAATCACCAAACTACACTATAGCAACTATCTGGGATTCCATAGCAACCACTGAATAGCAACTACCTAACAACCACTATACAGCACCATTTCTACCACTAGAAATAGCATAGCAACCTATGTGCAACACTATAGCCCCCATCTACCCACCACTTAACCACAAACAACCACTGGTAATACTAAACAACACCATAGCAATAACCTGAAATTCCATCCAGCAACTAGTTAGCTAAACCATATCAAGCATCTGTGATGCCATTTCAAGCAGAGTAACAACAGATTGATCCTCACACCCCACTGTCCTGCACATTTTAGTAGATTCTCTGCTTTAACACAGCAGGTGTGTTGGAAACAGGGAAAGCACTAAAGCTGCAAGGCAGGGTGGGCACCAGAACAAGGTTTGAGAAGCACTGCACTACAGAACATAGTGTTTAACAGTACAGAACAGATCACAGTGCAGTGGTGTGAACACTCGGGCAGGTAGATAACCGTGCCTCTTTTACTGCCAATTCTTCATTTATTTCAACCATTTAGCAAATTTCTCTGCACCTGCATGATGTCAGCATTTATTCAAAGTATATTCAGCAGAAACCACATCAGCTTCAGCTGAACACATGTCTCCTGGAGAAAGCCAGGCATAGTGGATCAGAATTCGACTGTGAAACAAAAAGGATCATTGTGTGACTCCGTAAGATCTGTACTTTTAATTTGAGGAACTTCCATTAAAAACTGCTTTTTGCAAAAGGTGTTTGTGTGAAGAACCTTTAAAATGTTTATAGTAGATTTATAAAGTGTATAGTACTAAAGGTTCTTAAAGAATGTA
The DNA here is from genome assembly GCA_034509495.1 of Acestrorhynchus altus. Classification (NCBI taxonomy): domain Eukaryota; kingdom Metazoa; phylum Chordata; class Actinopteri; order Characiformes; family Acestrorhynchidae; genus Acestrorhynchus; species Acestrorhynchus altus. The sequence goes on from CM067502.1 coordinate 24,496,239, forward strand.
ACAAAGGCTCTTCCCAGAACTCTTTTCCACCTAGCAACACAAAGTCCACTTCCTAGGAAACCATAGCAACTACCCAGCAACCACTTAGAAACATCAAAGCAACCTCCTAGGATACCATAACAACCAACTAGTAACACCATAGTAACAACCTATCAGTCACCAAGCAGCTATCCAATATGTCATAGCAACCACTTAGCAACACCATAGAAACCATTTGGGTTACAATAGCAAACAGCCAGGCAACATTGTGATTGACATGACGGGACATTTCTTACAGTGCATTAAAACCAGTTAAAATTCTTAAAAAAAAAACAGAATCAGCCTCACGCCTGATTCTCACGGCCTCGTGAACATGAATCAGTGCCATGTTCAGCGGTTTGTTGTGATACATCACCAGAAGGTCTGGTGTAATGGTGTGGGGTGCAAACATCCCCTTTCCAAGCCCTTTCCAAAGCCCAACCAGAGGTCCAACCTTTTCTAAAATCACACTCCACTGCGCTATATTGATGCCATCTCAAGAGCTCTTTTTCAATGAGCTCTGAGTCACAAACAATTAAATAGCCCATATTTTTCTAGTTTCCAGCATTTGCATGTATTATTTAGTTTACATGCAATTTACAATTTCGTTTATTTATTTAATTTACCCAAAGCAGTCAAAACTACATGCTTTCTCAATGTCATATCTATATTACTCTCATAATTAACATAAGTTTAATTCACCCTCATATAAAAACCTGTGGTGTGCCAAACCAAACTGTTACCACATAATAATCTGAATACACACTCCACTGCACACTACTGTTCCTGGTAACCAGGAAACCCTTCTGCGTGAAACGATTTCTGCAACAACATTTTTTTTGATGAGTGTAGAACATTTCACGACTGTCAAATCTCAACATACACATAATGTAAGTGTAAGTTTGCTGGAGAAAGGCAGCAGCATTGTATGATCATTTCATAATGAAAGTACCAGTAGGAACTGGAATAAAAACTCTTTAGATTATCCCACAGTGAATCATCAAGTTCTGTTTTTGCATCTCTTGTAAACTTTATGTTACAGAAATACAAGATTTTGTTACAACTGCGACAGCTTGCTTGGCCAAATTTGCAGAAAAGCCACCTGTGTGCCTCCAGAGGAAAAGGAGATAAAGATACTTTCTCTCTCCAGTCTGCTCTAATGAATATGACTCGCCCTCACTCTTTTACGATCCAATCTGTATCTCCGTCTTTCATATTTACTACAGGCATCCAACACAAGTTTATATAGGCTATAAAACCATCCAGCACACACATACCCACACACATGTCCTTACACACACACACACACACACACACACACTTCAGAGCAATTCACATTTCAGTTTCATTAATGACAGTCCTTTAAAGGTGCACACATTTACTAAAATCTATTTCAAACTGTTATTTTATACACACTGTAGGGAAAAAGCAGTGGGCCACCTGCTCATTCATTGTTTCTTTTGAAATCAAGGGTATTATAAAGAGTTTATCCTGATTTTGTGGGAGGAATTGTCTCTACAGTCCAGGAAAGCTTTCTATAAGATTCTGTAAGATCCTTACTGTTGTAAGGACTTGATTGCATACAGTAACAAGAGCATTATTAATCACCCCACCTCATCCACATCTCATCCCAACCCAAAAGTACTGGATGGAGCTCCATCATTCCAGAGAACACAGTTCCACTGCACCACAGCTCAAAGCTAGGGGACTTTATACTGGCATTCTCCCAATAGGTTTATCCAAGCTCCTGAAAGTCGTATTCTAATGGCAATACTACTATACAGCAGCTAGACAAGCTGTGTGTGCATTTGCACATGTGTCAGCAATGGATTTAACATAAGGCAGCTGAGACAGGATGTTCACAAACATGTTCTAGATTCATTCTAGACTGCATTTTCCTTTCTATTAAGGATCTCCTTTCAGAATGATGTGTAGTCCAGGACTAGGCTTATGGCACCACAAGGGCTCACATAGAAGCCAAATAGCATAGATTTTTATTTTATTTTATTTTACACTTCTTCCTGGTCAGGTGCTGAGCATGGAGCTGGATATGGAGCCCTTGGGCTCAAGCCAGAATACTCCCTGGAAAGGAGAGCAGTCTATCTCAAGTGTTAAGAACATGTAATCATTTTTGTACTTCCAGTCTGACTGGATAGTGTTGCTATCCTGACCTTCAGTGTTATGTGTTAAAGTCGGTAGACTAGGGTTTGCTTTTAGCCTAGCACAGATCACCATCACCCCAGCTTCTGTTTGTCACATGGTGAGTTTGTGGACACTGGCACAGGTAAAGCTATGGTGACAAGGCCTGGTTTAAGAAGAAATCTGTGTTCCCATAACTAGAGTCTGGAGGAGAGGAGCTGCTATCCAGCGTCAACAACACCATATTCTCCTGAAGTGGCGTATCATGAAAGGCTTTGTCCAGTGCATGGGGTTTAAATTGTGGAGGCATAAATATAATCAGACAAGACTGATATTTAACAAAACAGTTATGTTTAGGGGGTTTTATAATTGTTCTGTTTTCCAGCTCTGCTTTGGTGTTTACTGATGATGTGTTGCTTTAACTCCATTGTTGTGATGTACAACGGCAAAATTACAACACCTGTGCCACTGTATAAATACTTGAGGACTTGAGTGACCTCTGTACACCATGTCCTGAACTATACTTATTCAGCTAAGCCAAGATAAATACACTTTTCTGTTCTAGGCCACCTTTAAGAGTCAGTTGCAGATGCTTAATCAGACCTTTTTATTCAGTATAAATAAACATATGACTGTAGACCTGCAGGATGCATGAGCACACACACACACACACACACACACACACACACACACACACACACACACACACACAGCCATCAGAGCTGAAACTGTGGAGTAGGTTAAACACCTGAAGGAATCGCACACAGTAGACAGAATCATTTAGAGGAGCATATGTGGATGGATGAGGTGGTGTGCTGGTGGCACTGTGTGTGTCACACTCTGTCTCCAGGCACTGTGTGTTTTTGTGTGGGTGCTTTCTCAACCTTGCCCACACAGACACACACACACATTGCAGGGTAAAATGACTTTCTCTATATAAGGCAGTTTAAAGACACTGCAGTTCCCCCATATGAATGATCAGTTTCCATAAGACAGCACAGCAGTGTCCAGCAGTGCTAGGAGAGAAAGAGGCTGATTAAGGAGACTGAGCATACACGGCAGACCCACTGAGATCTGGCTCTGTGAGTCTGTTTTCAATTCCCATATTGAACCCTTAACAGTTTTCTGTGTTACATTGTTATGGATTGAAAGTTTTGCTCTTTTTGTACTTCCAACAGAATGAACTTCTTTTTTTCAATGAGCTCTGAGTCAGAAACAATTAAATAACCCATATTTTTCTAGTTTCCAGCATTTGTATGCATTATTTAGTTTTATTTACCTAAAGCAGTCAAAACTACATGCTTTCTCATTGTCATATCTATATTACTCTCATAATTAACATAAGTTTAATACGCCTTCATATAAAAACCTAAGGCATGCCAAACCAAATTGTTACCACATAATAATCACAATAGTTTCTGGGAGGGCTGAGTTATATATTGATATTTATCAATATGAACAGAGAGAGATATGGATTGAGGCAATGTATTGATATTTATATCTATACTGAGATATAAGCAGAGTGAGATAAGGGCTGAAGCCTTATATCAATATTTATATCTATATCGGGATATAAACAGTGGGATATGGGCCAGTCAATATATTGATATTTATATCTCTATCAGGGTATAGAGATATGCAATATTATTTACACTGAGTTTTTAGTTTAATTGTATTTTAATTTTGTGCAAACCTTTTTTTTGCTCTCTTGTTCTGCTCTACCCCCTGCTCTCAACTCCTCCTCTATTCTGCTCCCCTTTGCACCATTCACACTCCATGGAGGGGGTGTTTCAGTATGTTTCAATATAGTAGAAAAAGATGGGAGAATCATTTCTTGGGGTGAATTACATTTTTCACATTGCATTTCACATCATATATTGTCAAATATCACATATCATTATTCAGGTGAAATATATCAGGACCATATCTCCCAGTCCTCATTTCTGCATTATGATTTATAACTGAATATTAAACATAGGTGCCAGGTTTTAAAATTTGCGGTTTGTCACCGTTTTGTTCAGGACAAAGAGTATTATAATTAATTATTTACTTTAATTTTTACATTATTATCATCTACACACACACACACACACACACACACACACACACACACACATTATATATATATATATATATATATATTTTTTTTTTATAGATTATTTATTTATAGACCAGATGTATCTTAAAGTCTAAAGTCCTAAAGGCATAATAACAAAATATACACACACACACACACATCATATATATATATATATATATATATATATATATATATATATATATATATATATATATATACATACACATATACACCTATAATCATAATCTACGTTTTCCACTCTCCAGTAGTGTACAATTAAGCTTGAAATTAACGTTATCATGCCTTTAGGACTTTAGACTTTAAGATACATCTCTTTCTGTCATTTTGGACAGTGACATATTTTGTTATAATTATAACATCACTCGATGGATTTGAAATGAAGCAATCAACATGGGATTGAAGCGCAGCCTTTTGTTTAATTAAAATGTCTGGAACTGATTAATTGAATTAAAAGTAAATTTGTTTATAGCTGTTTGGGGGAACTCACAATATGAGATCCAACATGCTCTCGAAGTGAAGGATATCCAGTGAAGAACGTCCATATACTGCTGCTGTCACAAGAGCTTGCCTTGAAGACAAACACTATGCCACTTACATTTACATTTATGGCATTTAGCAGACACTCTTATCCAGAGTGACTTATAAAAGTGCTTTGCTGTTCACTCAGATATCCTTAGCTAATTAGAAGAGGCTAGAACCCAGAGATTCCTCACGCTTAGATGCTGTCAAACACAAATGTCAGATCTGAGACTAACAAGATTCAGTTTAATTATAAACCTTAAGGAGTTAAATATTCTTGAAAGAGATGGGTCTTCAGTCTGCTTTTGAACACAGCGAGTGACTCAGCTGTTCAGACCCCTAGGGGAAGTTCTTTAAACCATTTTGTTGCCAGGACAGAAAAGAGTCTGGATGCTTGTCTTCTGTGCGATTTGAGGGATGGTGGGTCAAGTTGAGCTGTACTTGATGCTCGAAGGGCTCTTGGTACAGCTCAAGTTTTGACCATTGCCATCATGTACTGCAGGGCTGGTCCATTTTTGGCTTTGTAGGCCAGCATCAAGGTTATGAATCTGATGCAGGCAGCTACAGGAAGCCAGTGAAGGGTACACAGCATGTTAAATGGCTGAATTTGGGAATATTGAAGATGGGCTGCACTGCTGCATTCTGGATGAGTTGCATGACCGATGGTCCGCACAGGAAGGCCAGCTTGAATGGAGATTCAGTAGTCTAGTCTTGAAATGACAAGAGACTGAACAAGCACCTGAGTGGCCTCTGTAGACAGAAAAGATACAATGCTCCTGATGTTGTATGCATGATGCAGAACACCAGTGGAGAGTCTACATGGAGCAGATGTGGTTCCCTGCCATGTTACCTGGTAAGAATGCTCCTCCAGGTATGATGTAAACCATCGCCATGCAGAAACAGCAATTACAAGTCTACTCAGGACTGAAAGGAGGATCTTGTGGTCTACCATGTCAAGGGCTGCAAGGAGGTCAAGGAGAATTAGAACAGAGGATAATTTAGCTCTTCTTGCAGCATGGAGTTTCTCAGTGACAGCAATAAGAGCAGGCTCTGTTGAGTGTGCCGGTTTGAAGTCTGATTGTTTTGGGTCCTGTAAATTGTTCTGGATGAGAAAGTAAGATAGCTGATTATAGACAGAACGTTCAAGGACTTTTGAGAGAAAATAAAGAGGAGATACTGGTTTATAGTTGCTAATGTTGCCATGGCCATGTTGTGTTATATCCAACACCATATTGAGATGCACTACTTCTGTATATGTAGATCAATAAATATTGCCCTTATGGGGCATCCTCCTGTGCTCAGTTTCACTTTTGGGTCATTGTCATTGATGTATGGATTTGAAAAACAGAGCTTTATGAAAATTCTGACATGAAAATGTCTGTACGTTTCAGGCTGAATCTGAAATACCACCGTTCTCCCTATATAGTGAACTACATAAGGCATAAAAGTACAGTGTCTACATAAAGATAACACTAGATTTCAGATTTACATACTGATTTATTAAAGATATACACTAATCCATCATAACATTAAGACCACCTACTTGTTTCTACAACCCACATTTCATTCAACAGTAAATTCCACTCTTCTATTAGTTGCCCCACCTTGTAGATGTAAAGTCAGGGAAGAAGCTCTTCTGTTTCTGCACAGTTTGTGTTGGTCATCCTCTAGCCCTTCATCAGCGCTCACAGGACGCTGCCCACAGGACACTATTGGCTGGATATTTCTGGTTGCTGAACTGTTCTCGGTGTAGTAGTGACACTCAGGGGTTTAAACACTCCAGCATCACTGCTGTGCCTGATCCATTCATACCAGTGCAACACACACTACCACATAACCACCATGTCAGTGTCACTGCACTGAGAATGACCTACCACCATAATACTTGCTAGATTTAGAATTTAATGAGTTGTGAAGTAAACTACATAGGCAATAGTGTGTGATCTCATAGTAAACCTCTGTGTTTTCTTCTTTGTGATGTTTTGACTTCTCTCTTTATTAGACATTCCACATTCCTAGGAGTGACAAAAAGCTGGCAGGATTAAATAATGCTGTTTGTTCCCTATCCTTATTTATTCACTGTTAACCACTTTAGCATTTTTGGGCTGGAGAGCTCCTTTCAGAGAGCAGTGCTCCCTCTCAGCAGATGAATGCTCTTCTTTTGGTGTCGCAGTACCATGAAAAAGATTAGGATGCAGCTCTAAGAGCTGAAAGGAAATGCCTGGTGCAGGATGTTTCCAGCAAAATGGGGGGTGACTTGCTATCCTGTAATAGTCACCTTCAGACCAAAGCACGGAGAGAATTCCCCAAAAGCAGCTCCAGAAATACAGTCCACGGTGCAGGCAAGCAGGCCGCTGCGCCCCCCCCCACATCCCCTATAGCACTCTACCTCTCTCACTCTGTCTTTACCTCTATCTGCTCATTACAGTGCTCTCAAGGACATGGCCATAGCATACACGCACATACACACACACATACGCACAGCCTACGTCACCTTCAAGAGGACGTTGGCAGGACACTGATTTGCTGCCTCATCAATTTTAGCCAGCCTGTCCAGTGAGACAGTGTAATTTCCCATACACACATGCACATGTGCACGCACACACACACACACACACACACACACACACACACACACACACACACACACACACACACACACACACACACACACAAACATTCCATGAGTGCAATCCCAGAAGCATTTTAAGCACACACTCAAACACAACAAGCCCCTGCTGTGTGTCTTCCACCTGAAGCCACTCCCACCTCATATTTCTGACTCACAAGTCCAATATTCCGTTAGACTGGAACATCTTTCTGCATGGTAACAGGACAGCGATTGGATGATCCAGGTCACTTTGCCAGAGGTTATAGACACTCTTAAGGGTTAATAACACCGGAGCACAGCAAATGAGACTAATTCAGTCTAAAAAACAGGGATAACAGGCATGGTGCTGCCAAATTGACCACTGTGACAGCTGGACGGCTAGACGCTGAAGAGAACCCTGGCAGCTGGCCTTTAGCAATAAGTAATCAACTCAGACACTGCATAAAAACAGTTTCTGCAAATGCAATAGTGAATCAGCAGATGATCTAATGGCGCAAGCACTGACTGCAGTAGTTTGCTTATTGCCTAGTGCCACTGGGCACAATCTTTCACATTATGGTCACTAAAAGTCCAGAGCTTATGGCCTGAGTAGACCTTTGCCTTGGGTATTTTTATTTTTATTTTTTTTGCATTTCTTGACCCAGCCACCTATGTCAACAGACGTTTTCTAGCTGAATATGCATTACTCATGTGCATAATGTGCTTTAGCAGGCTCTCCTTGTGACCTCTATTTTTATTTGCCATTTTCATTATTTAGTGTATATAGGAGGCATTTGTGAATATTTGAATTGTGTTTGAATTTGATCATGTTTTGACTATCAATGATGGCAAGCCATGAGGGCCTAGATGCAACAAAATAGACCTAAACCATAATACTACTACCACCATGTGTCACAGATTAGATAGGGCTTTTATGCTGTAATGCAGTGTTTTCCTTTGTCCAAACATATTTCTTCTCTTTTAAACCAAGAAGATCTATTTGGGGCTCATCCCTCCACAAAACATTGTCTGAGTAGTGTTCTGGCTTGTCGAAGTGATCCTTATCAAACATCAGATGGGCAGCCATGTCCTTTTTTGCAGAGCAGCAGCTTTCTCTTTGCAACCTTGCCATGCACCTCATTGTTGTTCAGTGTTCTTCTGGTGGTGGACTCATGAACTATAACATTAGCCAATGTGAGAAAGGCCTTTAATTGCTTAGGAGTTCCAGTGGGTTCCTGGCGGACTATTACACACCCTGTTCTTTGAGTGATCTTTGTTGATTACAATTGGCGAGGGTAGTAATAGTCTTGAATTTCCTCTATTTGTACACAATCGGTCAGACCTTTTCCAACCTGATGAGCATCAACAACTCTTCTGAACTCCTCAGAAATCCCATTTGTCCCATGATAAACTTCCAGAAACATGTGTTGTGAAAATCACACACTCACACCTGATTGTCTCCCACTGACTGAAAACACATGACTAATTTCACCTTCAAATTATCTGCTAATCCTAATGGTTCACATACTATGGTACATGAAGGTACTTGTAGTTAGCTACATAAGCCTCACTGCTGCAGGGCTGAATAAACAAAATCTGGACACCAAATTAATCCTGGCTGAGTGATTTCGCTTAGACCTAAGGGACAATTTGAGAAATTGAGTTTCTTTTCTTATAATTTAACTTATTGATTTTTTTTATTATTATTACATTTAATCCAATACATGTGAAATTAGCCACCGTCTCTTTTTGATCATTACTGGACAGCCAATATGCTCAGAGGAAAGCTCCAGGTCCCCATCTCCAACAAACAGCTAACAGACGCCTGTGCCGGCCAGCATTGCATTGGTTGTGATGTGGGAAGAGAGAGCCATCTACCCACCCAGAGACAGCATGTTCAATTCTACTCTCTCCTACTCCCTGCTGCCAGCAAGACGAGAATTGGGTTTAATGTTAAGCAGTGTAGTCCTAGAGCTTTAACTGTACACACTTAAAATGAGGGTTCTTCAAGGGTTCTTTAGTGAAGTAAATTGTTCAATATAGAACCATGAACAATCAAAGAACCCTTTGCATGAATAAAGGGTTCCTTGCAATTTTAACAGTTTCTTCAGATTGAAGGAGAATGCACTCTAGAACCCTCTACAGTGAATTCTCCTCAAGACAAAAAACCTCTTCAAGGTGCAAAGAATGCTTTATTCATACAAAGGGTTCATTGTTCATGGTTCTACATTGAACCATTAAAAAAACTCTAATTTTTAAATATGTAGGAAGCAGTTGGTGTGTTTTGTGGCAGATATGATTGAGTATGTCTTGATAATATATTTGATTTAATCTTACTGCAGTAACAGGACAGATTGAAGTGTCAGTATAGAGTCTATTAATGTTCCTCAAAGTGAAGGGGGGGGGGGCAAGTAGCAGATATATGGAGAGATATTAGTCATTTGGGGATTACACTCTAGCCTATGCAGTGTTACAAAGGGCTGAGATGTCTCCAGTGTCCTCTCAAGGACTGCCATTCCCAAATCACAGCAACAACAATCAACTCCGGCGCATTGTCCTCGATTCACCCACCGGCGACTGTGCTGCATGAGCTTCAATGGAAATCTGACATTGAATTAATTGACTGAAAATGAAGCTCTGCTGATATGAGGCAGGAAATTTCATAAAGTGTAATGAATGTACAAAGCTCCAGACAGTCTGATAGCGTGGTGATGAAACAGCCATTTTATTTGAAAGTATGAGAAGTCTCTGGAGGGTCTTGTCTTATGTGTTTTCAGTAGCATTATTATTAGGTAAAGCCTGCTGTAAACTGAACAATAACAGCCTTATACATTTAGTGCATATGAAAATACAGCTAATTTAATTTGGGAATATGATGAGAATAAGCTACACTACAATTCCAAATGTTTGTGAACACCCCTTTTAATGAATGTATTTAGCCTTGAAGAGAAACACTGCCAATAAAATATGACTTACTGGATTAGGTAAACATGAACCTATTGGCACTATACCTAATGCAAGACATGGGATACTAAAGGGGGCTTCTAAACCCCCCCAGTGTTGACCTGTGAAGAGTGGTACTGTGTTCCCTGGAATGAAAGTGCTCCATCCAGTACTTTCAGGATGAGTTTAGGGATGAGGTGGGGTGCTGATCCAACATGTACACTTCATTAACACTTGCTAAATGCAATCAAATCCTCACAGCAATGCTCAATCCTCAATCTTGTAGAAAGTCTTCCCTGAACAGTAAAGCCAGTTACTCCAATGAGCAGGATAAACTCTCCTCTTAATACCCTTGTTCTTAGAAAAAACAGTGAATATGGTGTCCCAATACTTTTGTCCACATAGTGTATATATTATCACAGAATTGTGTGTACTGAAATCCAGTGGTGTGCAGTGCAAACAGTAGTTACATTAGGTAAGTCTCTTTTCCTCAAAAATATGATGCAGTCGATAAGAATAGAATTTTTCTGTTCATTTTCACATTGGCATTTGTGCACGTCAACATCGCTTTTTCTTTGCACATCTGGTAAGTGATCGAATCGGCTGCTACAGAATGTTTCATGCTTCGCAACACAAAGTAGATGCGATGGCGATTCTCTGTAATTTAGCTGCCTTCATTAAACAGCTCAAATTGTCAAATCCATTCTGATTCCTTGTGCCATATAAATCTCCTGCAAACAGTAAACAATCTCAGCAACACAGCTTCTGATGCTGTAGCTCTCATAGTTTGTCTTACAGAAAGTACCTGCATAACCTTTTCCTTTCTGACTAAGACTTCAAGGTGACCTCAGTGGCTGACCTCACTGAATTATTGCAAGGATAGCCTTGAAAAAAGCTTTTCAATTAGGCATGACACTATATCTTTCTCATTTGTAGCTGCCACATTAGTTATTTGACTAAACTAGCACAAGCATAGAGATTAACAAATGTGAAGCACCTTCTGCAGTATCCTCAGAAGGCTTAGATAGCTATGGGCCACCTTCTTTTGGGAAATCAAAAATCTGATTGGTCAGACTTTACTGTTCTTTTGCTAATGCACTCACATTACTAAACCCTTCTAAATACCAATAAGAAGGTTTCAATGAGCAGTTTTGATTGGTTGGTACCACTCACATGGCCCAGTTCCACCAATGCAATGGGTTTTGCAGATCAAACCACTGGGTGTGTCTAGCTGTGCAGGAGCAAGAAGCAATGACATACCACTTGTCTTGCATGCTGTAGTCTTCTACATTTTATCACCATAATTTGATCCATGTTAGATCTATGTTTTCATTCTGGAAAAAAAACATCTGTAACAGTAAAAAACGCTCACAGGACCACCTTCGACCACCTTGTAACTTCTGTTTACTGACACTGGGCAGCACCCTCTGGTGATGAAGTATTCAGTGATGTATCATCGGTTCCACTAAAACTGGTGTAAATGTAGCATGGTTCACTAAAAACACTGAAGTTCTAATAAGCATTAAAGGAATCAGTTCAAGACAGATATCAGTCAGATATGCACCCTATACCAACCAATGACTGTATACAGTCATTGATATTAAGAAAAGAGTAGTTTTTTAAATTGGTTGAATTTTAATTTATCTGTGAAATTTATTTATATAATGTTTTACGTAAACTTATTTCTTACCCCTTCTCTGAAGAGCTAGAAGGGCCTGACTGCACACCACTGATGAATTGTTTGGCCTGATAATATACACTCACACACACACACACACACACACACACACACACACACACACACACACACACACAAAGATGGCACTAAAGGGTAAGTATCCACACCTGTGCCTTGTTTAATTGTAATTAGCCCCTGTGTACAAACAGTCAATGATATTCAGAAACCCTTCATCCAGGACTGCACAGACTTTGCTGGTGACCAAATTAAAATAACTGTCAAAGGTCTGTGAGAAAATGTAGACTTGTATAAATAGGGCAAAATATTAAAAATATGCAAACATTTGACAAAATGCAGTTTAACCTGTGATCAGGACCTGGAAACTCTCAGTACAGTACAATCTCCATTATTTCATCTTTAATTCAAGCAGAGCTACAGACAGTAGCATGTACAAGCCAATTTTAGATCAGCAAAAGTGTCTTCAATGGAAAGGTGTGGGTGGTGGGTCATTCTCAGCAATGCACTGACATGGTGACAGTGTATTGTGATGGTACAAGTGGATTAGACACAGCTGTGCTGCTGGAGTGTTTAAACACCACAGTGTCACTGCTGGACTTGGAACAGTCCACCAACCAGAAATATACAGCCAACAGCACCTGTGGCTATCCTACCAAAACACTGCACATCTCAGATGGGACAGCTATATCACCTTACTGCACAACTTTCATACCTTCTCCTGGTACTGGCGGCGAGAAGAGTCCAGCGATTGGATGAGGGCAGTGGCGTGGCCGATGAAGACAGCGTAGCAGGTGGCTCCCACGATCATGCTGAGCATGGTCAGCCAAATATCAGACAGGCTCTCCGGAGCCTGTCTGCCATAACCTATACACAACATGTGACTCATGGCCTTAAACACAGCAAATGAGTAGAGCTCACTCCAAGTGTCATTCTGCAGAGAGAGAAAGAGAAAGAGAGAGAGAGAGAGATTACCATTAGCATTGTAGCCCACCAAAATGCTGTAATTCTCGGTTGTCAGTCCCTTAGCATTGTGGATATCCTACCAAAATATAGCATCTTGGCTGTTATCAGTGCAGCGCATATATATATATATATATATATATATCCACTGATCATCCTTCAGATGTTTCTACCTTCTCCTTCCTACCTAGCTTGATTGGAGTAACCTGTGGTAAAGTTGACTGGACATGATGTGGAAAGGCTCACACCTGTGGCCAGACGGACAAAACACCTCTAAGTAAAAGGCACATGAAAGCCCATCTGAGGAACCTAGAGAACTTACAGACCATTGCAAACAAAAAGACTGAACATTTTGGACTGAATGTCAAGCATCATGTGTGGAGGAAACCAGGCACTGTTCATCACCTAGCCAATACCATTCCTACAGTGAAGCATGGTGGTGGCAGCATCATGCTGTGGGGATGTTTTTTTTTTCTGCAGCAGGAACTGGGACACTGTGTCGAGGGAAAGATGAACGTGGCAATGTACAGAGACAACCCTGATGATAACCTCTGGACCACAGCACTATAGAACTCAGACTGGGACAAAAGTTTATCTTCCAACATGACAATAACCCTATGCACACAGCCAAGAACAAAGGAGTGGCTTCAGGACAACTCTGTGAATGTCCTTGATTGGCCAAGCCAGAGCCTACACTTGAACCCGATTGAACATCTCTGGAGATACATAAGAATGTCTGTGCACTGATGATCCCCATCCAATCTGATGGAGCTTGAGAGGTTCTGCAAAGAAGAATGGAAGAGACTTCCCAAAAACAGGTGTGGCAAGCTTGTAGCATTATACTCAAAAAGACGTTGCTGTAATTGCTGCCAAATTTGCTTCAACAAAGTATTGAGCAAAGGCTGTGAATATTTATGTACATGTTTGTGTTTTATTTTTATTTTTTATAAATGATATTTTAGACAAACATCTCAATTTGTCATTGTGTGGTATTGTGTGTAGACAAAAAAAAAATTAAACGAATATGGTAAAAAGTTAATTTTTTCATTTTTCAGTATATTCATTACACAAAGTGACATTTCAAGCCTGTTTATGTTTAAGTTGAACAATACTGTTTATAGCTCATGAAAACCAGAAATAGATCACATTAACTTTAAAACAATATATATATATATAATTATTATAATATATAATTATATTATATATTACATTTAATTTTGTTTGATATTTTGTACTGTTTGTGGATGACTTTGTTTTGGGATATCAGTGGGAAGGTATTCGAACAAGCACTCAAAGTTGATTTTGTGAACTACATTTGACCTTCCAAAGAGCAGTTAAATGCAGCACCATATTCAGGGTAGCTCATAAACAACAGCCAAAACAGAATCAAAAAGTCCATTACAGAATATAGTGACTTGGTCGTGGTTAATTCAGCACTGTGCACTCTACCTCTAACTTTAGAGAAGTAGGCAGCAAATTGCTTGTGAGGATGATGTATCGCAGTGGTTCTCAACCCTGGTCCTGGAGCACCAATGCCCTGCTTGTTTTAGAGTTTCCCCTAATTCCAGCATACCTGATCCAACTAATGAACTAACTGACAGGCCCTTGCTGAGCTGCGTGTGTTCAGACAGGAAACCTCTAAAACAAGCAGGGCACTGGTTGGATCATCGATCCAGGATTGAGAACCATTGATGCAACATAACAACCTAAATTATATTTGTGTAAAATCCTGTAATATTACTCCACACTTTCGCAGGAGCAAGAGTGGTTAAAAGTTCAGTTCTGCTGCATATGAGGACAAAATAGAGAGAACTGTTTCACTGTAGCCTAGTGGTGGGTGACCAACTTCCTAACGTTAACGGTCTTGGTTGCCACAGCAACTTAGGAAGCAGAGAAGCCTCTGACTGTCTGCTTTGTACCCTGCTTACTCCTGCTTACTCACCAAGTCCTACTTGTCACATGCTTGTTCTCAAGTTCATTACATGCATTGTTCAAAAGTCATAAGAGGGCAGTAGACCTGCTGATACTTGGGGAGGATGTATTCTTACAGACCATGGGCCCTTATTCACCAATCCTTCTTAAGAAAAAGACCCTGGAATTCACCAGTGTTGTCTTATTTGGCATTTGTTTGGTTTAAATGAATGATGGAGTCCATCATTATAAACTTATATATAATACTCATTCTTATAAACTTCCCAGTGTTCATCTTCAAATATATCTGACCACCCCCTGTAGAGTAATGCTGGTCAGTCAGTTTGCGCTGAAGGCCCGCAGTGGAGGGCCTGTCTCCCGCTGTCCCACTCAAACAAGACACCATTAAATCTGCCCTTTTTAAAATGCATCTGTGGCCGACACGCACTGACACCCGCCTAATTCCCAAGACAAGATTAATTACAAATGCTGCCCAGAACTCTGCCCGAGGAGAGAGGGGAGCTCACACTGTCCTTATCCAGACCCTCACGCCATTAAGCCCCCGACTGACAGTCTGACTGTGCTTTGCATGAATTCAGCAAGTCTTCTGAAACTGCAGGACCATCACTAAGGTTAGTTTAGATTGATTCAAATTAACAGCAAAGGCTGGTGAGAGACAGACTGATTTGATATAAAAGAGCTGCTGATATCTTTTTTGCAGAGTTGGAGGAAGCTGGACGTTAGTTAGCTTGTAGAGGTCAGGGAGGAGAGGAGGAGGGATGGATGCAGGACCGCTGATATGAAAACAGTGGAGTGAACAGCGCTGAATAATAGATGAAATGTGAGCACTTACGCTCGAAAATAGAAGAAGCAGAGCATGCTCATGGGAACTGTTCACACTGAAAACACACACACACACACACACACTTTAATTTCACAAATATAAGTAAAGGGCAGAGGGCAGAGTGCATGTGTGTGTGTGTGTATGTGTGTGTGTGTGTGTGGGTGGCACTAATGTACACACAACACTCACAGGTTAAGAGGAGACCCCTTTCTCTACCCCGTCTCACCCACTCTGTGTGTGTCTTTCTCCTCCTTATCCACTCTCTCTCTCTCCTCTGGCTCTCTCTTCCTCTCCTCTTCTTTCATTGTTTTTATGCTAGCTCTCTTCCCCCACTCTTTCCCACCCTCTTCTTTCTCATTACCCTCTGTCTCTGTACCTCTCTCTCCCCTCTGTATTGCTTTCGCTCTACCTCTCACCCAACTTTCTTTCCAACACTCTCCTTCCTTTCTCCTTTTTACTCTCTTTTTTACCAACACTCTCTCCTCCCTCTCACTCCTTATCTTTCTCTTCCCTTTTGTCTCTATACATCTCTCTTGTCCCCTTTTCTCCTTTCTCTTCCCCTGTCTCTATAACCCCTCTCTCACTCTCTCTCTCTGTACCTCTTATCCCCTCTGTCTCTTTATTACCATCTCTCTCCCTTGCTCTTCCTTACCCACCATTTCTCTCTTGCTATTTTGTTCTCTTCTCCTATCATCCATCTTTCTTACTCTCTGTTGCTTACTCGTCTCTGTTGCTCTGTCATTCTACCCTTTCTTTCACCCTCTTCTTTCTCATCCTCTCTCCCTCTTCACCCCCTCTCTCTCTGGTTATATGCAATGAGCTCTGAGCCTTACTGACCCAAACACTCTTGCGTGCCCAGCGGCCGATAAGCTGCACAAACATCAGCTCAGTGCCCGGCCCTCTGTCCACTCGAATCTGGCCTGTTTGCTGTGCCTTATCTGGAGAAGCCAGTGCTCCGCCGCCATTGAGTCATATCACACACACCACTGCTCTTGCGTTACAAAGCACGGGATGCACTGTAATATACAGCTTTAATCTGCAAAAGGACAAGTGATGGGCCTCTCCAGAATAGCTTCTTTTCAGCACATTCCCATTCAGTATCACCTCTTTCTCCAGCAATGACACCCAGTGAGGGGGGCTCCGTCATCAGACACTTTCTGCACACACTACCCTTCTCAGAGAAGGTGGGATGATGAGTTTAAAGAACAACTTTCCTTTTATAGCTGGTTAGAATTTGAGGGCGTGATTGTGTGTTTAATCATGAATTCACACTACAGTACACAAAAAGGGCCCAAATCATGCAAAACTCAAAACATGATCTGATTTTTCAGTTACTGAACATACTTGTCATACTTGTCAGGAGGCATCTGAACAAGATGCCCAAAATTTTTCCACTGGCTTCTCTCAAATTAGAAGAACAGCAGCTCAACTCCAAGCCCCTCCTGGATGACCAAACTCCTCACCCTATCTCTAAGGGAGAGTCCAGCAACCCTGTGGAGAAAGCTAATTTCAGCCACTTGTACTTGGGATCTCATTCTTTCTGTCACTACCCAAAGCACACACCATATGTGAGAGTCGGAACATAGATTGATCAGTGAACTGAGAGCCTTGCCTTTTGGCTCAGCTCCCTCTTCACCACAAAAGACCGACTCAGAGTCTGCAACACAGCAGATGCTGCACGGATCTGCCTGTCAACCTCTCGCTCAATCTTTCCTTCATTTATTAACAAAATCCCAAGGTACGTGAACTCCTCCACATGAGGCAAGAACCTCATTCTCAACCTGTAGAGGGCTCAGATTTTGGGGTGCTCATTCCAGCTACTTCACACTCAGCTGCGAACTGATACCATCCCGGTATAAGGCAGGCGTGTAATCCTAAGGTCATCGAGCTGGAAAAACTTCTGCCATTTGGCTGCATTGTGAAATTCTGTCCATAAATATAATGAATAGAAATGGTGACAAGGTTCAAGGGTCAAGGTTCGTTTTATTTGTCATGCACACAGTTGTACAAGTACAACATGCAGTGGAATGCTTATTATGACTGTAACAATCTGACAAAGGGCAGCCCGGACGGAATCCAATTTCAACTGGGAACTAGTCTGACTGCCAAGCTCCTGCTCCATTTGTACAGGGAATGGATGGCTTGTAGCAGTGAGCCCAATAACCCATATTCTCAGAGCACCCCCACAAGATGCCCTGAGGGACACGGGATGCCTTCTCCAAGTCCATAAAATACATGTGGACTGGTTGAACAAACTCCCACGCCTCGCAAGGGTAAAGAGCTGGTCCAGTGTTCCACAGCTAGGATGGAACCTGCATTGTTCCTCTAGTATCTGAGGTTTGAGCTTTGCTTCCTCTATGGAAGATGTGCTGGTGGAATTGAGAAGATCCTAAAAGTATTCCTTACACCATTTGACAACATCCAAATATAAAGGTAAGGAGCCCCCCATCCCCACCATATATATGTTGGTCAGGAACTGCTTTCCCCTCCTGAGCAGTCTGACAATTTGCGAGAATCTTTTCAGAGTCAACTGAAAAACACTTTCCATAGCCTCACAAAACTCCTCCCATATCAGAGTTCTTGCCTCAGTCCACTTGGCCCTTTGATACCTATCAGCTGTCTCCAGAGCCCCACAAGCCAACCAGGTCCAATAGGAATCTTTGTTCAGCTTGACAGCCTCCCTTACCCGCTCTCTTGGGTGTCCACCATCAGGTTCAGGGATTGCTGCCAGGACCTTGCGGCCACAGCTCTGCTTTGCTGCCTCAGCAATGGAGGCATGGAACGTGGTCCATTCAGACTCAGTGCTCCTTGTCTCCTTGGGATGCAGTCAAATCTCTGCTGGATATGAGAGTTGAAGACCTTCCTGACAGGTTCCTCTGCTAGCCATTCGCAGCAGACCCTCATCACCTTGTCCAACTCACCATGAGGTGGTGATCAGTTGACAGCTCCTCTTTTCACCTGAATGTCCAAAACACATGGCCACAATACCAATAATACAGTTATAAAGTCAATCATCAAACTGCAGCCTAGGGTATCCTTATGCCAAGTGCATTTATGGAACCCTTGTGTTTGAACATGGTGTTTATTATGAATAATCTGTACAAAGCACAGAAATCCAATAATCAAACACCACTCAGGTTCAGATCACAGAGGTTGTTCTTCCAGTCACAACGCTCCAGGTCGCACTGTCATCCCCCATTTGAGCACTGAAGTATCCCAATAGAACAATGGAGTCCCAAGGAGGGGAACTCTCCAGCACCTTCCAATGACTTCTAGAAGGCCAGGAACTCCAAACTGTAATTCGGTGAAACCAGTCCCCAGTCTGAAGATGTAGGGAAACAACCCTCTCCACGGAAAGAACCCCAAAGTAAGTACGCCCATTCCAGCCTTCCACCTCTCTCCATGGGCAACTGCAGAAAACAATTGAGTCCTTGAAGAGATTGGTTCCAGAGCCCACTGTGTGTTGAGGTGAGACCAACTATATCTAGTTGGTACCTCTCAACCTCGCGCATCAGTTCTGGCTCCTTTCCTGTTAGAAAAGTAATATTCCATGTCCAAAAAAAAACAGTTTCAGTAGCAGTGGATCACCAAGGCCAACACCTTTGGCCAGTATCTGATCCACTTCACTCCAGACCTCCATTACTACCCCTCTCACGGTTGGTGGACCTATGTCAACGGGTGTAAGGGTAAGAGCTAGAGAGGGATTTGTAAACAGTAATGTATTTGGACACCCACTCCTAAAGGAGATGTTCCCATTCTAAATCCATAGACATTAACATGAAGTTGCTCCTCTGTAACAGCTCTAACTGCAGGTTTGGAGCTCTGCAGTTACTGGAAACCTTTCTACACTATGCTCCTCAGTACTCAACGATCCCACTCTGTAACCTTCCTAAACACTTCCACTGTTCACTCGGAGTTAATCATGAAACACATGAAAACACAGCTTAAGGCAAGCTGTTGCTGGTGCTTTAGACGTTCTAAGCTGGTCTATGATCATCAAGGTGGTGTAAAAACTGGACATCCAGAAGAAACATATCCTATAAATGATAAGCTAGCTGCTCTTGACCATAGTGTCATTTGGTCATGCTGGTCAAACAGCTTGCTGTTGCTGGTCATGTTGGTCTAACACCTTGATTGTGCTGGTCATACTGATCAACCAGTATGGTCAAGCTTAGCCACGTTGGTTGTCTAAATGGTCAGGTTGATGATGAATGTAGACCAGCTAAACCATCAAACAAAAAAAGTGTGCTGTTGTGCAGATATGCAATTATGGAGATCATATTACTCCTCCCTGTTTTGCTGCATGATGGTAAGCCTAGCCCACTTGTTAGCAAACACATCACTTATTTAGTACAGTACCCACCACACTGACCCTAAACATGACCCCCGTTATCATAACAGACTGTTGATCTATGCTTATTATTTTACATGTTAGTTCACTGCCGGGTGTCTGAAGCTTGTAGTTTTGCACTGAAGCAAGTTAAGGCAGCTAATAAGAAGTGGCTGCTTATGTGCAGCAGTTAGTTTTTCAGATTGCATGACTGGCTGTTCTTTATTATTACAGAATTGCTTTTATATTGCTTTTAAAACTTGTTTTCCAATTTAATTTTAATAAATGTGTCAAACTAGGTCAGAATCAATATACACAGAACTATCTAAGGCTACCGGACAGTTCAGCATGGTTTGAGGCAAGTGTGACATCCCTGCTGAAAAAACAGCCTGAACAGCTCAAGACAGACCAACTGGTTAACCTGGCTCAGTTTAACTCTCAACTAGTACAGGATGTAATCATTTGATTTTGACAGTTTAGCTGGTCTACAAACATGATCAACCAGACCAATCAAAACAACCAGTATAGCCAGACTTGATCTGAGTAAGGAGCTATGGAAGGAGCTGCAGGCTGTGAGTGAGTGAGTGAGTGAGTGAGTGAGTGAGTGAGTGAGTGAGTGAGTGAGTGAGTGAGTGAGTGAGTGAGTGAGAGAGTGAGTGAGTGGAGATTAATTTGTTGGTCGGTGTAAGGAGTCTGAGAAGTAGCTGTAGGCTGTGCTGTGAGCAAGTGGAGTTTAATGTGTTGGTCTGTGTAAGGAGCAGGAGAAAAACCTGCAGGCTGTGAGTGGAGTCAACCAGCACAACCAGCATCACAAAGTATGGCCAGAATCAAATGCAACATACACTAGCTTTCCAGTATAGGAAGGACCAAATTCTCAACCACCTTCACAACCAAGGACCAGCTTAGACTATCTGAAACCATAGACCAGCAGAGCTGGTCAACAGTAAAAAACAGAAACTAGTTATCATGCACTTTGCATTTCATTATTATTATTATTATTATTATTATTATTATTATTATTATTATTATTATTATTATTATTATTATTATTATTATTATGAACGGACCAATAGAACTGGTCCAGAATGTCTTGGAATAAGATCTTTTGCATTAACTGCTATTTTAAAGTTTAGAAGATTGTTTTCTTCCTTTATAAAGTTTCTTTTTTGCACATACAAGAATGTTGTGCAACAGTGACAATATACTATCAGCACCACATCAGCATAAACCAGCTTAGACCAGCATGGACTTCATTCAGTTGCATGCATATGCAAAGGTTTTATACCCTTGTTTATGCTACAAGTTTAACTAGAAGAAACAAACTGAAGAAAAATGAAACTGAGTTTAATGAAAGTATAACTTTTTAAAAGGGCTCCAACTGACAGAAGAACTGCTGCTGGCCATTTTACTGTAACAAGAGATCAAGCAAGGCCGAATGTGTGTGCTGGAGAACCTGTTTTAATGAAGGCGCATCCAAGGACAGGGTAACATTCCAAAATCAAACAGGCTACTACAAATCAGAATACAGGCCAAGCTGAGCAGAAAATTGAGACAGACAGATGTGCAGTGATATGAAACTAACTTCCAACTTTTTATGTACCGCAGGTAGCTGGTCAGATCAATATTCATATATATTTTAAAGCAAAACAACATGAGTGTATATACAATTTTGGAAAATACATAAATGTTATAAATACATAATATTTATAAATATTCATAATAATAAGTTTATCTGTGATTGTACTAATTAATGTTTTACTATTAGCTTTTCCTTCTACCAGATTATAGTTTCTTAACTAGCAGCTTGTTGCTACAGTCAGCAGCTCCTTAGATAATGGGTTCTGTTCTTTGGAGCAATGAAAGAAAACCAATGTTTGGGTCAGCAGTATGTCTTGGGGCACTTTCCCACCTGAAAGTCCAGAACCAAAGATACTTTTGGTTTGATTTATTTCAGTTTCACACTGCAGCTTAAGAGCACTAAAGAACTTCCTACATCCAGTCACCATTACATTACGTTGCATCTTCCTAGACATGACATTGATTGGTTTGTAGAGGGTTATGAACCAGACATTGTCATAAATTAAACAGTAGAATGTAAAAAAGAACTGACCTTGTGCCATATTCTGTTTCTCCACGGTTCATTATAACTGGACTGAGACCACCTCTTTAGGTAAGACCAATGGGTCCTTTGTTCCAGACCTTGGTACACAGCACCTTTCACACCTGCTATTTTGGTGCAGACCAAACTGAAAGGTCCAAAAGTCTGGATCAAACAAGGTAGTTGTGAAAGCATCCCTTGAGGAAGAATGAAGCATATGATGAAAAGAAAACAGCCTGCAGTGAAGCATAGTGGTGAATGCTCTGTGGATGATGGGCTTCGGACAGCACTGGAAACATGCAGCGTATAGCCCTAACCCAGATGGATTCAGTCAAGTATGAGGAAGTCCTAGAAGAAAATATGAGGAAGCTGGAGCTTGGATGTCATTGGACCTTCCATCTAGACAATGAGCCCAGCCTAACGCAAAGTCCAACTTTGCTTGGTTGATGAAAGTCATTTATCGCCATTTCTCAGTTGTCTGGCTGTGGATCATGTTTGCAGCAGATCATAACAGCAGAATGCTACAGATGCTTGCCATATTAGTTGTACTGAGTTCATGTTGCACATCACCTTATTTAAAATCGAAGTGATTATTTTGGAGTGCAACTGTATTTACAGATTGCACAATTTATTATATCAAACACAAACATGCAGTAAAATATTACACAAGCAGTGCTTTAATGGCTGTGAAAGAGTGCTGAAGTGTACACTGCTTTCTCAGGCTATAGTCTACTGGGCCCATGTTAGCAGCCTTTATTTGCCATCCCAGGGGACGTTTTGTGTGCATATGGCAGCAGACAGAACAGTACATATAGCTTCTCTCCAGGGTTTTCCCCTCAGGAAGAAGGGGAAACCTTTGCATGCATAATAATGTATATGCTTATCCGAGCCTTCACACACACACACACACACACACACACATCCTTCAACAATGATATTACAGCAAGTAATATCCTCTTAAATGTAGTCTAAATATCAGATTTTTCTCATTTTAACATTGTTGAAGAACATTGATAGATTATACAGTACAATTTTTTTCTACATTAATTTTTACTTTGTAAAACTTTATCTAATGAAAGTAAAAATTTCTTAGTAAAAGCTAAATTATATATTATGATAAGACCATTTCATTAGATTAAAAACCCTTAAAAGTATCTCATACTCGATATTTAATATTTAAGAGGATTTCACTTAAAATATCATTTTGAAATGTGGAATTCATTAGCTCCTGCTATTTATTCTGAAATTCTGAAAAGATGGCGTGCCTGTATGAAGAAGAAAAGGATGAACATACAGGATGGAAAACATACAATAATAGAGGGACAGATACCCCCTCATCTGTTAAGCATGGTGGAAGCAGTGTTATGGGTGTGAGCATGTATGGCTAACATTCAGACTGGTTCCTTACTGATCACATGACCGACAAAAATGGCATTTATGGTGCGGGTCCACTGCATATGATGCAGAATTATGTGTCCACTTCCTTCACCAGTACCTCCACTTGAGGGTGTGTCTCTCTACAATGCAGGACACTACCTAGATAGCAACAATTCACCTGAGGTCAGCTGATCTATGGCAGCATCGGCTAAGACTCATGATTGGCCACCCAGAATTGGGCCGAACATGGATTATACTCAAACCAAAACAAAGACATAACAAAAGAGATAACAAAATCAGCTAGGGACGATTCCTATATTATGCTGGCATGTGGCCAGGATAGTACCCAGTCTGATGAAACTCAGAACTACACACACACATATATATATATATATATATATACATATATATACATACACTTTTTTTGCATGACACGGGATTCAAACTGCTGATCCTGGGATCATAGTGGTAGCACACTGACCACTGAAAAACACAAACCCAAAATGCCTGTGAAGTCTGACAGTGGGAAAAAATATTTCTGGTTAATTTTTTGTCTATTTACAATAGGATTTAATAATGCAAATGGGCTATTTTTAAACTGTACTCAACTATAAATATAGAGATTCAAAAAGCTCCACCATGCACCTTCAAAATAAGAGCTTTGTTGCTACTGCCATGCTCTACATACACTGAAAAGTTTCCTGTGCTTTCTGGGTTCTCCGCATACCACTTACCTTTCCTTTGTATTCTTGCAATTTAGGATCATATAGGAACTTTTTATCTGTTTTGTACAGAAATATGTAGGTACTTTCTGGTTGTGCATAAATAACAGGATGTTATTTTGCCTGATTGGCCAGCGTGACTTGGTTCCTGCAAGCAATTTGCATAAAAGCAGGTGAACCTATTGCAACAGATTAAGATTCAGCCAAATGCTTTTCTCAGTGGACAGTGCTGACCACAAGCATACTGAAAAAGCCACCCAAGACAATACTGTTTAGAGTAAAGAGGTGGAATATATTGCAATGACCAAGTCAATAATTTAACCTCAATTCAGTGAAGCATGCATTTCAATTACTGAAGGAAAAGTGCCCCAAGAATTGCCAGGAATAGGAGATAGCAGGAGTATCCTGGCAAAATATTACCAGGGAAGACACTCAGTGCCTGATTATGTCTATGGATTTCAGATTTTAGGCAGTCATTAACTGCTAAAGGATCTGCAACCAAGTATTACTTACTGTTCTTCAGGGGAGACCTTCAAGTGAAAAGGACCAAAATTGCCTACTGCCCACCCAAATAAGTCAGATGTCCACCCAAAGACCTCTGTTCTAATGTCTTAAATCTTAGTCTTAAAATAAGCTATTGTTCAGCTATCGTTTTTCTATGATTTCATTCCACCAAACATTTAAGTGATTGCCGATCATAATTATTCAAGCTTTTTTTCCAATCACATTACTTCCTCAAAGATGTATGCCCATTGTCCATCCACTTTGTAATGATTTTAAGACAGTCCTTAACCCGATTTTAGTAGTTTCAGCAATATCCTTAGATGTTTTCTCTTTTTTGACCAGTGTGTATACTGGATGTATCCCTCAAATTAATGCAGAACTCAATTTATAAATAAAAAAAAAGCTCATAATTATAATTTACTTCAGTGCATGGCACTACAGAGTGAAAATAACATTGACATCCAATTGTTTATGGACCTGACTATACAACAGGGGTCACCAATCTTATCAGCAAAGAGCTGTGGGTTTTCATTGCAATCAAGCAGAAGCACAGCTGATTCCACTTCTTCAATCAGCTGCTCCCCAAACACTTAATTAGTTGTATGAGGCTTAGCTGGATTGAGAACCTGCAGCTTCACCACCCTTTTGCGGATAAGATTAGTGACCCCTGCTATAAAGAATGTTTTGTGTGTGTGTGTGTGTGTGTGTGTGTGTGTGTGTGTGTGTGATTTTTAGAAGTCCTTGAACATGTGATAGATTTATTACTGAGCAATTCAACAAATGAAGCAGGAAACAACATGTGAACACACACCAAGTCACAGCGAAAAGTGGATGAAACATTTGTGTTGGTCTGGTATTGATTCACTGCATAAATAAACTCAATTACTTAGATGCATTTTCATTCACTGTGGTCATAAAAGTGACTCAGAACTGCCTAACAAAAAATATTACAATGGTCTAGGTCACAATGACACCCACATTTTACAATGCTATACACCAATCAGCCATAACATTATGACAACCTCCTTGTTTCTACACAAACTGTCCATTTTTCAGCTCTTCTTACCATATATATATATATATATATATATATTACAGACTGTAGTCCATCTGTTTTCACCCACATATTCAAATGGTCATTACCCCACAGCACCACCACAGAGCAGGTATTATGTGGGTGGTGGGTCATTCTCAGCACTGCAGTGACACTGACATGGTGGTGGTGTGTTAGTGTGTGTTGTGCTTACATGAGTGGATCAGGTACAGCAGTGCTGCTGGAGTGTTTAAACAGATTCCACTCACTGTCCACTCTATTAGACATTTCTAGATAGTTGCTCCACCTTGTAGATGTAAAGTCAGAGACAGAAGCTCATCTGTTTCTGCACCGTTTGTGCTGGTCATCCTCTAGTCCTTCATCACAGGATGCTGTTGGCTGGATATTTCTGTTTGGTGCATTGTTCAATCCAGCAACAGAGCTTAATAACTGTTTTCACACCTGCCCAAATGAACAGCACCAAGAGGGAAAACCAACCAGAATTTGATTTAACCTTTAGACACCTAGGCAAATTGTGAAGGATATTGTCAATGTTTGATGTACTTTTATTCACCAAAATATTTTACAAGTATTTATAGGAGACAGCTGCAGTTTTGCAACACAGTTTTGCAACACTTTACATGCTGTTGGAATCCAGATTGTTTCTGAGATGAAAATGAACAATTCTCAGTTATTTGTAATTATTAGCTTAACAAGGATTTTTATAATAAGTTCTCCAAAATACTTGACATTTATTTTATTTGTGGTCCAAATAAAATAAAAAAACAACATGAATGCCTTTTAGGATTTTTATTATTAATGTATTTATCAGTAATATCCCTTCTAATGATTTTTATTCTAAAATTGGAACACTTCTCATTTTCCTCTCTAACCCAATGTCTGGGTCAGTGATGTTATTAGCCCTGCCCCCTCTCACTGATCAGTCAGAGTCTGCATGCAGGTTGAGCATGTACACGTGGACAGATCAGTAAACATGCACTGGAAGCTCCTTTGACATTGAAACTGGGATTTAATTCAGTTGGAAACAAGTGAATTTTAGCTGTTTTCTGAGCTGAATTACTCACTGATAATTCATCCCACAATGATGAGGCAATGAATTGAGTGGGTCAGTCTTAAAATTTAATGTCTGTAGGTTACTCTGATCCTGACTTATGAAGCCTTTAAAATGTCATGTAACTGCCTACAAAGTGCGGATCTCGAGTTGTTAGAGTTAACGGCCCAAAAAGTGCAGATGTAAAAAAAAAAATAAAACGGACCTCTCTCTCTCCCCCCCTCTCTCTCTCTCTCTCTGAACTCTCTGATGTTTTTCTTTCACTCTGACTCTCTCTCTGATCTCAGTAGGTTTCATGACCCCATGAGAGACTGATGTGTTACCCAACCTGATACCACAAAGAACCTGCTGGAATTATAACGAGGAAGAGCGATTTAGTCCGATTTCTTAAAGAGTAAAGTTGTAAGGAAAGCGTATCTTGGCTAATCCTGCTCTGATCCCTGAACCCAACTATGTTTAATGTCATACAAGCTGGTGTGTATGAACTGAAACCCGGCTCCCTTAAGATCCTGTTAAGGGTTTGAACATAGGAGAGCTGTGTGTTGAAAAAAATATGGGCATATGATAGTATCACAATACATCATGGTTTGATTTTTGCGATACTGTTAGCAAGGCAATATATTGCAATGTTTTTACTCCTTAGACAAATTTTGCTGGACATTCTGATAGTTTGACATACTTTTATTCACTTGGAAATGACACTATTTATAGGAGAGAGTCACACAGGCTAAATATTATTATTATTTTTTAAAACATCATAAGATACTCAAAAATGACTGATAGCAATAGATCTATATTTGCTCAATTTAACCTTTAGACACCTAGGCCAATTATGTAGGATATTTTCATTGTTTGCTGTACATTTATTCACCAAAACTTTTAAAAAGTATTGATAGAAGATAGATATTATTTTCACCACATCCTAGACATCTCAAATTTGCCTTCAGACTTGGTATTTGTATGAGTTTGACCATATTTTGATCAAATAGTGTGCCTTGTACCTACAACTTTTTTTAGATGTAAATTGATCATGTTTTGATAAAAAAAACAAAAAAACAAAAACTATTAATTATGAGGTTATAACCCTGCCCACTCCTCTACTCTGCCTTCAGATTGTAAGATTTTGCCTTTTTCCAAGCAAGGAGGAAACCCTTGTTGTCGATAAAAAGATAAGACTTAAGTTTTCCCTAAGTTGAATTATTTGGACACTGTAACAGAAGACATGTTTGGCACAAACCAAACATAGCATTTCAGAACAAGAACGTCATACCTGCTGTAAAGCATGGTGGCGGGAGTATCATGGTTTGGGGCTGCTTTGCTGTAGCAGGGCCTGGAAATCTCTCTATTATAAAAACCACTATGAAATTTCTATTGTATCAGAGGAAAAGGTAAGACAATCTGTAAAATACTGACGATGAAACATGACATAACATTCTGCATGGAAGAGTGGACAAATCTTTCTTCCAATCAAAGTCAGAGACTGGTAGACAGTTATAGGAAACATCTTATTGACATTATTTCAGCCAAAGGGAGAAGGAGGGTCCTAATATTTTCCTCACAAGACAATTGCATTTCTAATAATTATATTTATAAATGATGTTTAAAAATGTCCATATGTTTCTTCTAAAACAAAATTATTTAAAGGACGCGCTCTTAGAGAATATGTATCAAAGACTGAATGAGTACAGACTGAGAGTGTATGACTGTGTGTGTGTGTGTGTGTGTGTTATGGCCTACTAAACAGGTTCTTTTATGTGTGTTAGAAGGATGAACAAAAAGACCAGCTGCTCTGGCACGTCTGTGGACACACACACACACACACACACACACACACACACACACACACACACACAAACGTGTGTCCATACCCTTTTATCTCTGCTGTCATCACCCTTCCTCGTTTCACCAAACGCTATGGTGTGTTGCACCACACACATATTTCCCCTCTTCAACCCTCCACTCATCAGAGCCATAAATATCAGAGCGGAAAGGCACAATCCAGAATCTGCACTCATACACTACATGGACAAAAATATCAGGACATCTGCTCATTCACTGTTTCTTCTGAAATCAAGGGTATTGAAAAGAGTTTATCCTGCTTTTGTTGGACTAACTATCTCTACTGTCCTGGGAAGACTTTCTACTATATTTTGGAGCATGGAGAGGCACAGAATCCAAGGTGTCTGAAGTCCAGGGTGAAGCTTCTCTGTCTGTGATTATTTATGAGGCCCTGTCATCTGCTGGTGCTGGTAGCCTTTTCTCTCTACTGCCCCCACCCCTTTGAATGAAACAACCCACCTTCCTTTGGTGTCAAACAATCATGGAAAATAGGGCTGCTGGAGCCCCTTTTCAGTCATATGAAACAAGGGCAACCCCCTTCAAATGACAGAAAATTAATACCCCTCCCAGGTTGAATGCAACAAATGAACCCACCCTTCCATCCCCCATCAACCAAAGGAAACCTCTTGGGCTAAGCCCTGTCTCTCTACAGCCTCTATTCATGCCCTTGAGTTAACCTATACACTTTCCTCAGCCTTTAGCTGCCAGTGCCCCAGCTTCTTCCATCTGGTGAGGTATGTGTACAGCAGTTATCAGTTATGTTAATTGAAAGACATGTCATATGAGCAAATTTCATTACGGAAATAATGTAAGGCATGGAAGGCCACATGCAATTCCAGCAATTACCCCCAGTGAGCCATCATCCATGCTTCTGGAAGCATTAAGTTGTGTATCCAAGCCACGGCAGCTGAATAAATCTAATTTAATTCAATTCAATTATGCCACTCCTGTGTTGTGGCTCTGCTGGTGAACCAATCTGTCTATTTAGCATTATCATAGTGGGGAGTGTTATTGTGTTGTATTAATGCATGCTGGGCCAGATTGGTTATGCTACCCTTGACCCAGCGCATTTCATCCTATTGTTACTGTTCCACGCTCATGCTGTAAGGCACAATTCATTGAAGAAGATTCATAATGTGCCCTGAAAAATGTCTATTGGACTATTGTAGCATGCCTCAGTTCTCCACAGGCAAGAAGACAAAAGAGGAGTGAAACATAAAGAGAAAACTTATCTGAATACAAGCTTCAGAACCTGCTGGCTTCTACTTAACTCTTTACAACAATGCCTTCGAAACTGAGACGTAGACATTACCCCAATGTTCCTATAAGCCTGGTAGCTTATAGGAAGGAAAAGGAGATTATATTTGCTTATGGACTACAGTCTGTAATCATGGAACTACAAAGTGTTCCTGTATGGTAAGAGGAGCTGATAAAATGCACAGTGAATGCAGAAACAATGGGCCATCCCGTTAAGGGCTGGTTTGTGCATATGTATACTAAGCCCTAAAAACAGTAGGATGAAACAAAACAGAACTGGGAACAGTGGGACAGTTCAGGCACATACCACCATCTTGTTGAGGGAGACCCAGCAGTCCGAGGGGAAATCCTGCAGCATGGGCACCAGGAACTGAAGGCAGCCATCCCAGTGGCACAGCAGCAGCATCATGGCGATCAGGTTGAAGATCCGCATCACAGCACTCGCCAGGTCATAGGTCATATGGAAGATCTATGTGGACAGATGACACACTGCTTGGTGAATGAGCCCAGAGAGGGAGGCCTCTTTTTTGTTCTTATAGATTATTAAAACAAGCAGACAAATTCCGTACAGCAGATTCTGAACATTCACTAACACGTTCACTGTATAGAAAAAAAACTACTGGGACAATTGTTTCTTCTGAAACAAAGGGTTTTTAAATTTTTTATCCTGCTTTCATTGGAGTAATGTTTCTACTGTCCAGGGAAGATGTTCTACTACATTCTGGAGCATTTCTGTGAGAATCTGACAGTGACAAAATTAATTCAGTGTAGTGAAAATATAGTCTCTCAATCACGTGTCTAAGTTTGCTGTTTTTCACTGGAGCTACAAGCTAAAAGACTAATGTAGGTAATATCATGGAAGCCTATTCCCAACAATCAGCATTATGTAAAACTGTGAAACTGCAGGCCAAAATCTTCCCTCAAAACAAGTCAAGTGATTTCAAGCAGGTTTGCTTGTGTGGTTTTGGATACTGAATGATGTTTAAAAATGATAAACATGGTAAGATTTTTTTTAACATCATACAAAATTCAGTTTGTTTTTGTACCTTATTTAGATGACAATGACATATGGTGTCTGAAAACCACAGCAGTACACTATACAAACAATGATTTGCCTTTCTAGCAATTGTTAGAGCAACTCTTTACTTTTCTTTACCACCATTAATGTTCATTAATTATATTACAAACTAGTTAAACACCTAAATCTTAGTATAATCCTGGCTTGTCAGCATCAGTTATGTTAATGTCCAGAGTTGTTAGTCAGCTGCTTAGAGGAGTCTGATTGTTGCTGATTGTCATTGATAGTTGGGGCAAGATGTGGAGTTACAAAGCGGTGAAATGTGCATGACATGGCCTTTTCTAAAGATGACAGTGTTATAAACGTTATCTGAGAGATCATTTGGGATTCCAAAGTTTTGCATGGTGCTCCTGTAATTTTGTTTCAATCTAAAACGTAAACAAAAAATTAAAATAAACCCACCAATTTTGTCTAAAATGTTAAAAATAAGGTTTAAGTTAAATATATAACTTGAAGATCTCCCACTCACATAACAATTCACAGTAATATCAATTTTGAATAGGGGGCCCAAACATGCTAGTGCAGCTGTTTACAGCAGATTCTTTTAAGAATCAACAGCCCTAATGAAAATATATTTATACAGATATAGTAGTTACACAAAATTATACTTGGGTTCTAATTTGATTAACATGATAAATAGTGGGTTTTAAACAATGATTTTTGATAGAAATCAATCTTCATTTGAATGATCCAACATTGCTTTATATAAACCCCAAACACCAAAACACTTAAATAACTTCTGTCCTACAGTCATAATAATCACCCTCAGAAAATATATATAAAGAAACCACATCTATTTTAGTTTGTTGTGAGAGAAGCACAAGAAACAGAGATGGTTCAGTCTGTCAGTCACAGTGCAAGATTTGATGACCAATTTAAGTTCAGCTATCCATATGATAACAGCATGTTCCAGCAACTGATACTGGTGGATTATGAGGTGAGAAAACACGTTAAAGCCCATTTTACTCGTATGAGGTTTATTTTATGGATTTGGAGCTAGGAGATGCATGGTAACAATTCTCAGCTGGAGCTCATTTAATAAAGTACACACAGCACAACAGCACCTCCTTCTGGAGAAAACAAGCAAGGCATAACAGCTTCATTTTAGTTGATTTGATCCCATAACATTTGTTTGGCTCATTTTGTAATGAACAACACCCTTTCCAGTCATATTCCAGGGATGACTTCCTAAATGCCTTGAGACTGAGCAAAGCCAAGATGAAATATTCTTCGGTTCCTCTGTGTTCTCCACAAAAGCAAAAAGGTTCAACATTGCTTTGATCAGCATCATTCCCCCATCAGAAAGATCTTTTTCTCTTTGCTGTTTCTCTACTGTATGAACAACACTGCTCTCCTGAGTTCAACCAATGGAAACACAACTGTTCTGCAGCAGACGAATGGCTAATCAACCCTCAGGCAAGTCTAGTGAAGCGTACCCTGAGGACCCAGAGCTGTTCTCTCTCATGGCTGTGCTTTCCATGACAAAGCTTTTTCCTTCCCTGCACATTACAATACACACACAACAGCACAGGGGGAGCCAAGCTAAGGAAGACACGACAAATGTCAGATGTTGCAGTTCTGTGAGGAGGGAATGTTCCTCCATGATGCTTTCAGAAACAGCTGTGGAAAGATTTGCAGTTATAGATGAGGGGGTTGTAACCAGGTACTGAAAGAATGTGACCAATCGTTTTTTCACTAAATAGGACTTGGTACTGAATATACACTCATCATCAAAGAATAGTGCACCTAGAAGGAATCTACAGACTGCAACGGTGTCATGTAAGACTGTCATGGAGTCACACAGAATGACAGTGGGTCATCATCAGTGACGAAACCCACTTTTGCTTGGTGGAGATGTTAAACGAATCCGTGTGTGGAGGCACCATAGTGAGCACCAAGATGAACAGTTTGTAACATGTCCCATGTCCTGTATGCGTAACTCAATAAATATTGCCACTTGCTTCTGGGGGAAAATATTTTTTGAGTACATAAAATGTACTCATAAATATATCCCGATTCTAAAACACCATCAACATCAGTGGACGCTATCTCCTCTGTGGTCCACACTGTCCTCAACCACCTAGAGCAGAAGGATTCTTATGTCCGCATGCACTTTTGTGGATTTCACATCCACTTTTCTCACCTTGACACCCCTTATTCACAAAGTCCTAAAGTCCTAAACATCTCCTCGAGCATTGGCTCCCCTCAGCATTGTGCTGAGCCCCTCCTGATTACACCACTCACATATGACTGCTCACCTACCCATCCAGGCAGTCATATTGTAAAGATTGTAGACGACACCGCAATGGTTGGATGCATCACAAACAGTGATGAGTCCAGCTAATGGCAGGAGGTGGAACACCCGAGGGAACAATCTCTGTGAAGAAGACAAAGGAGATGATTGTGGACTTCAGGAAGGGCAAACACATCCACCCACCAATGGTCTCCAGTTACAGGTACTTCACAGAAGCAGTTCACTATCTTCTACAGATGTGTGGTGGAGAGCACTCTGTGTTCCAACATCAACATGTGGCATGGAAGCTGCTCAACTGCAGAGAGGAAAGCTCTGCAGAGGGTGGCGAAGACTGCACAGAGGACTGTTGGAGTCAGCCTTCTCACCACCATGTTCATTTACACTTCCACCAGCAACATGAAGCGTGAAGATTCATGTTGCTGTTTACTGCACATTATTTATTAGTACTATTATTTAATGTTACTGTATTGTATTTGTTATTGTATTTTCTTAACAATTCTCTCCTATATTTTTTATATACTTTTATAATTTTGATTTTTGAATATATTGCTTTTTGGGTGTAACTGGGACATTGAGATTAATTTCTTTCCACCTCATGTACCACAAGGAATGCAAATGACAAATCTCTTTGAATCCTTGAATATAATAAAATGAGAGAGAGCAGCTAATCCACTGTACTGATGTAGAGTTTGCTTTCCTTTGCTGCAGTAACAGCCAAATTGATGTGAAAATTTGATTGTATTTAGCCACAATAGAGCATTTTTGAGGTCAGGAACTGAAGCTGGATAATTAGTTGAGGATAACAAACGCCACTTTAGGTTATCCCAAAGGATATAAAGCTCTATAACTCCAGAGAGTGCAGTTCCACTGCTCCACAGCTTAATGCCAGAGGGCAAGTCCATGTTTATCATTGGGCATGGCAACACTATGTTCATGTGCAAGTGCTGTAAAACATCCTGTACTGGCAGTGTTTTTCCATGGAGACTGAACACCATTGGCAATCATAAGTGCACCTTCAAGTAGGGCTGGGTGATATGACAAAAACTCTCTATATGCTGAAGAGAAATGGTGATTATGCAATATGACACAATAACAATCTACCCAAAACAAACAACCCAAAAACACAACAAGCTACATGTTTAAAAAGTAAACATCTATTTAAGTTATATACACTGATCATACATTGTTTTATCATCCGCCATGTTTTTTCACTCCCGATGCATTTTATCAGATCCTCTTACAATACAGGAGCACTTTGTAGTTCTATAAATACAGATTGTAGTCCATCAGTAACTCTGAATATTTTCTTATGTATCTTCAATATCTTCACCACAGAGCTGGTATTAGGTGGGTGGTATGTCATTCTCAGCAATACAGTGACATGGTACAGTGATGGTGTCTTAGTGTGTGTTGCACAGATCCGAGTGGATTAGACACAGAAGTACTTCTGGAGTGTCACTCCAGTGTCAGTGTCACTGCTGAACTGGGAACAGTTCACAACCCAGGAATATCCAGTCTACAGCATCATGTGGGCAGTGTCCCGTGAGTACTGATGAAGGACTAGAGGATTGTCATTATGTGATGAATTATCAGTGATTAATCCAACTCAGAAAACAGCTAAAAGTCACTAGATTACAACTGAATTAAATCCCAGTTTAAATGCCAAAGGAGCTTCCAGTGCATGTTTACTTTTCTGTCCACTGGTTCATGCTCAACCATGCAGACCATGCAACCATCAGTGAGAGGGGGAGGGGCTAATGATATCGATGACCTTCATATTGGGTTATAGACAAAGATGAGAAGTGAGGTGCACTTTCTTTGCCAAAGCAGTGTTCAAATTGTATAATAAAAGTCCTGAGAAGGGACTTTTAATAATACTGATATAAACATTTGTCAAATATCCACTGTCAAGTATTTTGAAGAACTCATCCATTTTCTGAACCATTATTCCTGAATAGGGTCACGGGTGAGCTGGTGCCCAGCCGGCAACTCTGAGGGTGGCAAACAACCCTAGACAGGGCACTAATCCATCGTAGGCCACACACATGCACACACTTTAGGGCCACTTTAGAGTCACCAATTCACCTATCATGCATGTCTTTGGACTGTGGGGGGAAACCAGAGTACCCAGAGGAAACCCACGCAAACACGGGGAGAACATGCACACAGAAATGGGTCACCCCACCCGGGGATCAAACCCAGGTCCTTCTTGCTGTGAGGCAACAGCGCTCTCCACGGCACCACCATGCCACCATTTTGAAGAACTTATTACTATAAATAAACTCATCAGTTTAATTATTACAAAAACTAATCAAAATCCTTGCATTTCCAGCTCAAAACATTATAGGTGCAACTAAATATTTGATGGTCAAATTCATAAAAACGTCAAAACTCTGTTAACCTCAAACGAAGAAATAATATTTGGTATGTGTGATTGTCACCTATAAATAGTTCTCTAATGTTCTGGTGAAGAAAGTATGTAAAACTACAAATATTCCACATAACTGACCAACATTTCTAAAGGTTAAATACAGTGAACACAAAAGAACATGGGTTCATTTGTTCTGAACTCAGGTTTGTTAAAGCTGCTTTGTGACGGACAAATAAAGAGAGCTTTATAAATCAAATAGAATTATTCACTCAAGCCCCTTTTGCTATTGGATTCCTGACTAAAGCTCAGGAAAACGCAGGCTGATTAGCTTTGATTAATTGGACTTCTACACACCAAATGCCCATCAGACACAGGACATTTGTTACCGCCCATTAAGGACCATCAATCAACAATGGGTGCTATACATCTATTTGCACGTCAGTGAGAGAAATCCACAGCCTGCTCCGGCGCAGTACATCAGCATGCTCTGTATAAACACACATTCATCCAAACAATTGTTGTGTTTGCGAACTGTTTCTCGGAGGGAGGCTCAATTACTGATATTAATGTAAGCAGTTCGGTAGGGAGTTGATGAGTCTACTGCAAAGGTAATCAGACTTCGGTTTCGCCTCTGACATACAAAACAAATGAGCCTCATTAAATATGAGTATAGAAACAAAACAAACAGTTTTACGGACCCATGATCATGATTACAGAATATTAACCATGTCTGTGGCCTGTGAAGTGTGGTACCAATCTGGAACCCTCAAGTTTGAGCATCCCCGTTCAACTTAAAGCAACTAAATGCATTCGTTATATATTCCAGTAGAATATATATATATATATATATATATATATATATATATATATATATATATATATATATATATATATATTAGTGGATATAGTAGATCAGACCCTAGTGCTGCTGTTTTTAAACAATGTGTCCTCTCACCGTCCAAACCATCACTCTATTAGACACTCCTACCTAGTTGCTCCACCTTGTAGATGTAAAGTCAGAGACAGAAGCTCATCTGTTTCTGCACAGTTAGTGTTGGTCATCCTTTAGTCCTGTGAACAGTCCACCAACCAGATTGACCCACCGCAGACATAACTGGAGTTGTGGACCCCTGCTGTATCAGATCAGCACTGTTTTCTTTTCGAAGCAAACACACACTGCATTAATGACATCATCTATGTGATCGTGGCTAACACGAAGCAAACATCACCTAGTAATATGAGCATCACTGCAGCAGGAAATGAATTTCTGCCCTTAGGTCCACTCAACCTGACCACTTAAAGGAAGCTATCAGGGAGAGCAAGCTGATGAAGCCTGACCTTCAGCTCATGCAAGCTCTGATGATCAACATTTCTGAAAAGAATTGAAGTGATGTCTGAAAATCCTGTGCTGGAGTACTACTCCCCTGCATGTGTCATTTTCCTGCTCTAACATGCCCAGGACTCCTGAGGAGGGGCTTGTTAATTAGTTGGCTCAGGTGGGTTGTGAGCAGGGGAAAGTCAAAAATAGGTTGGGCAGAGCTTTTCCAGGACCCGAACAGGACAGAGAACCACTGAATCAGAGCTGACCTTCATTATCAGTAACTGCAGTTTATTCTGAATTTCCAGAAGTCTATAAGCAGCCTGGGAATATTGCATATCCTAGATGCGGCAGTGCCTTCATGTCTTGGAGACATGAGGTATGTCACCAGTGGTACAGTCAGCTGAAACCGAGCTTTATAAACTCTTTGACTCCTAAAACCATGTACCAACATAGAAATATGGGCTTTCTACTAGATTTGGAGCATTGCTGTCACTATTTGATTGGATTCAGTGATTCATTTAATGAGGTCAGGATGTTGGAGAATCACCACTCCAGTATAAAGTCAAGTCATACCTAACTCTTACCACCAACTCATCCTTAAAGAACTGGATGGAGTTCCATCATTCCAGAGAACACAGGTCCCCTGCTCCACAGCTCAATGCTGGAGGGGATCTAACACCTCTTGCCCATGCCTGGCATAAGGCATGGTGCCAACAGACCATTACATTTATTTTCATAGAATACCATTATCTAAGATGCCCTTAGAGGCAACACACATGTTTATGGTTAGCAGCTATTTAACGGACAGACTGGACAGATGGAATCATCCTGAATTCTTGTCTCTGCAGTGCTCATTTAATATATGAGCAGTATTAACCTTGCATTACCCTTACAGCATGAAATAATACTTATACCAACTAGACAATATACAATGTACATACCCAGATAGCATCAGTAGCTCTAGTATATAAACACTGTTCAAACACTAAAACAGAGTTAATACTAATCCAGCCATTTAAGCTCCACCCACAAAACACATTGTCCCTGTTTATAAACACAAAAATGGTCTTTAGGTCACAGGTGTGTCTACAGTTTGGCCAAGGTGGGCATTACCCAAAGGAATCACCTGCCCAACCAATAAAATAATAATAATAATTTTATAAGCCTTTGTAATTTTCTACAATTTTGTCAACGGAAATGCCATGTCCTGAATAGCAATGAACGTTCAGCCCAAATATGAGTAAAATTTAAGCCATAAGTGCCAAAAGTTGCCCAGATTTGACCTAAATGTGTCTGAATCTGGGGTTCATTTTGAATGTGTTTGAACACGTAGTCAAAGGTTATACAAATAAATGTTGATTTGATTTGATTCTGCTGGAAATCATTCAAATCTAAATTGAGCAGGCTGGTTTTCATACCCTATTTAGGGAAAGCAAGCCCACCCAAATAATTCAAATACCCACCTAGTAACACTCTGTGCACCTCTGCAATAGGTGCATGTCTGATCCACAGAGTCCTATTCTATTGCAAGGAATTCTCTACAGGGACTAAATAAGCTGTGTGTGCATTTGAACATTTGTGTCAGCAATGGGTGCAGCTTTAAGCAGCTGAACACGTTCATTGGTGCCTCCATCCATTTCCGTTAGTCTTGCCTCCTGGCCGGATCTTGCCCTGTCTTGGTGAGCCCACTGAGGAACTGGCTGTCTAATCAGAGTCTCTCTCTGAGGAGTGTGAGTGAGTCAGAGCAAGCGGCCGCAGGGAAAAGGCGGAGAGGATGGCACTGGATGGCAGGATGCAGGATTATAAGGTTAAAGCAATTACAGCAGAGTACAGCACTGCCACTGCGCTCTGAATGTGTAATCACTAACGCCCCCAATGACTCCAGCTCGTAATTTACCAATTTACCAGAGGCTGTGCAAAGAAAAGTGTTTTCAGTCCTATGGACAGCTCAAAACTCCTAAATTACAGGCACTGCTAAAACTGTAATGCTGAAACTGTGACTAAGGTGAAAAATGAGCAGTCAGTAAAAACATGATTTGGTTGGTTGTACTATATCTGTACAATTTAACATTATTATTTAACATTAATATAATTTAACAGTAGGGATGCAATGATACCAGTCACCAAGTTCGAAGGAAACTAATTTAACATTTGATTAGTTTGTGAGGTCATCACACGTTTAGAAAGAATAGTTTTCATCTAGACATGCATGGATAACTCATCAAAATTTAACACTACTCCTGTATGTGTAGATCAATAAATATACACCATATCAGTCAACATTTTTTATTAGGTATTTTTCCTGCTATCCTTTATCTCCCTTTCCAATAGCACTGCAATCCAACACTTCCTTCTGGGAACTATTATACAATGTTTTTTTAACAACGAGAGTAGTTTCTTTACCGCAAAACCTAATCTTATGTAGTTTCTCCTTGTTCCAAACAACTGAAACAGGGGGACCTGGCTGCTTTCCTTTGACCGAGTTGGCTGTCCAGCAATGATGCAATGATGCAAAAGAGGGGGTGGATGACTTCACATGAATCGGAGGAGTCAGGTGGTTGTTGTCACCCTCCCACCTAGTGTTGAGAGCATTTTTTTGTGATGGGGAGAATTGAAACAGGGTTCCAAACTGGCAGGGGAAAGACGGGATGAAAATGTATGTAAAAATAAATAAATAAATAAGAAAGAGAGCCTTCGGTGTCCATGACCCTGTGGCTGGTTCACTAGTTGTCCTACCTTGGAGCACTTTCGGTAGTGCACGACCAGAACACCCTCAAGACTGGTGTTTTGGTTATGTTCTGACCCAGTCGCCTGAAACAGCACATTTTGATTTTTGTCCATTTTTCCTGCTTTAACACATCAACTTCAAGAACTGACCGGTCACTTGCTGACTAATATATCCACCCCTGAGCAGGAGCCACAGTCGATGGTCAATGATTTTCACGTCTGTTATGGCTGATCGGTTTACTCAGTCATTCTAAGCTGATAACTCAAATGGTTCACTGTGGGCATATGACCAATTACTAGCTAATTATCTTTAGCAGTCACTCATTATTGCATTAATGGAGCCCACCTGATCTGGCCTTGGCTCCTAAATTGATCCAAACATGTTGACTTCAGGGCTTAAGTGTATCTAGGGATTAGAATAACGCTGAGGGGACATTAACAGCAGCGACAGAAGCAAAGCACGTGAAGTCTCGGCAGCCAGCCGAAACAAGCTGCTTGTAAGCCACACTGTACTGGGCAAACAGCCG
The DNA here is from genome assembly GCA_034509495.1 of Acestrorhynchus altus. Lineage (NCBI taxonomy): Eukaryota > Metazoa > Chordata > Actinopteri > Characiformes > Acestrorhynchidae > Acestrorhynchus > Acestrorhynchus altus. The sequence continues at coordinate 24,536,470 of CM067502.1, forward strand.
AGATTTACATTCTGAACACTGGCCACTGGGAGGTAGTTCAATGCTAAGGACCTCGGTCCCTAAAGCTGGAGCCTTTTAATCGTTCTCTGATAAGCACTGAGTGAAGCATTGTGCACTTCTGTATTAAACATTAATTAAAGGAAATGAGTGTGGGATTAACAAGCTAAGTTAATTAAAAAGGTCCATGTCCCTTAAAAGATAAGAAAAACACTGAACATTAAGTCTTAATACTCCTCTGGTCTCCTACCCTGATCCTCCAAACCCTGTTTTCTGTAGTGACCTCTGTGTCTGCGAGAGCTTGCCCATTTCTGGTAATTTTGCCAAGCCGTGACATGATGGCCATCAGCATCTCTGTGATCAATTAGGCCTCAGTAAACTGTCCATCTGCTCGCGGCTGTCTGAGAGGACAGCCTGATCACAGTCCTGTCCGGAGCTCTGCACTGGCCTTAGACCGGATGGTCACTGTAGCACAGGAAGCGCCCAAAATGCACGCACACACACACACACACACACACACACACACACAGCACATAAGCTCTGTCCTCAGAATGTCAGCTTTGGAAGGCCTTTGACTAACATTTGTATTCACACAGACACTCAAATGCTCCCCGCAGTGCTTCCGGTAGTGCTCAGATTCCCAACCCTTATCCAGTAGTCTCCATCACACCAGCACGTCAGCTCAGGAAGGTGTTGCTAAGGAGCTGATTACATGGATCAAGTGTGCTGGAAACTAAAACATTCCAACAGGCAGAGCAGGAGGTACTTCAGGACCTGGTTTGAGAAGCACTGCTAATCTGTCTGTACTGCAGCTGGTTTCATATAAAATACAGCATTACAGCCCATTTCTTTAGTAAATTACACAAAACAAATCCACGCTGACAATCACCAACATTAATATCAGTCAGCAACATTGTCATCTAATCGTACACTTACATTGTATCTTTCCACATGCATTTGAGCACCTTCTTCCCTACAATTTTTCTACACTATAAAAACGCAATGCCTGTAACATAACCATAAAAATAAAAGTACATATGTCTATTATTACAATTTAAAAGTTAACTTTTCTATAAAACAACTAAAATATGTGTACTGTTCTATAATATAACTACAATAAGTTTACTTTTCTATAATATATATCTAAAATATAAAAGTGTACAATTCAATAATATTACGTTAATATAAATTGTATTGCTCTATAACTTAAGTACTTTAAGTACTGTTCTAAAATTTTACGATAATATAAACATATGTTGCTCTAAAATACAACTAGTGTAGGGAGTGTACTATTCTTTAATATAACTACAATATAAAAGTTGACTTTTATATAATATAACTACAATTTAAATATTTATTGTTCTATAAAAACTACAATATTATATACTGTTGTAAAATATATCTTCAAAATAAGACTACTGCTTTATATCTAAAATGTGAGTTCTTCTATAAGTACAATGTAAAATGTGACTGTTCTATAACCAGAATATAAACATTTATTGAATATAAGTATAATGTTCTATAATAGAATTACAATATAAGAATGTATTGTTCTATAATATGAATACAATATAAAGGTTTACTGCTCTATAACTACAATTAAAGGTTTATTGGTCTATAATTGAATCACCAAATAAAATTTTACTGTTTTATAATATAACCATAGTTTTTTTCTATTATGCCAATGTTATATATATATATATATATATATATATATATATATATATATATATATATATATATATATATAGTGTAGTTTTACTATAAAAAATACACTTCTTTTGTGATTATAAAAAAGAACAGAACTGTTCTTTTTTATAATCACAAAAGAAGTGTATTTTTTATAGTAAAACTACACTATAAAGGTTTACTGTTATATAATATAATTAAAATATAAGTTTACTGTACAACAAATTATGTCTACTGTTTTAAAATGTTACTACAAAATAAATGTTTACTGTTTTATAACTCCTTCTTCTTCTTCTTCTTCTTTCGCCTGCTCCCTTTAGGGGTCACCATAGCGCATCATCTGCCGCCGTCTTGCCCTATCCCCTACCTCTTCTACTGTTACACCAACCATCTCAACGCTACCTTCCACTCTCAATGCCTTCTAAACCACCTTCCAGCTCTCCTCCTGAATGGTCTTTGACCTACAGTAGACCAATTTCCACCTGCACCCTGCTGGTCAACAGCACCGGAGGCGGTCTGTGTTAACCTGGGCCTCGTACCGATCCGGTATAGCAGTCATATTTATGATCCACATTAACGTCTTATCACTATAATGTAGCATTACTATAATGGAGTATTACGCCAGATGCCCTTCCTGACGCAACTCTCACCATTTATCCGGGCAAGGGACCGGCACCAGAAATGCACAAAGTAGACCTCTAATGGTGATTTTTTCATTGTTTTGTTTTTCATTTTATAACTACAATATTAAAATGCATTTTTCTATAATAACTACAGTATAAATATAAATCAAAATTATTTTTTCTATAATTTAAATACAAAAAAGTATACTATTTTATAATATAACTAAAATATAAAGGTTTACAGTTCTATAATCACAATATTTATTTTTATTTAATTCAAAATATTTATATAAGTATATCTACAATACAAAAATATCTACAATATCCCTGTAATGTAACTGCAATATATAAGTTCTTGCCAATAACATAACTAAAAGTATACTATTTCAGCAGTAATATAAATACAGATATACATTCACTATAAATATATATTTATATATTCATATACATTATTTTTGACTTGGTGTTTTATGGTAATAAAAATAAGTTTCTGTTTATGCAGTGTTGTTCATATATATAAATATATAAATATTTTCCTCCGATTTCCACCTCTGGGCCAAGAAGCACATTGATCTCATCCATCAGGCATTCCAATTTTTTACATTAGCATCAATAAAAATTTGAATTTTATAAATTATTAAAAAGACAGTAATAAATAAAATATAGTTTTAAAAAACATTATCATTTTAATGTTAAACTATTATTGTATTAGCAACATTATGTGGTTGCTTATTGTTTTTAGGATGTCCATTTTTAATGAAATGGTTTATTTAACTTAAATCTTCAGACTTGTAATGACTTTAACTACAATAATATAACTAATAATATAAAGGTTTACTTGCTGAAATTGAAGTATAAAAACTCTTTTCTTTATGTAATATTCACCAAAAAGCCAATGGTTTTTCATTGCTGCTCAAATTGCAAAGTCATGAAAGACTAGTGGTGCAGCACTATTATGGCACCTGACACAAAATACTTTAGAACAGCACATTTCAATGCATTCCATTTTTATGCAGGATGACAGCAGCAATCCTAACATGTACTGATAGAATACATAGTGTGTTCATCTCCAACTTCCTCCGCAGTGTGTATTTGGAGTGTAGCTGTGGTTGGTGCAATTGCTACTGCACACATTGTCTCTTGTGGCTAAACCACAATTACTCATGCAGAATAACAGACTCTGACTGAAGCCTGTTCACTCTTAGCTCCCAGTGGAAGGTGCTTCAGAACCTCATATAAATCTTGACAAAGAATATGGATGAGGCTGAACAATACTAAAAGCTGCACAAAGCTGCGCACCAAATCCACGCATGCTTTGGCAGATTATACTGATTATGCTCAGGTCAGTGAGCGAGGTCAACCAAACACTGTAAAAATGGCTTTTTTTATTTAGTGGATTTATTCAGTCCAAATTAAGCCTGTATTCATGAATGAGGGGAATGAATGGCATTAAAGTCACTGGTATTTTGTTTACATTTTTTTATGCAATCGTATACATTTGTTATAACATTTCTGTTTAAATTCCTTAAATGTATACTATTTATACTAATTAAATATAAATAAATGCATTTAAATATTTATTTAAACTTTATGTAAATACCAGCTTACTTCTATTGTGTGACAATTTAACCAATGGACCAACAGCAATTGTCTAATTTTAACGTATGTTAAATGGAACACTTTAAAGCCAAGTGTATCATATTTGATACATATTGAGTTTCTTAAACTCTGCAATATGTGATTATTATCTAAAATAATTATATAAAATATTGCATAAGATACTGCATGCGCTCATTCATTGTTTCTTCTGAAATCAACAGTATTGAATGGTAAACAAGAGTTTATCCAGTTTTTGATGGAGTAACTGTCTCCACTGTCCAGGGAAGACTTTCTTCTAGATTATGAAACATTGCTCTGAGGATTGTAACTGAAGTGAGGGTTTCCAAATGAGCATTTAGGTTTGGAAACCTCAACACAGTGTATTTGTACATGTAAAAAATATATTGTGGAAAAAGTTCAATTTGTCCATAATTTAATTCAACATAATTCAAATTTGATCATCTGTCATAGACAGAAGTAACATTAAAATAAAAAAAGCAAGAAATATCTTTATCTTTATGTCACTTTAAATGTCATGATTATAACAGGGTTTTGCATTAAATTATGAACAAATAAATATTTTAGATGTATATATATTCAGTACTAATCTGGCATTAATCTTCAACCTTCTATCTGCAGGCCTCAGAGAGCTTTGGATCTTGCCATGTTAATACAACTCACTTCAACAATCAAGAGTAAACCAAACTAATATCTGATGTATAAATAGGACAGGCTCCTCCAAGGTCCACTCTAACAATTGTCTAATCAGTTGCAGCTGATGTGCTGCACCTGATTCTAATTTTAGGCATTTGAAGTAGTAATAAATGTGGGTGTGTCCTGTCTTTTTCCTCACAAGAACATTGTATTTCTATTAATTACATTTTACTAAATCTATTTAAGACATTTCTTCAGTGTTTAGTTATATCACCTCCATCTCTAAAATGTCCAGATGTGTTAGTTTAAGGTGTTCACAGGGTGTCCAAACTTTTTCACATGACATGAGTCATTTGAAATTTTATGCGCTATGATGTGCTATTTTATGTGCTAACATCAAGAATTATGTGTTGCATCAAGAATTCATGATTTGTGTTTTTGTGTTCTTTTTGTGTTTTCGTCCGTCAGTGTTCTCTCTAGCTAACATATCCAGCATGCATTATGCACACATCATACAACCACTGGAAATCTCATCATGGTAATTCAGAAATCCACTGATCTAGAAGCTAATAAATACAGACGGGACAAATTTCCTAGAAGTAGTTTCCTTCCTTCTGCATTATCCGACTATTACGGAAAAATACAAAAGCAAAATTCATCTAAACGCACTTGTAGATTTTCCCACTTTCAAGAAACATCAAGATTTTAAATGGTAAAATCTTTGTTCCATGACTGCTGTGGCATCAGTATATGAGTTCAATATGTATGTTTACAACAGATTGTTTTCATTGTAATGAGATCCCCCCTTAAAGCTCAGTTCACACTCTAATAAGTTGAATTTTTATCATGCTAAACATATTTCATGTTGCTATTAATATTTATTGAACAATCAGCAGTCATGTAGTTAATGGAGAAATTTTTGACAGAAGAATGAGAGGATCTGAGCTCTCCAGTATGACCTCAGAGCTCAGAGGTATTGTGGGAAATGACAAAAGGGTGCCCTGTCAAAGAGACTGTCCGAATAATTGACATTTCATGGCCAGCAGTGAGGTCATTTCATCAATCATGGCCAAAATCAGAAACAACTTGATGAAAAGGATTGATTGAAAGCATGAAAAAACAATTACCAGAAGGCCCAACCTATGTAAAACATTGGGTTTCCTACAGAACCTGTCAATGAGTGGTTCTTCAAGAACTGTTTTGGTCAAGGAGATGCAAAAGTGAAGTTTAAAGAACATAGAACAAGGTTTCCCTGAGAGACAAACCATCTGAGTGAGTGTGAAGAAGCTTTGTACACTCCTCACCAAAAAATGGCTGCACCCAGAGTGTCATGGAGTCTCTCAGAATGGCAGCAAGACATGTTTAGTGATGGGTTCCACTCCTGTCTTGGTAGAGACATCCAGTTAATCCATGTGTGGAGGTGCCGTGGTCAGTGCCAAGAACAACAATTTATGTCATTTGTCACACATCCTGAAGACCTGGTGTCGTGTGGGGTGCAATTTTGTATGATACCAGATCACCTTTGGTCTTCATTACAGGCACTTTGACAGCCCAATATTACATCATAAGGTCCTGCAGCCACTGGGTTCTACCTTTTCTGAACACATTTCAGAGCGCTATTCCAACAGGACAATGCTTGTCCACATACTGCTGCCATTTCACAAGCTCTACATAGATATAGATACTATGCCATGGCCAGTCGTATCACTAGACCTATTCCCAATTGGAAATGTGTGGGATGCTACTGGATACGCTAGCAGCACTCCACCTCTACTGCAAAATCTACAGGAAATGAGTGAGAATATTCAAGCTGCATGAGATGGATTATCACAGGAAACAGGACATTTATTGTTCCTTTTATCTTCCTTCCCAACAGCATTGCAATCCCACACGTCCTTCTGCGTGCAGCTGTTTTTTTCAAAATAGGTATGTCACAAAAGGAAGGAAGAACATTATGTAAAGATTCTTTAAACCTTATAAAACTTATTCACACTCACAAATCATTCTTTTCTAACAACATGGTTATTTAGAACACCAAAAGAGGTTCTTCTGCCTAAAGTGTGGCCCATAGATCAGGGCTGACCAATGAAGTCATTTACAGGCAAGTAGAGAAGACTGAGTGAACTGGCCCATCCTTTGGCCAATATAGACAATCAATACAGACAAAGCAGAGGGTGTCCTACCTCCTCCCACTGGTGAATGTAGCGGATAAGCCTGGAGAGCCTCAGCAGCCTCAACAAACTGAGGATCTTGGTGAAGCGCACAATCCGCAGTGCCCGTGCTGTCTTATACACCTCTGAGTCTATTCCCTTCTCCACGATCAGGAAGATGTAATCCACAGGGATGGAAGAGACAAAGTCCACAATGAACCAGGTCTTTAGATACTTCTTCTTGATGGTCTTGGGGTCCAGGATGATGTCCGAGCTCTCCTCAATTATGATGCCCGTGCGGAAATTCAGCACCAGGTCCATGAGGAAGAAGGTGTCTGAGACCACGTTGAAGATGATCCAAGGCGTGGTGGTCTCATCTTTGAAGAAGGTGATGCCCACAGGGATGATGATCAGGTTGCCCACCATGAAGAGCAGCATTGTGAAATCCCAGTAGAACCTGGGGGCATAGAGGGGACAAAACAGTCAGTGAGGGCTACTGCGGAAAGACCCTGTTTCTTTCATATCATGTGTTTTGGAACAATGCCAGACCAAGACCACTATTTGTTCATTCAAGAACCTTTCATTGAGAGGTTCTGTAATACACAACATGAAAACCCTAAAGGTTTAAAGAGGACCATAACTCAAAATTTGTTGACAAAGCTCTATTAACCAAATACGCTTGCATTTCATCTCTCCAACCACTAGACACAAGTATTAGCATAAAATATAGCCCCACCATAACAAATGCATGTCACATAAAACACAAAGCAACTACATACAACATCATAGCAACCACCTGGTAATCCACAGCAACTGCTTAGCAACCATTATGCAACAGCACAGAACGCAACTAGCAACACCATAACAAACACTTAGCCACACCATAATGACAATTGGGATATCATAGCAACCACCTTCAACCATTTAGCAACCACTGAGAAACACCATAGCAACAACCTGGTATCCCATAGCAGCCATCTAGCAACCACTTAGCAACACCTTAGAAACCAACTAGCAACACCATAGCAACCAATTCTCTTCTGCTGAGCAACACCATAGCAACTAAATGACATACAATAGCAACACCATAGGAACAACCTGAGATACCACAGGAATCCATTAGCTGATTAGCAACCATTTAACAATACCATAAAACCATTGTGCCAAAGGTTTGGGGACACGGGTTCTATTAGCCAAACAAAATTAATTTCCACCTTTTATCAGATGTCTTTGAGCTCATCCCAGGAAACCAAGCTCAACTATCACAACTGAAAATGTCAACATGGGTTTCTGTCCGTCCTTCAGTGTGAGAACATCACTCAGCACAGTGGGCCTGAAAGGGTGGGAGAGAATGTCATACTGACGAAAATAAACAATGACAAGAACTTCTGCAATTCACCCCACTGAAGCTGCTTCTGATCTCAGAACAATGGACTGATAATGTCAGAGTCCAGACCTTAACATCGGTGAATGTATTGCAGATGGCTTGGAAGATTAAAAGCAAAAACAGCTCCTGAACTTCAAAGATTAATCTGTGGTGATGTTGAAGCTCTGCTGAAGCTTACGTGTAATCTTCCATTAAACAAACAGAGGTGTTTCTGATAAAGTGAAAGTGAAAGCATTGGGTAGCCAAAGGGGTGATTTTAACACTAGGCAAAGGTAGGCAGTGGCAGGAGCCAGATACCCATTAATGACTAAATGTGATTAATGCTTAATGTTAAATACCCCATTCTGAAATCTATGCCATTATATTTACCATATATTTGTCAGAGCAGCCCCAATCCTGGTGATGGCAAAACTATTCCATGTGATTCCATGATGACACAACTGTCTAAGATAAGAAACTATGATCCTGGTGATGACAAAGATGATGACCAAAATGTAAATGATCTCCCTGACCAAGAGAACCTACTATCAAAACAGTGTCATCAGGCCAAAAACTCAACCTTGCCCAAAAATAACACTGAGGACTTGAGGTCAGCAGTTACAGGACAGGAAATCAAAGGTACTGCACATGGAGTATTTAATAAGAGCCACTGAAGCCCAGGATCTCAGGGTCAGGTTCTAGACAATGTTGCCACTGAAACCAGCTTTGTCACATTGTTCTTCAATGGTCAGGGACTAGTATAAGTGGATCAGACACAGCAGTGATGATGGAGTGTTTAAACACCTCAGTGTCACAGCTGGACTGAGAACAGTCAACCAACCAGAAATACCCAGCCAACAGCATCCTGTGGTCACTGATGAAGGACTAGAGCAGGAGTACCACTGCCCTGCTTGTTTTAGAGTTTTCCTGCTAGAACACACCCAGTTCATCTCAGTAAGTTCTCGTCAGTTAGTTCATTAGTTGGATCAGGTGTGCTAGAATTAGGGAGAACTCTAATACAAGCAGGGCAGTGGTACTCCAGTCTGGATTTATAGAACTACAAACTGCTCCTGAACGGTAAGAGGAGCTGACAAAATGGACAGTTAATGTAGAAAAGAAGGACAACAATGTCATGTTATGGTTGATCCCTGTATTGAGAGATGAAGGTGATATAGCGAAACGTATTCATGATGAGAGATCTCTAATGTCTTCAGAAAGAAGGTTAGAGATGCAGACGAGTCTGGTAGAAACTGCATAACCAAAGGTATAAATACACAACTATGCAGATATATGTATACACTGAGAGCACTACACATATGTAATAATGAAAATGAGTGTGATCAGGCCTTAAGATGAACTCCAACACTGGCCTTGCGTCTCCAGAGTCCGTCAGTTGAGCAGTTCAGTGACCACAGCCTTCCACTGAACAAACTGCTCTGCTTCGTGATTACGGAGTGTGATGGGTATCTGCCGTTATCCATGACAGGAAGCAGTTTGTCCACAGTCCTTCTCTCTGCAACTGTTGTCAGAGAGTGCAGCTCCACTCCGACCACTAACCCGCCCTCCTGACCAGCTCGTCCAGCCACAGTGCTTCTCTTATCCCCATGCTACCTCCACAGCATACCAGAGTGGGAAAGAATGCTGGCAACTATGAAGTGGTAGAACATCTGAAGGAGCTTTCTACAAATGTTGAAGGAGCCCAGTCTCCTCAGGAAGTAAAGTCGGTTCTGCCCTTTCATGTACAGGGTCTCAGTTTACTCGGACCAGTCCAGTTTGTCATCCAGCTGTAGTCCGAGGTACTTAAAGGTCCTAACCACTTCCACATCAACCCGCTCAATGGAGACAGACTATGGGGGTAGTGCAGACCTGCGAAAGTCCACCACCATCGCTTTAGTCTTGGCTGTGTTCAGCTGCAGATGGTTTAGTTGGCACTATGCACACCAGTCTCCTGTAAGTGGCCACTGAGTGGAAGAACGGGGTGGGTGTTTCTAATAAAGTGGCCACTGAGTGGAAGCACAGGGTGGGTGTTTCTAATAAAGTGGCCACTGAGTGGAAGCACAGGATGGGTGTTTCTAATAAAGTGGCCAGCGATTTTATAACCCCAGGCTGACAGTAAGTATTGCCCTTTCAGGCAGTGTTGTACGGGCTGGCTCAAAGACCCCTCTGCCCCCGAGGCGGGAAGTAACTGCCCCTGCAGGCGGGGAGGAGGAGGAGGAAGAGAAGGCTGCGCGCGCGGGGAAAACTCAAGGTCACAGCCGCGCGCGCCGCTGACTCATAACCCCGGGCTCGTGAGCGCGCGTGCGACGTCTTCTGATGATCTAAGATACCCTCGCGCTCTGCAGTTCGGCGACCTGTTGTGTTAGTAAATGCGGGCGGGACAGGGCGCAGCGTAGCCGCAGTGCTGAAGCGCGCAGGCGGACGGAAGCGTCACGCACGCGGACACATGACCGCGCTTCGGGGACGGCTGGTACATTTCCATCGACTGCGTTAAACTTGTGCCGCGGTGACGCACGCGAGAGCAACGTGGCTGGGTAGCACACAAGCAAGAAGCCCCTCCCTCTCACCCCCACCACACACACACACACACACACACACCAGCACCAGCCCCCTGAAACCCCAGGTCCTGTTACTACTTCTGAACTTTATAACCATAACATAATGACCACCTCCTGGTCACACTTTACATCTACAAGGTGGAGCAACTATGTAGGACTGTCCAATAGAGTGCACAGTGTATGGACAGTGTTTAAGCACTCCAGCAGCACTGCTGTGCCCGAGCCAATCATACCAGCGCGAAACACACTGACACACCACCGCCATGTCAGTGTCACTGCAGTGTTGAGAATGACCCACCGGCCACATTATACCTGCTCTGTGGTGGTCCTGTGAGGTGCTGATCTTTGAAGATCAGGGTGAGAGGAGGATAACAAAGTATACAGAGAGAACTACAGTCTGTAATTACAGTGCTCCTGTATGGTCAGAGGAGCTGATAGAATGGACAGTGAGACTAGAAACATAGCATATGTCATAGCATGTGACATTGTGACATATTCAGTAACGAGTGCTGTGTCAGTGCCGCACAGTCCCAGAGGTTTCCTGTGTCTCCTGCCTGTCATATTTATTATATTTGTTGTATTGTTTTAGTTCTGTTTGCACTCTGCACTTTATGTACTTTGTATTCTGTTGTTTTGCTCCGTCGTCCTACTGTGTACTTGTACTCAGATGGAATGACACTAAAAGACTCTTGACTTAACGTGAACCTTTAAGAATTGAATCTGGGCTCGGTTTCAGCACCACGGACAGCACAGCCTGTTCTTTGACTGGCTCTGCACTATAATGAAATGTCTTTTGCTACAAACTAGGTATAAATGGTGCTGTATACACAATAAAATGTTGAAACAACCTGGTGCAGGGTCACTATGGGAAAAAACAGGCATTAGGTTGTTTAGTCCCACTGGATTTAGTTATTATTCTGACCAAGCTGGTTGGATCAAGCAATTAAACTAAATGCTATGTAATTATAGTAATGGGGCTGTTAGATGGTAGGAAAGTGGTTGTTATGGTGTCCCAGGTGGTTGCTATTCTGTTGCGAAGAGGTTGTTTTGGTTTTACTAAGTGGTTGCCTGGTGGTTGCTATGGTATCCACATGTGGTTGCCAGAGGTGGTCACTATGGTAACCAAATTTTGAAATACACAACTTAGACTGTGTTAATCCTGGCACTGTTAATGTTGTGGTGTAACTATGCTGCTTATAAGGTGTTGCTATGTAGTTGCTATGAATCTTAGATGTTATGATGGTGCTAAGTGGTTGCTTTGGCATAACGCAAGTTTTGCAATGCACAACCCAAACTTTGGCTCTGTCAAAGCTATAATGTTTCAACAGTGTTGCTATTGTGGAGCTAATTGGTTGTTAAGAATCCTATGTGGTTGCCATGGTGTTGATAAGTGGTTATATGGTGTTGCTAAGTTACATATAGGCAGTTGCTATGATGTTGCCAAGTGGTTGCAGTGGTATCCCAGTCAGCTGCAATGAACTTGCTATGTGGCTGCTAGAGACGGTTGCTATGGTATCCAGGTTTTGCAATGCACAACCAAAATGTGGCTCTGTTAATCCACCAATGTAGATCAAAATGGGGTCTCACTTCCAAGTCAAGCAGTACCACATGCTTGAAACCATCGAATGGGTTCTTTAGATTGCATGAGAATTTCCATCCAAACTTCTAAATGGTTCTTTGAACATATGTAGAACATCCCACCACTAGAAACCAACACAGATCAACAGAGGTTGTACCAAGAGGGATTGAATCAAGAGCGTGTGGACCTGCAACCCCCTAACCTATCTATGTTAAGAGCAAATCTACTGAATGAACATGCCTGGTGATGGTGCACAGAAAGAACATCTGGACACCATGCTATGCACCAGTGGGAATACATATGTAGCAGCATTGGAGACCACAGCCTCAGCAGGATGGAGGAGCCATCTGGACCCTGCCACAAGTTCTAGCAGGTGGAAACTGGAGGACCTGTATCTACTGCCTCCTCCTCCTCCACGAAACCACAAGCCTGAAGCCTCTTACCTGAAGTCGCTGTAAGGGTGGATGATCCAGTTGCCCGCGCTCTTCACGCGCTCCTGCTCCCTCTCCACTGCCTTCTGGCTGCCGTACATGCGCAGGGAGAACTTGTTGACCCCCGGCTGCAGCATGCTCCCGAACTGCCTCTGCATGAAGCTGGCCTGGCTGCCTCGCGCCTCTCCGTCCTCGGCCGCCTGCGCTCCGTCCTCGGACTTCAGGAAGGAGACGGAGCTGCGCGGCTGCGGTCCCGCGTGCGTGGCCGAGGAAGCTTTGCGGCTGGGCGCGTTGGAGAACGACACGCGGGGGTCCCGCTTGTCCGGGTGCTCCCGGTCGCCGGCGGGCGTGGCGGGTCCGTCCGCGCTGGCCGTGGAGTTGCAGGCGGCGCGCCGGGCTCCTCCGTCCTGCCTGGACATGATGGAGCGCAGGCTGCTCGCGCCGGAGTCCCGCCGGCACTCGCCGTTCTTGTTGCACTTCGTCCCGGACGGCGCTTCGCTCGGCACGTCCGGCGTCACGGATGAAGTTGTTGTTGTCGTCTTTCCTCCTCCTCCTCCTCCTCCTCCTCCTCCGTCGTCTGCTTCGTTCCGGCCCGGAGCATCCCCGGCCCGCGCCGGCGGCTCCTTCCTCTCCGCAGCACTAAAGTTTTTCATCCGGATGCTTCCTCCTCCTCCTCCTCCTCCTCCGCGCCTGAGCTTCGCGGTCTGAAACTTGTCCTCTCCCTCCCCGTCCTCCGCCTCCTCCGTGGCGGCGTGGTTGGAGGCGCGCGTGCCGGACTCGTCCACGCGGCTCTGCGCGCGGCTGGAGGCTGAGCCTCTCCTCTGCATGACGAGCTCAGAGGAGGAGGAGGAGAGCTCAGTGCGCTCCATACAGGAGAGGAGGGGGGAGATTACCTACAGAGAGAGAGAGAGAGAGAGAGAGAGAGAGAGAGAGAGAGAGAGAGAGAATGATAGAGATAAAAGAAAGAAGGGGGACCAATCAGAGGAAGAGAGAGAGAGCAAGAGAAAAGAAAGTGTGTGTGTGTGTGTGTGTGTGTGTGTGTGTGTGTGTGTGTGAGAGAGAGAGAGAGGAGGGAGAGAGAGAGAGAGAGAGAGAGAGAGAGAAGGGAGGTGGAGAGGTCTGCACTCTAACTTTACTCAGACTTTAAACTTGAACTCCAGGTTGCTGTGAAGCATGTTCTGAAGCAGGGCTGGACTATCAGGCTGCAGGTGACTGTCCATTTTAAACTCACTTAGCAGAAGTAAAGAAATCGCAGAGCCATCATGTCGCTGGCTGTGGTAGAGGGTAAACTCAATGACAATTTCCTCAGAGTGACGGCAGCCGAAAGCCTGCCGCCCCCTGGTGGTATGGAAACGTATCTGCAGTCACAAAACCCTGAGGGCTGAAGAAACTGTGTGGTCTGAGGCAGGAACTGACCTGTTGAGTTCCTGAAAGGACGAGGAAAATCTGATCACGTTTGAGACCCTAAACAGAAAAAGGTCTTGAGGTATTCAAGCACAACTCAACTTAGGGGAGATCTTTGGCTTTCTTCATGAAACCTTCCTAGTCTTTCTCTTTTAATTTGTATTTAATGATTAAGACCAAAATGCACAGGACTCAGGAATTCTCCTGACCCAGCTGATGTGGACTCCAGCCTGGAAGTTCCACTCAGTGAACCACACACATACACAGTAGTGAATATACACAATAGGAGGCAGTGAGCAATGTGCTTGGAGTGGTTGGTGAGTTATGTGCATTGCCCAAGGACTGGTCCCCTAGCCACCGGGCCATAGCTGCCCCCTACCTACCATCCTTAAAGCCACACTACAAAAAGATATCACATGGAATAGTTATACCATGCTGCCTGTGGCTTGACAAGCTTGAACTCAGCCCTAATTAATGCCCCAAAATACCAAATATAGATCACTATATACTGTAGGGCACTGTTATAGGGAACCAAATCTGACAATGTAATCAACAATTTCAGACACCTTGTTATGCGTGTGAGCTTGACATTGATAAAACATTGATTGTCAGAGAAGCTGTGCACATTCCATGTGTTTCATGGTTACTCCATGTGCGATAGGATCATAAGAGGGTAATCCAGGTCTAGAAAGTGAAAATCCAGCACACAGCACCCCGGGCAGTCAGAAAAATATTGGGACGGAAATGTCTTGACCCTTTGTTTCCGATCTCCTGACATGCTATGCATCTACGTAAACTGCATTCCAAAGCCTAGACTGCAGCAAAGGTAGGGCAGGTCTGGTAGGACCTATGTCCTACAATAACTCCTTCATAGTAGCTTATTGGTGCACAATAACAACTGATGCTGTTTGGAGATGCCACCAGAAAAGTCCCAACTCTTGCAACTGCAGCACAAACTTGAGGCAACTCAAATTCCATTCTCCCCATATTTTCCATTCTGTGCCCCCCTCGAACATAGGCTTTATACAAAGGTCCCTTCACTTTGGAACTGGGCTCTCTTGACCTTTGGAGGGCAACCATTGTTTCTACACTACACAGACTTACAGTGCACTGAAATTTTGCACTACATTTATGGAGACCCAAAGAGCATTATTTAGGAATAGGACATGGTTTGGACATTTGACTGATGTTCCTCCGGAACTCTCAATAGAAGTCCAAAGAAGTCAAAGCAAGTGAATAAGTGAATAGTTGAAACTTTGTGGTGGCTAAATCAACAATTCCATATTTCCTTGAAAAGAAGGAATACAATAGTCTGGAAGGCCAAAAGGTCTAGAAGACCATAGAGGACAACCAAAGCCCAAGAGTCAAGGACACTCTTGAGGAGGAAGGCGTATTGTCGTAAGTCTTTATTACACCTCAGAAAATCATCTGTCAAACATGGGGGAGGGAGTATTTTGTCTCATATATGCTTAAATAAAGTGCATGTTTCAGGCCGAAATTTCAAAAACATTATTTAAAATTACTTCACCATTAATTAGTAATGACTAAAATTAGTTTCAAATTACAAACAAAACCTTTCAAAGCTTTGGACAGTAAATAAAATGTCTATATTTGTGTTGCAGACATGGCAACCCCTGAATGCTAAGACCAACACAGTGGAGACATCAGAGTCTAAGGACACTTGTTATACTGAAGAATAAAGCAAGGTCCATCACTAAGCACAGCATACAGTAACAAACCTTACCTCCCAGATTATTAGAACATCTCACACTTGTCCTCAGTCCAGCACTTGCCACCTGGAACTCAGACACTTCTGTCTGACTCAACATCTTCCCCCAAGTCCTTCCCAAAGCTTCTGTTACAACACCAGGGGGCCAAGCACAACTTGAAAGAGCCGTCAATGACACTGAAAGGTTGTCAGGAGCTCGGTGTCCATGTGCCAAGGAGTTTGATGTCTTAAAGCATGTCAGCATGCATGCATTCACTTTACCCTCCAACATCTTACCTTCAGCTGCTTCTGCTGCTGAGTGGAGCTCTCTCTCTCTCTCTCTCTCTCTCTCTCTCTCTCTCTCTCTCTCTCTCTCTTTCTCTGCAGAGTCAGACCACCAATACAGACTTCCTGGTATGACACACAGAAGTATGATGCTCTGGGATTCATTTGCATAAAAGGCAGAGATCCAAGAAAAAAAAAAAAGCTAGATTCTATTTGATCCTGGAGAGGAGCCAGATCTCAGGGAAGATAAAGAAAGCAAAGTGAGAAGCAGGAGAAGGAGGTGCTCTTCAGAAGTAATCTGATAAAGGGTGACGCTGGTTTCCTAGGCGTTTAAGAGCAAGCTCATTCAGAATGGTTGGAAAGCAGAGAACTCTGGAATCCTGAGCTTCACAAGTGGAGCCTGAAGAAAACAGCTAAAGTACATTGCTCTTCCAGGCAGTTGCTAGGCTGCTGTTATGTGGTTGTTATGTTAATCCAGGTGGGAGGCAGCCTGAACTGTTCCAACTGAAGTGCCCTTGAGCAAGACACCTGCCCACCACTCCAGGCATGTGTGCTCACTGTTTTCCTGCTCACAACACAGATGGTTTAAATGTGAAAGTAAAATCCCATTCTGAAATTCCAAATGGTGGGCAGAATGGTGGTGTCGCAGGTAGTACAGCGTATCACACAATTCCAGGGTTGTGGGTTTGATCCTCGCTCAGGTCACTTTCTGTGAGGAATGTACATGGTAGGTGAATTGCTAGGGGTGTGTGTGTGTGTGTGAGTGGGAATCAGTGTGTCCCTTCAATGGACAAGCAGGGGTTTTCTGCCTTGAGCCCAATGACTGTTGGTGAGCGCTGGATTAACGGTGACCCTATTCAGGAAGAAGCAGTTAAGATAATGACTGAATTCCAACTGGCAAAATGATACACTTTGGATACTCAGTGGTTGATGTGGTATCCATTAAGTGGTTGCTAGGTTTTTGTTATCCAAGTTGGTTGTCCTAAATGGTTGCTTGCTAGGTGGGTACAGTGTTGCAAGGATGTTGCAATGGTATTACAGTTGGTAAGGTGTTGGTAGGTGGTTGCTAAGCAGTTAGTATTGTATCCTATGACATATCAGTTGGCCCACTTGGTTGCTGGGGTACCCCATTTGTTTGGTTGGGTGTTACTGCTGTATTTGTTTCATCGAGGCAGAAGAAGGATGTCAAATGTTTCATAGCTGATTCATTCTGATGCAAAAATATTCCACAAAATCTGTTGCTATGCAACTGTACATCTGATCAAAAAGCTGTATATAAGCCAGAGTCACACAAGGGTTAGCAATGTTTTCAGTATTTATCTCAAAAACTGCGAGACAACAATAAGGATCTTTCTTCACAAAGTTCAGGGTGTACTTCTACATGGTGGAGATTCTTTCAACTTTAACCTTTAGAACTCTAGGCTAACTTTGTGGGATGCTTTCATAGTTTCACATACATTTATTCAGCAATACATTAGAAAAGTATTTATAGGAGATTATAGTCACACAGCAGGTATTGTTATTTTCAGGAGATCATAGGCTACTCAAACATTTCTTCATTTGAGATGTAAAAAATAAACAGATATTTGTATGTATTTACTGAGGCCTGCATCTTTATTTATCTATTCTGCTTTTAAGTTTGGAAAGGAGATGGGAAGAACTGTTCTAGGGTTCTAAATAACTCTTCATGTAACCTGAATTCCAGGAATTCAGAAATGTTCAGGAAATGAAAAGAGAACATGTTAACCAACAAAGAGGATTGGAGGATACAAGAGAATACAGGAGAGGAAAGAACAGAAATGACTCAAATTCTGTTTATAAATGTTTTTGGCTGCGATTTGAAATCACTGTAAAAAAAAAAAGAGTGCTACTCTGCTAGTTTTATGAAATTTCTAGTTTGAATGTTTTCTTCAGACGTGAACCTTACTGTGCAACATTCAGGTACAACGTGGGTGTCAAAAGTGAGTGAAGATGGCAGCAAAACAGAGCTACAATGGGGCAAAAAAAGTATTTAGTCAGCCACTGGTTTGTCTCTCATAGTTGAAGTGTACCTATGATGAAAATTACAGACCTCTCTCATCTTTATAAGTAGGAGAACTTGCACAATCAGTGGCTGACTAAACACCTTTTTTGCCCCACTTCAAAGTCAAGTTCGCTTGTGAAAGAAGTCAATCATAACATTAATGGCAATGCTAGGCTTTGGTGCACAGCCTACAGCAGGCTACAATCATCTGTATCTATTGTTTGTTACTTTATTGGTTTTGTGGCGATTATGCATCTACATTTCTTACTGCTGATGTATGAGACCTGTTTCATTTGCACTATGGCTGAAGTAAACTGAAGTTTAAACTTCTTTGTCAGGCATTTGTTTAAACACAATTTTACATTATATATTTCATGAATTAAATTATGAATTGAGATTGATTGGTCACCACCAATGCCAAGAGGAACAGCATTTTTGAGCTGAAAATGCAAGAAATGTGAGGATTTATTTCATAATTATTAGATTGACAAGGATATTTCAAACAATAATTTCTTCAAAATATTTGACTGTGGTCCAAATAAATCAAACAAACAAAAACCCTGAATGTCCTTTATTGTTTTTGCTACTTATGTATCAGTAGTATCCCTTCTCAGGACTTTTACTCTGAAATTTGAGAGAGGAAACAGCCCCCCCCCCCCTCTTCTTATTTTAATTTATGACCTAATATGGGCTTCAGTTACATAATTAGCCCCGCCTGCTCTCACTGATCAGTCAGAGTCTGCATGCAGGTTGAGCATATACACAGTAAACATGCACTGGCACTGCAAACTCATTTGGTATTTAATGACGAGACCATGGTTTATGATGAGAACATGGTTAGTGTATGGTTATGTATCATGTGAGTAGGTTACTCTGATTCTGAGATATGAAGTCTAGAATTCAGCATGTAACTGCTTAATTGAAATGTTAATTAATTTCTAGTTTAAAGACCCTCGCACATTTTGAATGAAACGTTGGACCCCACATCCAAACTTTCAGGAGCCCTTATTTTCAAAAATTTCCCACAGCTCTCCTCCTAGTGGACAGTCCACGACTTGAGGCTTATCGGGCTCTGTGACACACCTGCCAATTTTTAAACCCACTGAGAATAAAGCACCATTCAGCTTGAAGTTCTGTTGCTCCAGTTTCACACTCTACAAAACATGTAATGGGATAACGGCAGGGATAATCTTCTGTAGCTGTTCAACATGTCCCATTTGGCTTAAGAGTCTCCCAGGGTGAAGAAGAGAAGAATGGATCAGGGAGTTCCCCAGGGAGTTCTCCTTGGACCCAAGGAGTTTCATCATTTAATAACAGTAATAGTCTGTTGATTCTAGACCTTTTGCAACAGCAACTATGAACATACAGTGGTGTAACTTAATGAGGAACATGATGTAGCAGTGGGTGTTCAAAAAGGTCAATGCAGTTAAGATAAGAGAGCTAAAAATGGCTCCTGATTAGTGACAACTATTGGAAACTCGGCAGCTTGCGCTCTCTCTCTCACACACACACTCTCACTCTCACAAAGAGCAGATAAGGTCCTGCCTAATTGGAAAGGAACACTAGGAATTATCTTCCACATTCTTATGTGGTTTCTCATACTGAATGTCAGTGTACCATTTTTATAAATGATGCTGCATGGTGCTAGAAAACCACAAAATTACTACGGTCCAGGGAAGGCTTTCTACTAGATTGTGGAGCATTGCTGTGGGGAACTGATTATATTCAGCATCAAGAGTATTAGGATGATCACCACCCCACCTGCTCCCAAACGTACTGTATGGAGCTACATCATTCCAGAGAACACAGTTCCGCAGCTCAATGCTGGAGGGCTTTATACCCTTCTACCCCACGCCTGGCATCGGGCATGGTGCCAATAGGTTCATGTTAATGTGCTGCAGAGTCCTATTCTATTACCCATCCTTAGAGGGGACATCCCCAAACATGTGGACATATACTGATATGCCAGAAGTCACATGATATCAGTATGTAAATTGAGTATGAAGTGGCGTTACCTCTGGGGACGGTTTGGACACCTGTTATCTTGTGAGACTGAATACTTGCCACTGTGTGAATTAACAAAGTTCAAGTGGGGCATGATGATGGATGCCAGGTGGATGGGACATTTTTTCAAAATTGTGCAAACATTTAACATTCCGTCCATTTTTGGATCTTTAGTTTCACATGCTTAATGGGAATATATCATAAACCAATTCTGGACAAATTGGACCCACTGCACTTTCCTGCTGGAATATCCCATCCCTGAAGTTGATGAAGGACTGCAAATGTTTACCAAGTAATCAAATATATGGGCAATGGTCAATGATGTGTTTGAGTGGACCTATCCAATGCCATTATAACACCCCACCTCCTCCACCACCAGTATGGAACCACCACTAACCTGTATAGTCATGCTGGCCGACATAACCTCAAACACATATTGCGACTGATGACAGCATTTTCCTTTGGTACAAGGTGCTCAGGTTCCTCAGGTGAATAGATGCTTGAGTAATCCATGTTGCTTCCATGTTGCACATGGTTTTGATTAATTTTTGATTAACTGTCCAGCCCAACTGCACAGTACCAGGTTGTCAGGTTGTGCAGCAGGTGTGCCTCCTCGAACAGGGTTAGGAAACACCAGTGTAGACATTCCCAAGCTCATTTCCTAAGACACTGCTTCTCAACCCCGTTTCTGGAGGCACCCCTGCACTGCACACTTCAGTGAATTCCATGCACACCTGGAACTCTGAAGTGCTCGTTAATCAGCTGATTAGTTGAATCAGGCATGTTGGGAGCAGAGAAAGCTCTAAATTTCGCAGGGCACTGGTACCTTCAGACTCGGGGTTGAGAAACACAGCCCTAAATTAACACCGCTCAAACCAATTTACAAATCAGCCATAACATTAACATTACTAGGACACATGAATAACAAATTGTCAAGGGGCAACAGTCAACTCTTGAAGATGGTGTTGAAAGCAGGAAAAATGGGCAAGCAGTGGCCAATAATAACCGGGTCAGAACATCTCTAAAATATCAGGCTGGTCTTGGGGGATGTATCCAATATGTAGTGGTTAGTACCAACCAAAAGTAGTTCAAGAAAGTACTAGTGACAGAGACATGGGAACTACTGAAAAAGTGTATGTTGACTATGTGGGGAGTCCATGTCTCAACTGTTCAGAGCTGGGGGGTGGGGTGGTTTTAATGTTGTGGCTGATTAGTGTAGGCAATATTGACCATATATTTATCTCTTGCATTTGAGCACATGTTCAAACAAGCAAAACAGAAGCATTTACATTAGTGGTCTCAGACTTATGGACACCAATGGCGCTGTAGACAGGGCACAAGCTGAATGTACACATTTCATTTTCCCCCCAGACCGTCTCATACATCTTGTGGGCTGGCTGATTTATCTCAGATGCCATCAAATCCGTGGTGACAGAAAACTAAACTCAAAGCTTCACTCTCGCACCTCCTTTTGTAATGATTAGATAGAAACGGCTGTTCCTGAAACATTTCATAAGCAGAAGCAATCAGTACATTCTCCTTTCACTTTATTATGTTTAACAAAAACAAATCCTTTAACTTAGAATAAGTTAAAAAAGAGGTTTAAGGAACTGAGTCACTGACTGAGTTTGGGAGAATGGGAAAGGCTAAAAAAGATCAAATAAAAAATAAATTACTGTAAATATGACTGCATTTGAGGTTGAAGGAAAACACTGTATATCTCACCAGGCCATGAGAATGTGAACTGATCTAAAAACGTTGGATAAACTATATACTTAAAAAAAAAAAAAACATCCCAAAAATGTCTTAAAAATCAAGCTTGACCTGCCACACAATTTCACACATCCTGTGGCATCACCCTCTTTTTTGTTCATTGTTCTAATTGTGAGGAAAACAAAACATTGTGCAAATAAATATTTATACAGAGAAGAAAGCAACACTCAGCTCATTTTCCCTGTTGTGAGATGTTCTCATATAATGTGGCATTTTTCTGAACTAGTTCCTGGATTGTTTTAATAAATACTACTATATGCGTGTTCACATACAGTACATATCTCAGCCACTTATATATGAATAAAAAATAAACCAAAATCATATTTAAAAATATACGTAAGAAAAGGTTGTAGTTGAATGTGTGGGTCCCATTTCTGGGATACAAGAGTCTCTCCATTAAAATGCCTTTCAAATCCAGTCAGTTATTGGCTGGCTTTGTGTGTGTGTGTGTGTGTGTGTGTGTGTGTGTGTGTGTGTGTGTGTGTGTGTGTGTGTGTGTGTGTGTGTGTGAGAGAGAGAGAGAGAGCGTGAGAGCAAGCAACAGCAAGAGGGAGAGAGAGATTTAGAAAGAAAGAAGGAGCAGCAAGGGAGAAAGAAAAAGAGCATGAGAAAACATGAGAGAGGAAAACTAGAGACTCTAGCTCTGGAAAAGTATTGTGAACATTCAGCACTTCTAGCTGTCTTCAGAGCGAGAGAAAGTGAGAGAAAGTGAGAGAAAGCACCTAGAGACACTAGAGCTCTGGAAGAGTTTTGTGAATGTTCAACACATTAAGTTTCATCAGAGCGAGAGCCAGTGAGAGAAAGGAGATGAGAGAGTGAAAGAAAACAAGAGAAAGAATTAGTCTAGCTCTGAGACAGCTCGGTGAACATTCACCACTCACACTTCTGAAAAGCGAGAGCAGGAAAGAATGAATGAGAAAGAGACTCTGTGAACCATTAAACTTTCTCCAGAGTGAGAGCAAGAAGGAGGGAAAATGCACAAGTGACTAGCACTGGAAGAGTTCTCTGATCTTTCAACATTCTTAACTTTATCCAGAGCGAGAGCCAGAAAGAGAAAAAGTGAAAGAATGCGAGAGAGAGAGAGAGAGAGAGAGAGAGAGAGAGAGTGAGTGAGTGAGTGAGAGACCCTAGCTGTGGAAGAGTTCTCTGAACATTCACCACCCAACTTTCAGAGCAAGAAGAAGTGAGTGAATGAGAATGAAAGAAAAAGCTAGTTCTGTGAACTACTAACTTTCTTCAGAGCGAGAGGCAAGAAAGAGAGAGAAAGTGGGAGAGAATGCACAAGAGACTAGCAAGACTCTGGAATTCAGAGATCTATAGTTCTACTAAGAACTTCTTCAGAACTTTTTTCCATTTAATTTCTTTTGTTTTTAAACCTCACACTTTTCAGTTAAAATCACCACCACATTTGGACAGTTACTGCCCACCACTGTTTTAAAAAGAAAAAAATAAACGCAAATGATGAGGAATGATCATTCTCCAGTTCAATGAGGAAAAAAAGCAAAGTATTGGTGAAGGTATGCAATTCAAAGTGGTCTGTGTTTTTTCCTCCTCTGGTTGGTTATCAAAGTATCCTTTGGCGGGTGCTCGTCCCAAAGAGTCAGAAGACGACCAAGATGATAATGATGAGGCGTCTCTGGCTTGCCACCAGAGGGCGCTGGTGTGGTGCTGGTCTTAAAGGGTGCACTCGTTGACCATTCGTCAGGCTTCAGCTCGGAGCCGCCGCAATTCTATTCCAGTTAATGAAGAACTGAGTCCAAACTGGCTTTCTAGAACAGTCTAAAAGTCAGCTTTACTAGGTTTTGAATGATGCTGTTTGGCCACTCTAGCACTGTCAGACTGAGATGATGGTAATGTGTTTGAGGGGTTGTCTGTGTGTGTGTGTGTGTGTGTGTGTGTGTGTGTGTGTGTGTGTGTGTGTGTGTGTTTATATATTTATATTTAGGTTGGTGAATGTGTGTGTTTGGGACTGGGTTTTTATGAGTTGTTGGCAGCATTCTCATTGCTGGGGGAACTGGAGGAGGAAGACGATGACGAGGAAGGAGAGAAGTTCATTCCTGATAAGCCCGGAGGATCTGTGGCTGTGTTCTGCCCACTCAGGCTCTTCCGGCACACTGGACAGGTGTCATGCTGTTCACAAAACACACACATCCAAAGAGTCAATTATAATGTGTAATCTAGTAAATGCAGGCAGCTACTAAACGTCTAGACCAGGGGTTGGCAAAATGTGGCTCTTTTACTATCCTCTTGTGGCTCCACAACAGAACTAAAAATAAAACAAAAGTCCTGCCCTTCAACAAAAAGAGCCAATCAGTCAATTGCTGCTTACAAATAAAGTCCTGCCTTTCAACAGACAAGCCAGTCAGCTTGCTGGTTACGCCTTGACATGACGACCTGCACAGCACAGTAACAAGAACATGGACCAAAAATATGCATTATGCAAAAATATTTTTTTATATTATACAAAAATATGCATTACTGAGCCAAACAATGCAAACTATTCCCAAGGTTTAATCAGATTTAATGTGATTCAGAATCTGTATTTAAATGCTAACTTGGCTTCAGTTCAGAATGTTTTGGTGTGAACGTCAGTAATTTGTGTAGGTCAGCAGTGAAAGCTGCAGTTTAGCTCTTTGTTAATCCTGAGCTGGTTTTGAGGCTCAGCACTGATGAGAATTAAAATTGTAATTTCAGTTTACAATTGAATCCTCCTCAACACCTTCTGCCACTTGTTGCTTTTCGCGCAACTTGGCATAACTCCACAGAAATGGTGATGTGTTGCGTCCAACTTTAAGGGAACAGATTCTGTTGCTCATTCTCCAATCTTGTAGATTGTTCTGCATACTGCTGCTCAAATAGCAACACATTTTGGTTGAAACAGGACAAAATGGCTCTTCGTAAAATCTATGTCGCCAACCACTGGTCTCTACGTTTCCATGCAGATCTTCCATAAACATGCTCTGTTATTCAAGCATTAAATTCAGGAGATATCAGTGAACGTTAAGCCATGTATACACACACTGAAGTAAATTGTACAGGACTCCTTGGGTTGTAGACTAGGCCACTCTAAGCTATATGTTTTGGGCAGGCGCCGTCAAAGGCAGCAATGCCTTTCTACACCTTACTATTACTGTACTTTATTGTACCCAGATCCAGACCACAGATCCACAATCAGCGATGTGTGGCTTGACATAGAGAGAGACATCAATCTAACACCTGGTAAATCGACAGAATTATTTGGACACCCGCTCATTTATTTTTTCATCCAAAAACAAGGGTATTAAAAAGAGGTTATCCAGCTTTTGTTGGAGAAAATGTCTCTACTGTCCAGAGAAGAGTTTCTACTAGATTCTGGAGCACTGATGAGAGGTTTTGATTGCTTTCAGTGACAAGAATTTTAGTGAGGTTAAGATATTGGATCATCACCACCCCACCATTCCACAGAACACAGTTCAACTGCTCAACAGCTGGGGGGCTTTATTCTTCTGTAGCCCACAGCTGACATTAGGCATGGTGCCAACAGATTTGTGTATATCCTATTGTATTGGCAGTGCTTCTCTACAGGTACTAGATATGTGTGTGCATTTGCACAAATGTGTCAGCAGTGGGGGTAGCTGAATGTATTCATTATAAGGTGCATTTCCACTGTGAGTGAAGAGTTAATCAAGCGAATGATTTTCACATTTATACATCAAAAAAAGATGAAATTGGACTGTCTGTGCTTCCTTCTTTGAACCAATGAAACAAGAAACCGAGTCATAAAACTGATCCTATGCTGCCCTTTGGTGGAGTACAGAATTCAGACATCTCACAGTTCTTCAATATGAGAATGCACAACTAGAGAGGAGCTAATTTTCATATTAAAATTATGTTTAACTATTACTTTAAACTGTCATTCATACTAATCCCTAAACAGTGTTGAGAAATCTTACAGCTTAAGCATTGGAGACAAAATCAGACATTTCTCTCTGGAACCACATTGATTTGCTCATCATTAAACACTATATACATGGGTTACATAAGCAGAGCGTACAGGGATGTGACCAGCCTTTTTCAGGTTGGCCCTATGCCCCCCAGCTGCTTCCTGGGTAGGACTCTAGGCTGTAACGACAGTGTAATAATAATCTGAGGAGGAGTGAATAGAAAAAAGATTAAAAGGCTGATCTCCGATTCTGAATTTACATGAATATTTAATCTATCAGAGGACATTTACATATGTCTGCTATGTTTTGTAAAACAAAAAAGTACTTCTCCAGAGTTTCTGATTGGACAGGAAATCTAATGTCTGACCTGTGTGTGGAGCAGAACCGTTACCCACCATGCAAGTCACTGTAGAGAGTCGTTTCAGGAGTTATTCGCTGTACTTCCAATATACAGACCAAATATTATCATTCAAAGTTTCTCATATATCAGTAAATGTGGTTGGTGTAGCATGGTTAGAGACAAGGGGTGAGACTTTTGGCAAGAGCATCAGCCCAACACCATTAAGTAATTGTACAAGCAAAGTGGCAAGCAGGTCAGATCACATTGTTACCTGTTCCAGCCAGGGCACTATACAATCATTGTGAAAGAGGTGATTGCATGGAAGTTGCCTAACACTCTCCCCTTCGCTGTAGTCTTCTTTGCACACAGGACATTCTAAACCAGCACCTGGTTGCACACAGGGAAAAAATAGGAAGATAATAATGATAACAACAACAACAACAATAATAATAATCTTCTAGGCTTAAACATGTTGCATGCCTTGGCTCATTTAGCCCCACAGCAAAGAAAGACTCTATAGCCTATGAAATACATAAAATCAATAAGGAAACTTACTAAGCAATAAGGAATCCCAAATGTCTATTGTCTGACATACACAGAACAGCCAGAACAATAAAGAACACTTCTGTTCATCAATGGTCAACACCCCACATGACCACCACAGAGCAGGTATTGTGGGTGGTGGGTCATTCAACAAAGCAGTGCTGCTGGAGTTTAAACACTGCACCCATTCACTGTCCACTCACTCTATTAGACACTCCTACCTAGTTGCTCCACCTTTTAGATGTAAAGTCAGAGACAGAAGCTCATCTGTTTCTGCTGTCTGTGTTTGTACTAGCTAAGAATATTCTGAGTGAACAGCAAAGTACTTTAGTAAGTCGCTCTGGATAAGAGCATCTGATAAATGCCATAAATGTAAATGCCGGTCATCCTCTAGTCCATCAGTGCTCACAGGATGATGTGGGCTGGATATTTCTGGTTGGTGAACTGTTCTCATTCCACGGGTTTAAACACTCCAGCAGTACTGCTGTGTCTGATCCACTTCAAAACACACACTAACACACCATGTCAGACTGCAATGCTGAGAACGACCAGTGGGAGTGCCGGCTCCAGAAGGTTAAAGAGTGATCTCAGCAAAATATGAATCAATATCAGATTATTTTAATGAACATTCACTTGAATGGAAAAATCTAAATCTTAATAATGCTAAATGATGTAGGATGTATTTGAATACACAGCTGTCAATTGTCTTCTGATATTAGATTCCACACAATTTGACTTTTTTTTTTTGGAAACTGGTGGTTTTGAGACATGACATTTGGACAATTCACAGTAAGGATACACTAGTTTTTATGATTAGCACGAAAGCCTACATGCACTGTATTCACTATCAATCAAAGGTTTCTATACACCTGACTGAATGCGTAAATCAAAGAAAAAATGAAAGAAAGAGCTATTTGGCCCCAATAAGCAAATGTATGTTTGGAGGGAAAATACAGAATTTCATGAAAGGAACACCTTTCCAACAGGTAAGAATGTGGGTTTTTGACTTGTGTTGCAGCCAGTCGTTTTTTTAACATTTTATTACCAGAGGTTTTGATTGGATTCTACTAAATTCTAGCACATTCTAGAAGCAAACATCAAATGAAGGATGAAGTGAAGAAGGCTTCAATACCTTACTCAAAAACACACCTGAAAATCAAAAGAACTACCCCAACAGGGAAAAGCTGAAGGTTTAGCCATGCCCCTTCACAGTCAACAACATAAACATCATCTAAACTTTGTGGAGAGACCTCAGAAGAGCAGTGCAGCAAGATGGCTGAAGAATCTCATAGAACTAGAAGTCTTTTGCCATGAAGAATTAGTTAACATCCCCCAAATAAAAACTGAAATACACTATAGATGACTGTTGTACACTAAACCAAGCTGCTTCAAATAGGAGAGACTTTCTGTCTCTGAAGCACTTTAGATCAGGCAATCACAAGCAAATCCAATGTAAATGTGATCTGTGAGCTTGCTATGGTAATTAGCCAAACCAGCTTGGATAGTGTTCACAGTTAACATAGCGTTACACCCAGTACACTGTACACTGGCTGAGCTTTTATTTTTGTACAGAACAGAAGACCAGAAACCAGAGATTATACATTTTAATGTTTAGGAAACCCTTAAGAAACCAATTAGCTACTCATTTAGATAACATTAGTTATGGGGTTTCACCACAGGTCCATGAATTGAGTGTGCTGGTAACTCACCCACGTGCTCCTCTGTGATCTGAACTGTTGGAAGGCTTTTAATTTTCTCTCTGTCTGCAGGAGGTGGACCCGTATTTTCAAACTGATTTAATAACTGCAAGGAGGGGAAAAGGCATTTAACATTCAATATTCTGACATGTGGTTTGAGATTACACCTAAAAAGTATTTTATACACCACAAAATGCATCTTTGAGGGATGCCATAGAGCAGTGTTTCTTATACCTGGTACTGGAGGCACCCCTGCCCTGCACATTTAAGCTCCAACACACCCCATGAAGGGCTTGTTAATGACATAATTAGTTCAATCAGATGTGGTGGAAGAAGGGAAATCGCTAAAATATGCAGGCTATGACTGCTTCCTAGACCTGCCCTGCCAATTTGGAGGATTATCTGTTTTCAGCACACCCGATTCAACTAATCAGCTCATTAACAAGCCCTTCAGAGTCGCAGGGGGTGGCAAAGCAGGAAATCTTCTAAAAAGTGCAGAGCAGGGGGATGCCAGGACCGGGTTTGGGAAACACTGCTATAGAGAACCAGGTTTGCAATAGACAAGTGAAGAACCTTCACTTGATATAAACGTTCTTAGACAATTTAAAGGTTCTTCACACTCATATTTCCCTATCACAAAAGCAAAGATTATGAAACCAAAGGTACTTGTTCTCTCAACCAGTTGAGAACTCATGTTGTGTCATACCTGTGTTATAATTGCATCTAATCCATTGGCACCCCATGCATAGTCCATTGGATTTGAATGTAGCATTCCCCTATGAACAGACCAGTTACACGTTTACACAATATTGGGTTCACCATGTTACACTTACAGTTACAGTTGTCGGCAAAAGGTAGTTGCACAAATAGTTTCAGCCAGAGGGAATTGTGGGATTGCAATGTCATTGGGAAGGAAGATAAAGGTTAGAAGGAACAATAAATAATTAATTATTGCCCACATCATTCAAAATATGCTAAAGTAGTGTCTCTCAGTATGGTGTCGGGTTTAACGCAACATGCCAGACGAGTTGTAGAGGTTCCTAATAGTGTCCTGTGATAATCCATCCCATACCGTTTGAATATTCTCACTCAGTTCTGCAGATTGTGCAGAAGGGGTGCAGTGTTGATACTGTGTCCAAAAGCATCCCACACATTTTCAAATCAGGGATAGGTCTGATGATGAGAAGAGCCAGGGTATAGTATCTGTGTCTTCAAGGTGAGTTCTTGAGACTGCAGCAGTATGTGAATGAACACTGTCCTGTTGGAACAGTGCACCAGAGTGTGTGTTCAGAAAAGGTAGGACCTCATTAACATAATGTTGGGCTGTCAAAGTAATGAAGACCAAAGGTGATCTGGCATCGTACGAAATCGCAGCCCCACACAATGACGCCAGGCCTTCTGGATGTGTGATAAACCGCTGATCTTGGCACAGATCCCAGTGCCTCCACACAGATTCGTTGGTCGTCTCCACCGAGACAAAAGCAAGACTCATCACTCAAGATGATCCGCTGCCATTCTGAGTGACTCCATGACAGTCCAGCATGACACCATTGCAATCTTTGATTCCTTCTGGATGCAACTATTTGCTATGTACAATAACATAAAAAAAATAAAATAAAAGTTTGAATTCCACAAAAACATACCATGGTCCCATGCCCATGTTTGGCATAGCTGTTGGTGCGATGATTCCATTCACTAACTGCTGAATTATTCTATTCAACAAAAAACATCACATTAGACATCCTGGGCAACACAGACAATACTTCAAATAAGCTTCCCAAAACACACAAAGTGATCCTCTGTGCAGCTGCACTAGAGTTACCCTATAATTTAACAAGACGGTGAACATAGTCCTTCTTATAGCAAGATTTCTGATGTTTGCCTCTGATTCTGAGCCTTTTAGAGTTAAGTTGATAAACAAGACTTCTAGATGTACTGGATCTACTTCCAGTTCCTGATTCATAGCAATAGGTTTATTTACTCACCACACCTCAGATCAGTAACACATCTAATCTAAGTTCCAATTGGACACGAAACAAATATAATCTAGGCACAACTTGTGTATTACCACAGTTTCAACACAGCAACAGTTTCTTAAGAAAATAAAGACAGAAAGCAAACAATTCAGAAACGTGACTCAGAGACGTGCCTCTGCACTTGATGCAGGCCCATTTTAGGTCCTGATACATCAGCGGATATGTAAACTTTACGTAAGCTTTGAGACTGAAACGTGTAGGGATGGGTATTGCCACTAATAAGTAGAACATGGACCCACTGTTTGTCTGTGGATGGATTAAATGTGGAGGACAGTGATACACACACATACACACACAGACACGTGTGAGTTCACACACAAAGGGGCAGTGAGCACACATGCCCAGAGCAGTGGGCAGCGTAATCCATGGTGCTCAGGGAGCAGCTGGGGAGTTGGGCCTTGCTCAAGGGCACTTCAGTCATGTCCTGCCAGTTCAGGAAATCAAAGTAGCAAACTTGCAGTCACAAGGCCGATTCCCTAACACCAGGCCATGGCTGCCAAAGTCACAAAAACAGGTTTGTAACTACACAAACTGCAGCACTGAAATATGCTACTGAGCTAGCTAGCATATGAGCTAATCAGCGCCATTTACACTGTTCATTAAAAAACAAGTTTTGTAATATTGTTTTTTTACAGGATCCAATCAACTCAAAATGAAGCTGTTCTGCCACTGTTGTGCTGTGTATACTGTGAGGAGTACTTGTTGCCTCCTGTAAGCTCCAGCTGAGAATTGTCAGAATGCGTCACCAAGATCCACAAAATATCACAAAAAATTCACAAAATATCCAGTATATGTCCAAATATTTATGGAGATCCCTTCTAATGAACGCATTCAGCTACTTTAAATTTCGCCCATTGCTGACACAGATGTCCTAGAATAGGACTCTCTGGAGCAGATAAACAAACATGAACCTATTGCCAGGCGTGGGCTAAATTGGTATAAAGTCCCCCAGCATTGAGCTGTGGAGCAATGGAACTGTGTTATCTGGAATGATTGAGCTCAATCCAATACTTTTGGGATGAGTTGGGGAGTTGGAGATGAGGTGGGCTGGTGGTCATCCAACATTCTGACCTCAGTAACATTCTTGTTACTAAATGTAATCAAATCCTCCCAGCAACACTCACTCCAAAATGTAGTAGAAACTCTGAAACGATTATACTTAATTAAAATTTGAAAGTCAAATAGACCATTTCTACTCAAACATCCACACAAAATAAAATGTTTAATGGAAAGTTGGTGTGGCATCACTGAAGTGTATTTGGCCAGTCAAGCGACTCCTAATCAGACTGTGTCCTCACCCCTCTAAAGTAGGCACCCCTTCATGCCGCGCCCCTTGTCTCCGGGGGACGTGGCGTCCTCGTGGCTGTCTGGCTCCGTAGCGCTGGCGAGAGGCCATCTCTCGCTCTCTGCGGTTCTCTGCTTCACGGTTGTCCTCTGTGGGCAACCCTGCCCGCAGGTCAAAGCCCTCACCGAAGATTCCCAGAGCAAATTGTCCGTAGCCATGCGGGAAGGTAAAAAGTGTCTGGTCCACATTCTGAAAAGGCAGCAAGAGGACTGGTGATTAGGTGAACTTCGGTTTCTACAAGCTACAGTACTACACATACATTTTAGGCACCCTGAATAAATGAGAATATAAATCTTATGTGGTCAGCGAGAGTTTATTACCTCCTAATGACAATCTTACAGAAAGTGGTGGTTTTCCATCACTGTGTTCATTAAAAAATGCTCTCCTCATGGGAGTCTAGTATTATTTATCTCATTCAACACCTGCTTTGGTTAATCAGTGCTTAGTGATGTTAAATCAGGTGCACTGCTGATGAAATTGAACACATCCCAGCGTCCAGGAGATATCTGGAACCAAGCTTTTTTCTTCAAACTAGCTCTCAAGATCTCAACTACTTCCTTCAGAAGGAGAAAATTGTCTTCCTCTACTGTATTTCTGTTTACCTGCATCTGTTCTAAAGGGGGCTGACGTTTCTACACTAAACTCCCTCTTATTGGTCAGAGACAGGAGTTTAAATAATGGGATTAGGGGACTATAACTTTTGTACAAGCTACAAGCCTAATGTAGCTAACCTAAATCATCACAGGCTTGCTGGTTAGGGCTGCACAATATATTATTTAAGCATAGTTCTCACAGTGTGTGAATACACAAGTAATGTTGCAGCACATGCAATGTCACATAATGCAAATTAAACTGCTTGATATAAAAGGACAATTCTTTTAGAGGAATTATATCTGCCTAATATCCATAAAATCAATAATATTACTCCAATTTTCCTTAATTAATATCTAATTCCTGAGTTAATATCATGATTTGTTAGATCAATGATTTCTGTGGAAATAGATAAAATTCCTGTATTTTAAAATATTGTAATATATATCATAAAATATCTCAATGTAGTTTTTTTTTTTCCAATAATATGCAACGTATTGCTGTTTTAAGGTATGATCTCACATTTACCCATAATAGACTACACTCACCAAACCTAATTATTTTTAATGTTATAAATTATAAACAAGATAATAAGACAAATAATAAGACAAATTTTATATTTTCTCTCAATGCCTGTACTTTTTACTTTTAAACATTCAAACATTATATATAAGGCCTGTTTGGGGAAATAGGTCATGAGAGGTTACTCAATCTAAAAGGACATGCCACACTGTCCCCTTGGAGCTATAAGGTTCTGACATAATATTGTCAGACAAAATTCACTTATTTACACATTCTTATTCTGTGACTTCTTAACATTATGTGAAGAATTTTAAGTTGTATGCATTTCTAGAAAACACAAAGTTTCTCAATATATGCAAATCATTATAAAAACTTTAAGGCTCTTTATCTCAAAACTGCTCAGAACGCAGCTAGAACCTTATAGTTCCAAGTTCCAAGAAACACTGGATAGAGGGCATGGTCAGAATTAAATGATCCCATCCATATGATGCTGGCAAAACTAAGCACAACACAAGACACTTAAGAGCAATATCACAGGCTGAAAGGAACACAGATCCGTCACTCGCAGATGAACTAGCTCACCTCAAAAGGGGGACGGTTCTGATCACTGGTGGAGGGCGTGGATGTGGACCCATTCTCTGCACTGAAGACAAAAACAATCAATTTCAAAGCCAACAGCACACAGAAGGCATAATCCACTTTAAAGAAACAGCCGATTCTTAAATCGTAACCCTTCTCTAAAAGGCTTACATTCATAGACGTCCATTAGGGGTGTAAAAAAAAAAAAAAATAAAACACTGCAATGTTGTTGTGCCACACTGTCAGAGTCACTCAGAATGGCACCAGGTCAGCTTCACTAACAAGACCACTTTTGTCTCGGAGGAGACAACCGATGAATCTTGGGCAATGCCAACATCAACAGTTTGTCTTAATGCATCACAGGTGCAGAAGGTCCAGTGTCCTGGTGTGAGGCACAATTTCATATGATGAAGACCAAAGGCGATCTACATTACAGGCACCTTGACAGACCAATGTTACGTTAATGAGGTCCTGCAACCAGTCGCCATAAGGACACCATTAGGAACCTCTACAACTCCATGCAGAGATGCCTGGCATGTTGCATTAAACTCAACGGCATACTGAGAAACACTACTACTGTATGTGTAGATCAATAAATATTGATCACATCAATCTAAATTTGCAATCATTTATTGTTGCTGATAAGCTTTATCTTCCTTCCTAATAGCATCGAATTCCACACTTCCTTCTGGGTGCAACTAGTTTTTGAATTTTAAAGATTCCCAAATGTGGTCATGTAATTAATTGTAGTCCAGTATATTGGTAGACAGAAAATACCAGTCACTATTTGCAGTTTTACTGGTATTGCCAGTAACTGTGAAACTCCCAACATGCTAGGAGGGACTGACCCAAAGATGCAGCTGATCATACAAATTTATTATATATGACGTTATGTTATTATGTGACGAGATGCCAACACTGCTAACAAACACTGAACTAGAGATGAAACAGTATAAAAAATTAATATCATGATTATTATGGCCAATATTATCAGTATTATCATGGTATTTTTTAAATTATACACAAACAGAAAATCATTTCAACAAGTTTTATACTGAACCCCACAATTATGTGCAATAACATTAAATGTAAAGATAAAATTCTGTTGTGTCTTAATGTTAAAATGATGTCTTTTTAGTAGATTTCTCTCATTTTTAACAGCAGTTTCATCATTAATGTCCTACACTGCTGCTCTGTCTACTACACTGCCATCTCTCCTAGAAATGAACCAAATACCAGTGTTTAGATCAAATCAAATCTTAATGAAGCCTTAATTCTCACCTTTTCCATTTTAGTCTGAGAATAATATCTCTAGTTTCTCTGTTCAGGAGAATCTCAGCATTTACAAACTGTTACTGAATAATCAGTAAAACAGATGAGCTTATTTTTTTTAAATAAATATTTATTAAAAACACAAAAGTGCAACTAAGCTGTTCAATATGAGGATCCTGCCATTTTAATCTAATGAACATCTACAAAATGGTTTGATAAAGGGATCCTTTCACTCAGTAAACATTTAGACATCTGGATTTTCCTGGATGTAACCGCTTTCACTCCACCTTAACTTGAGCAGCAGTTACGTTTTACTTTGAATGCATTTAAGGAATGGAAAATGAGAAAAGACGCTTACTTGTGAACGAAATGCGAGCGAGCTAACAAAGCAATGTTTACTAAAAACAAGAGACATCTTAGTTCACTAGTTCAGTAGTTCACTAGTTCAGACGTTCGTAATGTTTAGTAAAACAACTTGTAAGTGTTAACCGCTCTAAAACTCACATTTAGCTCACAAATTGACATGTCAATTTCAGCAGTTTAGAGTGGGTGAAAAAAAACAACCCAAACATGTTTTACAATAAAGTTATTCATATCTTTATGTTTACTGACTAACAGAAACATTATTAAACCATATTTATTTATATTTATTTATTTATTATTTAATAAAAGTGACAGTTTAATGTTTCTGTTTATCACCTCAATTTTAATCATAATTAAAATATGAAAGAGAATTCACAACCGCGGTTTACCTTGAAACCAGTAACCGTTTCATGTCTACACTGGACATAGACTGTCACCATCTCATCTCTGTAATACAGACCTAAAGACAATCTGTTGAACATTAATCCATATCTAAATCTTTTCAGGGCAGACAAACTATTCCTTTAAGGACTGCAGTCTAAATCTGGAAAAATCAGTGTTCAGCTTCAGTGAAACAGGTCCAGCTCCTAAGAGACACAGCAGCAGCAGCAGCACCAGTACATTTTATCAGAGCAGTCAGTAGCTACCTAAATTACAGTGCAGGGTGCAGTGCACTGTACCTGAACTGAGAGGACAGGCAGCTTGTCTATCATTTTGTTAATCCTACACCCTGTCAGGGTCAGAAAACTACAGCTGGCCAAACAAAAGATGAAAAAGTTTCAATTAATTCCTGCCTTTTCATTACTGCCCAATGCTTAGCTACGCACAGATCTGTACAGCTGGACCTCAGGTTTGAATTTCAGCTGAACCATGTGCTTCCGACCTGCTGAGAAGGGAAAATGGTAGGCCCTCCAAGTCAGGGTTTCTCAACCTGTGGGCTGGGGATCACCAGTGGGCTGTGAAGCACTCTCTAGTAGTCTGCAGGCCCATATAACAAAAATTAAAACTGCAGAGGTAACGAAAGCCAAATGAACCGTTATTAGTCTGCAGACAATTAGAGAACAGCTGGACAACATATCAGCCCCTCCATGACTGATCAGACAGCGGAGCACGTTCAGCAACAGACTTATTCAGCTCTGCTGTACAAAAAGTGGTACAGGAGGTCAAATGTACCAAGAGTGATCACACTGCACCATTCCTCTTCACTGTATCGGGAGAGGCTCGGTGAATATGGACATTATTACTCTTTCTATTCAAATCATTTTTTGCATGGACACTTTATCAACACATGTAAATAACAGGATACACTTACTGAACGTAGCTGGACGTTATTACTCCGATCACTTAGCACTCACACTTTATCGACACGTGCAGATGAAAAGACAGGATTACAGTTCACCACCTGCTCTTTCATTATATCCTGTATTGTTACTGGCATAATGTTTATGCAAAAATATACTTTAATATTCATAAAAGCACATTATTTTCTGTGTAGCTACACAGAAAATAATGTGCTTTTATGAATATTAAAGTATATTTTTGGCTCAGTGGTTCTAGCTTTTAGTTTATTGTATTTTAATTTATCTCTATGTATCAATGATGCTAATCTTTCTGTAATACATGACTTTCCCTTCAGGACTGAGCAAGAGTCAGTCTTTGTCTGTGTCACAAAGAAAGGATGCAGACACTGTTACTCAGAAAATGCAAAAAAAAAAAAAATGTTTTTTGCAACCCAGACAACATCAGATACAGTGTGTCAGCATAAGTAGACAGCTATTTCTCAGGCCCTAATTGTCATGTTTACGTGGTCAAAGAAATAAGAGAGAAAGCAATTATACATCATTTAAGTTTCACTTGATTGTGGGCAGTAATGCTTAATGCTTAGGTGGGCTGTGAGGTGAAAAAGGTTAAACCCCTGATCAAAGGGTTCATTCTGCAAACAAAGCAACTCAACCAAAAAACGGCTTTTAAATGCAGGAGGACATACCTTCTCTCCTCT
This sequence comes from Acestrorhynchus altus, assembly GCA_034509495.1. Taxonomy (NCBI): domain Eukaryota; kingdom Metazoa; phylum Chordata; class Actinopteri; order Characiformes; family Acestrorhynchidae; genus Acestrorhynchus; species Acestrorhynchus altus. The sequence goes on from CM067502.1 coordinate 24,573,520, forward strand.
GGTAACTCCTCAATAAACCCAGACTCACACCGAGGGCAGGTGTAATCCTAAAAAACAATGATAAAGAAGAGTTAAAGCTACAGCAAAAGCTGTGTCTCAGTTCCCTGTCCAGACCAGGTTACTGCCTAGATTGGTTCTGCCATCCCATTACTGTTATAATTATTTGTATTACAGTTGTATTACAGCCCTTTGTGACGGGCTGATCTAATCCCATGTTTCAAACCACAATGTACACCATCTACAGAGTCTGACTTTCACAAATGAAATTGAACACATATTGTGTCTGAAGCTGATGGACTGCAATACTGTATACATTTTACAATCCGGCTCTATTGTCTACCATCTACAGATGTGTGCAAATCAGGCTGACCAATCAGAGCTCTGCTGTCATGGTTGTACACCAAACAAATGAGCATTGAGACAGCAGGAGAATACCTCACCTTGTTCAAAGCAGAGTACGAAAGTTTAGAAGAAAAATGCTGACTAAAAATGTGCAGTCTGTTCTGTTCCTGCCAACAAAAAGCCGTGAAGCTTTCCTAGATAATGATGAATATTAAAGAGAGAAAATGTGGGGGAAAAGTGGAAAGCGCTATGGTGTTTCCTGTTTACAGAGCACAGAAGAAAAAAGGATGTGTGGGATTTGGCATAATTAAAGTTAAAAACACTGTTTTATTTTCAGTCCAAAGAAAATCATACTTGATGTAATTTGGTTATAATTGTTGCCATCATCGTACAACATTGGCACTCCTAGAACTTCTCAACCAAATCAGGGCCAGGTGATAATAAGTGATATTTTTATTGATAACAGGATATAAACAGAACGGGATATGGGCTGATGCGACTTATATCTAGTATTTGATATACTGCTGATTTTGCTAATTTTCCCACCTACCAAGGATGGAGAGGTCTGTCATTTTTATCGTGGTTACACTTCAACAGTGAGAGACAGTAAAAAAAAAAGAAAAAGAAAATCACACTATGATTTTTTTTTACCCTAATTTTCTGTGAATTTTGTGCCAATTGCCTATCACGTGATGCTCCTGATACTAGGGAGATGACGAGCACGTTTCCTCCTACGCCTGCCTACCACCTTTTTTTGAACTGCCGACATTTTCATCTTCGCCAGACAGCCATCACACTCAGAGAAAAGCGCTGGATCCCTGGTTCTGATGCAATTGCTGACAGACACCTGCACTGAACAGCATCACACTGAGTATGGGACGTGGGGAGAGTGTCATCACTATGACGTGGGATTCGAACTCACAATCCTCAAATCATAGTGGTAGTCCCTTAGACCACCGAGCAAATAATAAGAAAATAAGTATTTGATCACCTACCAACCAGGAAGAATTCTGGCTCTCACTGACCTGTTTTTCCTTTAAGAAGGTCTCCTAATCATCACACATTACCTGTATTAATTGCACCTGTTTGAACTTGTAACCTGTATAAAAGACGCCTGTCCACACACTCAATCATACTCCAACCTCTCCACCATGGCCAAGACAAAGAATCTGTCTAACGACACCAAGGACAAAACTATAGACCACCACAAGACTGGGATGGTCTGCATGACTGTAGGAAATCTTATAGGTATCTTGGTGAGAAGGCAACAACTTGGAAATTAAGAAAATGGAAGAAACACAAGATGACTATCAATCTTCCTCAGTCTGGGGCTCTGTGCAAGATCTCATTTTGTAGGGTGAGGATGATTCTGAAAAAGGTCAGGAATTAGCACAGAACTACACAGGAGGACCTGTCAATGACCCAACGAGAGCTGGGAGTACAGTCTCTAAACTTACCATTAGTAACACACTACACTGTCATATCAGATTATAAACACAGCAGGATATACCTGCTCCCGCTCTCTCATACATACAGTGGAGGGTGGTAGAAGTCTTGGTGTATATAAAGAAAAAAATGTAAATTTTATTTGAGTATGAAGGATTGCAAAGTATGCCCTAATTTGTCTTGCATTGTATTTTTCATATACAATGTATCATATAATCATAATCAGCTGAAATATAATATTTTGGGGTCCAGATTGCTCAGTGACTAAACACTACATAGTGTATACACACAAACACACACATACACATCTATGACCAAATCTACTGTGTCTGACCCTGTTTAATCCTGAGGACACTGTCAGTCCCTCTGTCAGTCCCTCTGTCAGTCCCTCTGTCAGTCCCTCTGTCAGTCCCTGGCTGCTCTGTGGGCTTTGACAGAGGCTCCACAGGCTGGGAGCTCGTTCTAGAGCCTGTGGACAATGAGAGGCAGCACCTTCTGAAAAGGGTGCTAAAGAGCAGCTTTGTTGGAGCTTCCATTCTGCTCCCCACAGTAGGGAGAGACTGCAGGGGACAGTGGGGAGGTGATCAGACCTGCTCCTGCGGGAGGTGAAGTTTCTGACTCCCAGTGGAGCAGGAGGGTAAACAAGGCTGTGTGAGGATCCACACACTGATCAAAGTGGTCAGCTCCACTGAGGGACAGTCACACACACAAACACGAGTCCTGAACCCTCCACTCCCCTCTCTCTCACTCACTCACTCACTCACACACACACACACATTCAAAAGTCCTGAACCCTCCAATCCTCTCTCTCTCTCTCTCTCTCTCTCTCTCTGTCACACACACACACACACACACACGTCCTCAGACACGAACCCAGCGACCACCGCAGTCCTGAACCCCATCTCCTCCCTCTCTCTCACACACAGACCTTTAGCGAATCATTAGCTTCCCGCTAGCGCCAGTCAACGGGTCTGTTAGCCACAGTGCTAACTAGCCACTTAGCCGCTAACTGTACGAGCTGTTACACTAGCTGCTCGAGCGCAAGCGAGAGCCCTCAGACGCCCGACCAGACCCCCTCACACCCCACACCTACCGGGAGACGAGGACTGATCTCTTCTGAACATCGGTGACAGAAAAACCGGCAGGACCGGAGAGGAGCTTCCGCCATCTTCTGATTCACTGTGGAGAGAGAGAGACACTGACTACATGCAGAGAGAGAGAGAGCGAGAGAGAGACCCTGACTACATGCAGAGAGAGAGAGAGCGAGAGAGAGACCCTGACTACATGCAGAAAGAGAGAGGGGGGAGAGAGACCCTGACTAGAGAGAAAGAGAGAGAGAGACTGACCAACATGTACTTCATACTCTGACCAACAAATTACAAATGATGACATCTTTATTTAACCTTATTAACAGGTTTATAACCAAAGAGTTCCAATCTAACCAAAAAGATATCCATCTGGCAGTAAATCAAATTAATCAAATTTATCATCATGTGCAACTAAAGTGAACCTCACCAAAACAAAAACCCAGAGCAGAAAAGCCCAGAAAGAAAACTGGTTTGATGGAGAGAGTAAAACAATGAAACCCTTAAACTGAACAAGAAAACATTATATAAGTAAAACAACAGTACTATAACAAAACCCTACAGGAGATAGAAAACGCCATTCCTCAGAACCACTTCTGGGAAAAATGGAACTCAGTAATCAAAAAACAGAATCAGGACATTCCCATTCAAAATGGAGACACATGGAAAAATTACTTCCAAAATTTATTCAACAAAATCCATTCAATAAATCTGACACCCCATCAAAAACACATGCAAGAGGAATTAGAACATTTAGAATTGGCCATCAAATGTTACCAGAACCCACTCGATCACCAAATTACTCCAAAAGAATTGTCAGATGCTCTCCATGTTCTAAAACCCAATAAAGCCTGTGGCCCTGACAACATCAGGACTGAGATGCTGAAGTTCAGCTCCTCTGAGCTCACATGGAGATAGCAAACTGTTCAATCTGGTTCTGCAAGCTGGCATACTTTCTGAATCCTGGAACCAGGGCGCTATTTCCCCACAAGTAGAACAAATTTGACCCCAACAACTACAGAGAGCATCTGTGTGACAGTAACCTGGGGAAGGTTTTACTGCTGTATCATTACTTAGCCTGGATACAGGCCTTCCTTTCTGAACACAGTATCCTGACTAAGAGTCAGATTGACTTTTTACCAAAACATTGCACTACAGATCATATTTACACCCTGCACGCCCTAATCCACCAGAGCGTCCTCAAAACAACGGGAAATTTTTGCATGCTTTGTTGACTTTAAAAAGCTTTTGATTCTATTATTTGTACGATGGACTGTTTTATCAGATTCTGAAATGCGGTGTGGGGGGTAAAGAGTATATGACATCATCAAATCCATATATCTAAACAATAAGTGTGGAATAAAACTGAGCAACAAAGAACAGAATACTTCACTCAAGGGCGCAGAGTGAGACAGGGCTGCAGCCCAACCTTGTTTAGTATCTATATAAACCAGTTAGCAGTGTTACTGGAACAATCTGTAGCCACTGGACTCACCCTAAACAACACGGAAGTGAAATTCCTGCTCTACAGACACCTGGTATTGTTATTGTGTGGTCAGTGTGAGAGCAGGGAATCAGGCACTGAGCTCACTTCCTCCTTAGCACACAAAATTCAGCACAATCAGAGAAATGTTCACTCAAATCCCAAACATAGAAAATGTGAGCTGAATTACAAAATTACAAATTTTCCTCAGCGAAGGCAGAACTGCACCTCTCACCACCAGATATGTGGCAACATGTCACCTCGCCTGAAGGACAGCGATTAACACTCATCACATCACAGCTGGACCACTCCACCTACAATTCTACCCCAATACAACCTACCAAAACCACTGTAAATAAAAATGTAAATACCTGTTTGTATTGTTATGTGGATGTATGTGTACACACATGTATATATGTATGTATATATGTATATCGTATGTGTATATGTATGTATGTATATATGTTTTTGAAATATTTAATTACTTTTTTTGTATTATTGTTCTGTTGTAAGGTTTCAACATTGTTACTCCACTTACCACCTGAGAGTCTCGTTCAGTATGAGCTCCTGAGATTTCTTTGCTTTTTTTGTGTGTAAAATTAGATAAATCAAAGAAAAGAAGCACATTTTAATTATAATAGTGAATGTAAATTCAATTGAATGATAATTTAGACAGAAAAACAACAAAATAAATCTCAAGAAGATCAGATATTAACAACAGTCAGGATCATCTAAACACAGAGAGAGAGAGAAGAGAGAGACAGAGAGAGAGACAGAGAGTTTAGGTAGAGAAAGAAAAGAAAGAAAATAGGGAAAGTAAGGGCTGGAATATGCCAGAGAGGAGAAAGAAGTGAGAGACAGGACAGGGGCCCAACTAAAGGGCACAAAAGCAGCCTTACAGCAGGGGTTGGGAGAGCACTTCCACACAGCAGACATAAATTAAAACCATCAACCCAATAATAGACTAAAGTCATACAGGAGAAAGTGACAGTTACATGGTGTGCTCTGATTGGTCAATTATGACTGCTGGCATTTTTCAAATATCATAACAGTTACATAAACATGGCCTCTCCCACACCTTTGAGTTCCCTGCTGAGGTCCACTCTGAGAGCAGTACATTAAAGTACAGTACTAATACTGTCCCTCATTGTCTACTAGGCCACGGAAGAAATGACCCTTCCCAAAAAACTGAACTCAGTGAGTCAGGGCAGAACAAGAAATAATAATATGGTACGAAATTCTACACAACTATTTAGACACAATGAAATCTGGAAAATCACCACACTGTGTTCTGAATGCAGGCCTACTGGCAGTCCCTCCAAATGTCTCTTCTCAAACCCCCAACTCTAACCTTCCTGCTGTTCAGGACTCAGACATTCTCTGACTTTAAATCTCGACTAAAGCCTTTCTCTTCTGCAGGCTTTCTATTAACACCTCCTCGATGGACTCTTTTTTTAGAATTGCTACACCAGACTATCTGGGGTCACTAATTTTGTCCTGAGCTGCCCCTGCTGCCTGGCTGTTGTGTGTGGTCAGTGAAACTTAGGAGGTCGGTTCAAACTGCACTTCCTCATAACTGCAAAATTCAACACAATCAGAGAAATGTTCACTCAAAAAATCCCAAACAGAGAAAATATGACTGAATTACAAAAAAACAAATTTTCCTCAGCGAAGGCAGAACTGCACCTCTCACCACCAGATATGTGGCAACATGTCACCTCCTGAAGGACAGCGATTAACACTCATCACATCACAGCCTACAGACCACTCCACCTACAGCCTACGATACAACCTACCAAAACCACCAATAAATAAAAATGTAAATACCTGTTTGTATTGTTATGTAGATGTATGTGTACACATGTATATATGTATGTATATATGTATATCAGTATATGTATGTATGTATGTATATATGTTTTTGAAATATTTAATTACTTTTTTTGTATTATTGTTCTGTTGTAAGGTTTCAACATTGTTACTCCACTTACCACCTGAGAGTCTCGTTCAGTATGAGCTCCTGAGATTTCTTTGCTTTTTGTGTGTAAGAATTAGATAAATCAAGAAAAGCACATTTTAATTATAATAGTGAATGTAAATTCAATTGAATGATAATTTAGACAGAAAAACAACAAAATAAATCTCAAGAAGATCAGATAGTAACAGCTTGATCCAGAGAGAGAGAGAGAGAGAGAATGTTAGAGTAGAGAAGAAAAGAAAAGAAAGAAAATAGGGAAAGTAAAGAGGGAGCTGGAATATGCTGAGAGAGAGAGAAAGGAGAAGAGAAGTGAGAGACAGGACAGGGCCCAACTAAAGAGCACAAAAGCAGCCTTACAGCAGGGGTTAGGAGAGCACTTCCACACAGCAGACACTCCGAGATTAAAACCATCAACCCAATAATAGACTAAAGTCTACAGAGGAGAAAGTGACAGTTACTGTGAGTGTGCTCTGATTGGTCAATTGCAAACTGCTGGCATTTTTCAAATATCATAACAGTTACATAAACATGGCCTCTCCCACACCTTTGAGTTCCCTGCTGAGGTCCACTCTGAGAGCAGTACATTAAAGTACAGTACTAATACTGTCCCTCATTGTCTACTAGGCCACAGAGAAATGACCCCTTCCCAAAAACTGAACTCAGTGAGTCAGGGCAGAGACTCAGAAATAATAATATGGTACAAAGAAATTCTACACAACTATTTAGACACAATGAAATCTGGAAAATCTCACACTGTGTTCACAAGATGCAGGCCTACTGGCAGTCCCTCAAATGTCTCTTATAAAGCCCCCCAACTCTAACCTTCCTGCTACTGTTCAGGACTCAGACATTCTCTGACTTTAAATCTCGACTAAAAACCTTTCTCTTTATGCAGGCTTTCTATTAACACCTCCTCGATGGACTCTTTTTCGTGCTACACCAGACTATCTGGGGTCACTAATTTTTTGTCCTGAGCTGCCCCTGCTGCCTGGCTGATATTAGTCCACACCCTCTCATGAAGCTTTATTTGAATGATTCTACACAGATGTCTACTCATCCTACATCTGAGACTCTACTGCCAACTTAGAATACTTAACCTACATGTACTTCCGTACTAACAATAAGCTTGCATCCAACTATGTCTGCATTCTCCGGTGTTGATCAGAGGAGGATGGGTTCTTCTCTTGAGCCTTGGTTCCTCTCAAGGTTTCTTCCTCCTATTGTGAGGGAGTTTTTCCTTGCCACTGTTACTTACTGACTGACCACAGGTCCCACTATGTCACTAGGAGGTTCTTGCATAAAAAGGACATCAATCTTTTTATATTTAATACATGTTGGTTGCAATTGAAGGAATGATGAATGCAGCCAAGTACAGAGATATCCTGGACGGAAACCTCTTCCAGAGTCCTCTGGACCTCAGACTGGGCCGAAGGTTCACCTTCCAACAAGACAATGACCCTAAGGACACAGATAAAATAACAAAGGAGTGGCTTTGGAACAACTCTGTGACCATTCTTGACTGGACCAGCCAGAGCCCAGACCTAAACCCAATTGAGCACCTCTGGAGAGACCTGAAAATGGCTGTCCAGCAATGTTCACCATCCAACCTGATGGAACTGGAGAGGATCTGCAAGGAAGAGGATGCAGAGGATCCCCAAATCCAGGTGTGAAAAACTTGTTGCATCATTCCCAAAAAGACTCATGGCTGTACTAGCTCAAAAGGGTGCTTCTACTCAGTACTGAGCAAAGGGTCTGAATACTTATGATCATGTGAAATTTCAGTTTTTCTTTTTTAATACATTTGCAAAGAATTCTACATTTCTTTTCTTCAGATTTTTTCTTCAAAAAAATCCTAACCTTTACCCCAAAATCCGTATTCAATCAGATGCAGTAGAACCCTGTTATACTGTATCTAATATCATTATATCCCTTTATCTATAAAATAGGATTTTTATTCTCTTATTTACATTTTTTTCATGTTTCTATTCCCCTGGGTTTTACCTGTCTATTAGTTGATTTGATCTTATGCATTTTAATGTTATTTTAAAATTTGTTGTATTTTTATTTATGATTTATAATCATTATTATTATTGTGTTTGTTATTATTTTTGTATTATTATTGGTATCATTGTTGGTGTTATTATTCCTGCCACTTCCAGGTTTATGTTACCCCAGTTTCATGGGTTATGTTACACCTCTTTTGGAAAGTCATCCTGTGTTACTGTATCTCCAAAACTAGGCCTTGAAAATCTTAAGAATAGTAAAATCAATACTCCCCAAATGCCCTGTAGATGGTGCTGTAATGCCGTTAATGTGAGGACCAGAGCGAAATATTAAAAATAAAAAGTTCCAGTCCATGTGTACATCCCTGCACAGCCGGAATCTGTTAGTCAGCTGCGGGTTTTGGATTTAAAAGATCCGATTCCATAATTAATCTGGGAATCTTTTCTGATTGTATCAGCTGCACTGTCAGATACAGCTTTAACTACAAACACCTGCTGAAGAGTGTAAACATCTTCACCAACATATACCAAAATTACAAATGTTCCTAAAGGCTAAAACGATCTACCTTTTGTTTATTGTAAAAGTGATACAAAGTTGTGTAGATAATGAAATTGAAATAACAAGAGACAGAAACACTCTTATAGCCTGTCAGTCAGACTGTGTGGGTGTTCCTGAGCGCTCAGCTGGCTGTTACTCTTTTACACCTGACTGCATTCAGGAGCTCTGACAGAAAGAAAAGAGAGAACTGAAGGACAAGCCTAAGAAAACTCAAGCCCTTCCTTTCAGTGCTGTAAGCTATAAAACACCTGTGACTCAGAAAGTCTCTTGAGTGGCTCTATAAAGCAGCACTGAGTGAGATTATATATTAATAATGCAAAAAATGTCTACAGTGATACATAGAGACTGTGGAATTAGATTCACCAGATACTGTAAATAAACTACCGAGGAGAACTGAGCAGAGTGACCTGATGATTTATTGATGTTTCAGGACATTTTACTGTGAAACTCCATTAAACAAACCAGCAGGAGAGAGTTTTGTTAATAAAGAGTGCTCAAAGAAATACCATCACTATCAAGCCAAAATGCCACATCTCAATTTTCTGTCTCAGCTTTTCATTTTTTGACATAAAGTAAATCTGGCAAATGTTTTTTTACAATGTGTCAAAACGTTCATGATGAATGGAACAATAGAAATGCTACAAAATGACCTCCATTGAAAATGAGCTTTTTCCATTTCATGTAAAGTTATCATTTTGGAGAAACAAGATTTTTGCATGACAGCAAAGACCTGCAGTCAGAATTACTCTTTACAAAAGTGTAGTGCCTGTATTTTTTGCAAAGAAATTACACAAATTACATTACAATAAAATATCAGCAATAAAACAACAAAAGCCCATAATGCTTTAAGGCACACGTCAATTCAGGACCCCCTACACCTCATCCATTTTTTCAGATAATTGACTCAAAATAAAAAAGTTCAAATAGATTTGATCACTTTGCTGCTGACAGTAGTGAGAGTTTGGACAGCGTGTTGTGAACATGTCCCAGTTCAACATTATACAAGTAATAACAATAACAGCATTAGTTTATACCAAACCGTGACTATAATAACGGGCATCCCATATGGAAAAGAATACACTGCATTTTCACACATTAAATATATAGAATATATATATAAACCAAATATATTTAAAATACATTCATTCAAAAATATAATGGGGCATATTAAACATATACACAAATCAGCCATTTTATCAGCTCCCCTTACTATACAGGAGCACTGTAGTGTGTGGAGTCACTGCAGAGCTGAGAATGACCCACCATCCACATAATACCTGCTCTGTGGTGGTCTTGTGGGGTCCTGACCACTGAAGATCAGGGTTAAAGGAAACTAACAAAGTATGCAGAGAAAAAGGTGAACTACAGAAATACAAATTGAAGCAATTTTAACTACAAATTAGAATTAGATTTAAAACTACAAATCGGTCCAGATGGTAGAGCTGGTCAAATGTAAAAGGAGGCCTTCATAATGTTATAGAAGATCAGTATATTTAAAATGCAGTTATTTAAAAATATTGGAAAATAAAATATCAAACACAGATATGTAGCACATAGAGTTAAGTATATATATATATATAATATAAAGAAATTCAACTTTAATTTGAACAAAATCCGAATCAGGTTTAGAATGTTACTTTAAATGTGACTTTAAATTAAGAAATAGAGGCCTTTTCACAATATTATATTCATAATATAGTTTTGTTTTGTTTTTGATGCAATAGTAAACAAATTAAAACAAATGTATTTTAAATATATTTATAAATATTTCTTACATTGCACAACCATGAGAAATGCATTCTGAATATATTTTTTCCATATGGGACCACATGACCATTTAACCAATTTAACTGTAATTCTCAATCAAAGCCTTGTTGTAAATTAACTTTTATCAGTGGTTACTTCTGTACTTGAGGAAACCCGTGATGTTTCAATTACTTACATCACAGACTGGCACAGGAGCTAATAGGGGTGTAACGATATGTGTATTCATACCAAACTGTCATGGTACAGTGGTCACAGTTCAACGCAGTCCATCAGAATACATGGCACACACTATTAAATAGGGTAATTTTACAAGCGCACATGCCACCCAGACACCATAAAATGTAAGCTGTTGAATTTGTAGGGAATTGAGGGAAATATAGTGGTTTCAAAAATGTTGGACCAGACAAGGACAATGTTAGGGCCTTTAGTGCCTAATAAGTACACTCTGGAGGGAGTTATAACACCCAAGAACGAACAAAATGTAACTTGAACTGTCTGTTTTTCCATTGCTGTAATCCATACTCATACTAGACCGTGCCCTTTGTGTACCATTTCCATTACACCCCTAGTAGCTAAACCATTAAACAAAGTTATCTACATTCTTGTTAGACTGAAAGAGAAATTGGCATCATTTTATAAGCCATTACAAGTTTTATAAGCCTTATTCAATAGGTGCTACTTAATGTAAATCAGTTTGCGAGTAGTATTTTACTAGTCAAACAGGCAGTAGTGTAGTGTAGTTCTGTGTTATGAGTTCTGGCTTCAATAATTACTCCCTAATTTTTGATTGGCGAGGCAGTTTAAAGGTCAACCACCGTGTGACATAAGTGCTAGGTTGCTACTGACCCAAGGTATGTAGGAATGTTTGGAGAAATCCCCAGTGCAGTAAGGGTTAAAAACAAGACAATACTGAAACGCAAGCTCAGGAAAAGGTTGACCCACAAATGACGAAATGACTGCAGAACTGTGTCCGTGCTTTCAGAATAGACAGTTCATGCATTTGACGGATTTACTGCCATAGTCCACACACTCAGGCCCAATGCACTCGCAGCAGGCATTGTGGAACCAGCGATATTTTGATGCCCCCATAGACTCGCAGTACTGCTTGCACTGGCGTATGGACAAGCAGTCATCAAAGTAGACCACCGTGCACAGGTTATCTGCAGAGAAGAAAAAGAAGAGGTTCTGAGCACACACACCAAAAATGCTACTGTTCTGCGATCCACCCGAAAGGGTGGATGTTCTGGGAAAACACATTTCCTTTCAAAAACACTCCCACCAACCAGTCCTTTGTATATGGAAACGGCTGCATTATGGATCACCATGGAGCGTGTTTAAATGCACTTAATAATCCAATTTCTAATCAGATTTCTGCAGATATCTGATTACCCATGTGATCATGTAAACAACACACTCCAATTTGGCAAATAAAATCAGGCCTAGAAATCCAATTCAGAAATCCAATAAAGACAGCTGGGCTTTAGCTCAGCAGTTGGATCCCTCAGTACACGTACACTTTTAACCAGAACTCTTTCAGGTTTCTCAGTCTGTGCAAACACACAAACACAACCAGATTGCTGAACTGAAAAGAAAAGAAATGCTAGTCTGTGTCTTTGCAGCAACACTGAGGACACTGTATGAAGCGCAGCATCGCATACTGTGAGAAAACTAACATTTGTCAAGCTGCAGCAGGAAAGTTGAAGTGATCTGAATAAATATAAAGGGTTCGGCTTATTGCAAAAGGACTGTAAAACCCTGTTCTGGGTGTCAGATACCACTTTCATAACGGGTTTATGAATCAAAAACATAATTTTTATATAAAATATTTATATGACCATTTTCCAACCTTTCTACAACCCTTAGAATTATACAGGGAATTTGTATTAGTTGACCCCTGTTCCGATTGGCTGCCATGTATTATAGCTTCCTCCAAGAGCATTTGGAATGACATGGTCAAGAATGTCGGGGGAAAAAACCCTTCAACAACTGCTTTCCGGGTCTGAAACATTTGGAAGTCTGCAGTGATGTACACCATATGTTGAAATATTTGTAGCTACCCCTGCTAAAGAATGCATTCAGCCCATTGCTGGCATAGATGTGCAAATGCACACACAACCTGTCTTGGCCCTGTAGAGAAGTGTTGCCAATGAACCATCTGACACCATGTCCAATGCCAGGTGTGGGCTAGAGGGGTATAAAGCCCCCCCAGCATAGAGCTGTGGGGGAATGGAAATGTTTTCTGAAATGATGGAACTGTTTTCTGAAATGATGATGCTCCTTCCAGTACTTTTAAGATAAGTTGGGGACTTGGGGATGAGGTGGAGTGGTGATCTAATATTGTTGTACATATAAAGTGTTTGTATTGTGTAAATATGTCCACCCTTGTGACATCACAACCATGAGGAATTGAAAACAGCCTATTTTATGAATTATATGGAAGAAATGGGGACGGGGCCCTTTTATTTTTTTGCAGATGCAATTTTTTATTACTCTTAGTACCTCTGTCATAGTTGGCATGGACGCTGCTGCCAGGCAATGAGAGGTTCTGATGCTGCTCATCCAGCGTCTCCAGGAAGGACACAAGGTTCTCATGATGGGAAAGCTCATCAGCCACAGGGAATGACACTACCATCATGTTGATGGGGGTGTCGCCCTCAGTGAGGGCCCTGAAGAGTGATGGGATTGGTCGATGGAGGTCTTCCACCGTGCTTTTGGAAGTGGGCGGGGTGTCGCTGTAATTCCTGGGGTTGCACATGCCTGCATCAAACAACACATAAAGGACATAAATTATTAATACTAGCAGCTATATCTGTCCCTTTACAAAATAAATCAAACACTATAATATATATATATATTTCTAATGAACATACTCGGCTTCTTTAAGTTGCACCCATTGCTGACACAGATGGGCACATACAGCTTGTCTAGTCCCTATCAAGAACTACTGCCAATAGAATAGGACCCTCTGGAGCAGATAAACAAACATGAACCTATTGACACCACTAATGACTAATGCCAGGCATGAGCTAGAGGGGTATAAAGCCCCCCAGCATTGAGCTGTGGAGATCTCTGGAATGATGGCGCTTTATCCAGTACTTTTGGGATGAGTTGGGGAGTTGAAGTGGTGAGCATCCAACATCCTGACCTCACAGAATGCAATCAAATCCTAACAGCAATGCTCCAAAATCTAGTAGAAAGCCTTCCCTGGAGAGTGGAGACAGATTTTTTAATACTCCTGATTTCAGAAGAAACTGTGAATGAGCAGCTGTCCTGATACTTGGGTAAACTGACACATGGTGGAATAGGGTGCCTACAGACATGGGACAAATTGTTAAGACTTCATTTTCTGCTGTAGTCATCCAAACAGTTCCATAAAACGTGTTTGTTTTTAACCTGTACAGCTGTACAGTCATCCGCTGGAACACCTACACCCACCATCATCTTATATTGTAGTTAGTAAGAGTACGGTCTGCATTTATAATGCTGAGCAGGTGTTTAGGGGACAGCACTGTTTAAAAGACACTTCAGAGGAACTCAAGCCAGAGGCAGAACAGCTGTTCCTGATAAAGATTCTCCAAATATTCTAAGCAACTCTCAGAACAAACCCAGCATGGACACTGAGACTTTACATCAACCAGCCATAACATTACAACTTCTGAGAGGTAAAGTGAATAACAGTGATCATCTGGTTTGAATGGCATCTGTTAAGAGGTGGGGTTTTGAGACACTTTAGCAAGAACCAAACTGTAATATTCTATACAGATGGGTAATAACATCTCCAGGCAGGTCTTGTATGTTCTGAGGAGTCATGGTGCACAAGGCTCATTGATGCTTATGAATGTAAAGAACTTGGGGGCAACACTTCAGATGTCCCACAAGAAACTATTAAGAAGTTATTTTGTTCACGTGTCCAGCAAAGTTTGACATGTAAATCTCACATGTGACCTAGTAACTGCCTTAACTGAGAAAATGAGGAAGGGGGCAAATATTATTTCACAACATTGTACACTCATTGAGAGAAGCAGGATTGACATTTCAAGGAACTGCCCACCATCTAGGCTGTTCCAGCTGTTAGGTGTTGGGAGCAGTGGTTACATGAGGGTTTGCTATAAAGTTACCCAACTGCTGGTGTGATGATCTTGGGACAACAGTCGCCTCCCCCTAGTAGTGATATAAGGGACATTAACAGCTCAACGATATGTGCAGAACATCCTGTGGTCACGTCTCTCATAGCATGGATTCCAACGGGAATTTTAGCAGGACAATGCACCCACAGCAATGGTTTGATAGATAGAGATAGACAGATAATTTATTGATCCCGAGGAAAATTGAGGCATCCAGTAGCTTAGTTAAATGCAACACCCAAAGAATTTGGGATTACAAGAATCAGTAAGTTTAATCCTCTGGTGAAACTGGAACTGGCTCCTCAGTACAAAGATGCCAAGTATAAAGTGATAAGTAACATGGTATGCAAAGTATCTGACCTTCTAAAATATTAGAATATTAACCAGTAAACTGTGTAGCCAAAAACTATAATATAAATAGATATGCAAATATATGTATATATTGAGACCAGTACACACACATACACATACACATACACACATACATACATACACATACACACACATACACACACATACATACACACACACACACACACACACACATACATACATACACACATACATACATATATATATATATATATATATATATATATATATATATATCCACAGTGGTCTCTCGTCCCCCCTGGGCGTGAAAAAGTCTGCTGGCTCCTGGAAAAAATGATCTCCAGAGTCTGTAAGTTGAGCAGTTCCGTGACCACAGCCTTCCACTGAACAAACTCCTCTGCTTCATGATTACGGTGTGTAATGGGTGAATGTCATTCTCCATTATAGAAGCAGTTTGTCTGCAGTCCTCCTCTCTGCCACTGTTGTCAGAGATTGTCTCTGACCCGCTTGTCCAGCCATAGTGCATCTCTCCTCCTGATGCCACCCCCCCCCCCAGCTCACCAGAGCATAAAAGAGAATGATGGCAACTAACAAGTGGTAGAACATCTGTGGAGTTTTCTACAGATGTTGATGGACCCCAGTCTCCTCAGGAAATAAAGTCGGCTCTGCCCCTTCCTGTACAGAGTGTCAGTGCACTCTGACCGGTCCTGTGCAGTCCGAGGAACTTATAGGTCCTAACCACCTCACATCAACCCCCTCAATTGAGACCACCTGTAGGGGTAGTGCAGGCTTACGAAAGGAATTTTCCTAGGAATGTCTCCGCCAGATTGCAACACTTCCTTGGGCTTCCTTAGATGATCAATTGAGCAATTATGGAAGCAGTTTCGGCAACGTACAAGTGTACAGGATCTACAGGCCCAGCTGCACCATCTGTGGGTAAATGAGCTACAGGATGCCATATGGAACCTGTCAGCCTCCATGTCCAACCATATCTCATCTTGTATCCAGTCTAGAGAAGCCCTACAGGGTAGTAGAGCTTGCTTCCCATTGTACAGTTTTCCCTAATAAATGTATCCTTTCACATAGAGTTATGCTGCATTTGGCACAAATCTGACCCAAACATTTGGGCAAGAGCTGGACCAAAAATTCAGATGATGTCTGGGCTGGACACAGAGCAAAATGTTCGAGAATGTATGGCACATAGCCTGAATGTGAGCCAAGCATTTGGGCTACTTTTATCCTTTCACATTTATCATCATTACATCCACAGTCCACAGTCCTGTAGGACTGTAAGGTTATTTCAGGTTTCTGTGTCATGAAGCCTTAAAACTGCTCCCTTCAGTAAGTTGTTTTCACAAGGCTTTACATAGTGTAAAGCTACATCTTACCTCTCTGAATACACAGAGTTCTTCTCAGGCTTGAGGTTGAAGGAATAGGCATTTTTTGTCTAACTATTCCTGTACAGCAGGATGGAAGCATCTGGTTCCTCTCAGCTCACACCCTCTACCTTCTCCTGTTAGAAGTATGATTTGGCACTGAAGCCCAATCCGAATCAATCCCACTAACAGCACTCTATGTGCTCCCCATGTAAAATAGCTCTGCTGTTGCTGAACAATTCAGATGAATACACAGTGATGGAAATAATTATTTGATCCCTTGCTGATTTGTTGATTTCAATCTCTCACTGTTAAAATGAACCTACCCTTAAAATTGTAGACTGTTCAGTGGGCAAACTACCAAATCAGCAAGGGATCAAATAATTATTCCCTTCACTGCATACTGTGTGCCTTAAAGTTTGTGGACATCTCTTCTATGTCCTGAATGTGCTGAATGACACAGATGTGCAAATGCACACAGCTTGTCTAACCCTGTAGAGAAGAGCTGCAAATAGAATAGTACTCTCTGACAGAGAGCAAAAATGAAATGGAATGATTTGAGGAGTTGGGTATGAGGTGAGGTGGTGATCATCTGACTGATATTCATGTTGCTGAAAGCACTCGGATCCCCACTGCAGTGGTCTAGAACAGGGGTCAACAACCTTTCCTGCAGACTTTAGATCCGACCCTGATCTACCCCACCTGATCCAACTACTGCCTCCATTTTTTGATTGGCTGAATGGAATGTGATAGATTTGGGTTGGAGCTGAAACCTGTAGGAAGGTAGCTTTGCAGGAGCATGTTTGGTGACCCCTGCTCTAGAATCTAGTAGGACAGTAGAGACAGTTACTCCAACAAAAGCCAACAGACAACAGCCTTACTGTTTCAGGCTGACAGAAAGGCTACAGTAACCCAAGCACTGAGGCGAATGGGCTACAACAGCAGAGGAACAGAAAGCTGAGGCTGCAGTAGCAGGAGATGCAGTATCTGCATTGATACTGGAAAAGAAGTAGCATTGTGCCATCTCACCTTTCCTCTTATAAAGCACCATATTTAATTTTTAATTGCAATTCCTTTCCAACTCTTAATTTCTGGACTTCTGATAACCAGAAGACGTCGCTAGATAACAGCTATTGGCTCTGAAATGCAGACACTAAACAAATTATATCTCTCCACCTTTTCTGAGTTAATGACGGCCCACCCGCCTGGGCTGACCGAAGGCTGAACTGCCCTTCCATCCTTTACAGGCTGCCCAACTTCCTGCTAATAGACTTGGGACTAGTTGCCCACCTACCATCACTGACTATGAAGAAATCTACATGGACCCTAATTATCTGCTACTGTAACAATTACATCCACCATCAAACCATCATTACTCCAATACACTTGAGCAATACAGCAGACATGTGATGGTCAAGTGTCCCCTTATCAATAATGTTTGAGTAGTTTGACCAAAGGAGGACCAGAGTTTGACTCCTTTTGAGTTTCATCCTCCTGCTCTGACAGAGTTTTTCCTGCATTGGCACCCTTTGGTGTATGTCTTTATCCTTCATGTTTCATGCGTCGTTGGTCATCTTATAAAGCGCTATACAAATGAATTTGATCTGATTTTTTCCATAAGTCTTCAGTAAGTGAAGTGATACTCCATGGGGTTTCAGGTCAGGCGAGTGAATTGGCCAGTCAAGTACATTCCATTTGTTGTCCTGAAAACTGATCTGCTTTAGTGGAATGATGGAGGGCCACCGTCCTGCCAAAATGTGAAGTGAACAATGAATTGTGAGGTATTTGGTTTGAATCTGAGTCGTTCTGCTTCTGTTTATTCTGAATTCATTCTGGTCTTGCTCTCCACAAAGATGACGTCTACTTTGACCAAAAATGATTCAGATCATGATTTCAGTTGATGTTCTGATCAAACTCACAGAACAATCGCAGCAGTGCATTGTAGTCTGTAGCTCTAGGATTACAGACTGTAGTCCATCTGTTTCTCTGCATACTTTGTTACCCTCCTTTCATCCTGAGCTTCAATGGTCAGGACCCCACAGGACCACCACAGACCAGATATTTTTGGATCAGGCACAGCACTGCTGCTGGAGTGTTTAAACCCCTCAGTGTCACTGTTGGATTGAGAACAGTCCAACAACCAGAAATATCCATCCAACAGCATCCTATGCAGAAACAGATGAGTTTCTGTCTCTGACTTTACACGTAAAAGGTGGAGTGACTAGGTAGGAGTGTCTAATAGAGTAAACAATGTTTAAACACTCCAGCAGCAGGGTGTTATCCACTTGTACCATTGCAACACACTGATGGAGCTATAAAATGTAGCTATATTTTTTACAGGTTTATAGATTCTATTCCATAATCATTAGCTGAGACTGCTCATCAGCCATCCAAAATTGGGACTGCGCTGGATGTAGGCCGATGTGTCAAAGGCCGCGGTATGCTGCACTTGTCACAAATGTGAGCCAAGCATTTGGGCAAGAATTGGACCAAAAAATGTGATGATGTCTGGGCTGGACACAGAGCAATATGTTTGAGAGTGTGTGGCACATAGCTTGAATGTGAGCCCAGAATTTGGTCCAGAATTAGACTAAGACAGACTGAAGCAGAATTCATGAAACTCAGGCTTGAGTGATTTCTGTTATCTGGGTCCTATACGTTATGTGGAGCTAATAAAATGAACTGGGCCAAAACAACAGAGCCCAGCTACACTGTATGTGATGTCCACATGCGATGCTATGGATGATCATGTGCACCATGTTTATATTGTTCTTTGTCATCATTATCGACTCACCCACACAGTCACAGCACTCCTCCCACAGTGTGCCCAAACACAGCATACACTCCTTACAGCAGGAACAGTTTCCCTCTGATGGTCGACACTGGCACAGGCCCTACACACACACACACACACACACACACACACACACACACACACACACACACACACACACACACACACAAGGATGTATTATACAGCAAGATACACAAAATGGAAATGCTGAGAGCAGATGCATGCACTTAGATACATAAACACCACCTTCCACACAAACCCTCCATCGCTGCAAAATGCTGGCTACGTCACTTCCAATTACATGCTTAAAGGAAAGACAAACATCAGCAGCTCCAAAAGCTGCTATAGAGGAATAAAAGTCTCTAGAGAAAGGCTGGAGAAGACCAGAGAAGTCCGGAGAGAGTCTGTTCCAGAAAAAAAAAAAAACACAGATGTGGAAACACTGGTGTAATTCTAGACTGTTTATACAGAGGTCAAATATGAGAGAAATATAAAAAAAACTGTCACACATATGAGAGATTACAGAGAGAGAGAGGATAGAATGAGGGAAAAATAAAATAAAACAAAATAGAGTGAGAGTGAAAAAGAGAAAAATACACAAAACATAATACATTATTGTTAAAAAAGATGTATTGTAAGAATGTATTGATGATATATGTGAGTGAAGTATTAGAGAGAAAGGATAAATGTATTGGGAAAAACTGAACAATTCCCTGTACAGTTCCCTGTTGAGCTCCTCTACGCTGAATACAACATGAGATATGGTTGGGCATGGAGGCATATAGGTTCAGTATGGCATTCTGCGGCACATTTACCCATTTACATTTACGTTCACGGCATTTAGTGCTTTGCTGTTCACTCAGAATATCCTTAACTAGTAGACGAGGCTAGAATCTAGAGATTCCTCACGCTTCGATCCTGTTGAACACAAACGTCTTTATGGAGTTAAGTACTCCTGAAACAGATGAGTCTTCAGTCTGCGTTTGTTCGGACTCCCACAAGAAGTTCATTCCACCATTTTGGTGCCAGAACAGAAAAGCGTCTGGATGCACGTTTTCCTTGCGTTTTGAGGGACGGTGGGTCAAGCCGAGCTGTACTTGAAGCTCGAAGGGCTCTTGGTACAGCTCGAGTTTTGACCATTGCCATCATGTATGGAGGGGCTGGTCCGTTTTTGGGTTTGTAGGTCAGCATCAAGGTTTTGAATCTGATATGTGCAGCTACAGGGAGCCAATGAAGGGAACGCAGCAGAGGAGTTACGTGACTGAATTTAGGAACATTGAAGACGAGCTGTGCTGCTGCATTCTGAATAAGTTGCAAGGGTCTGATGGTCCTCATAGGAAGGCCAGCCAGTAGGGAGTTGCAGTAGTCTAGTCTTGAGATGACAAGAGAATGAACATATGTTGCAGCTGGGCCTGCAGATCTTGGACACTCATAGGTTGCTAAAGTGGGCATTCCAGCTGACTGGCAATAAATCTGTGTTGTAGTCTTGCAGAGACATTCCTGGGAAACCCTTGCTGTTTGGGTGCATTATCTTGCTGAAAATGCCAGTTTGAAGCTCTGCCATGAGAGGCAACACATGGCCACAATATGTCCTGCACATATCACAGAGCTGTTAGTGTCACTACTAGGGCTGAGCGACTGTCGTATGCAACGCTCCCCAGCTCATCACACCAGCAGTTGGGGCAGTGTGTCGCTCCACAACAAAGGCAGGATTGAAGCACTCACCACGGGGCCTCCATACTCAAACTTGATTGTCGTCAGATTCCAAACAGAACCTAGATTTGTCTCTAAAGATGATACAGTTCCAGTCCATAGCAGTTGTTCATGGCATCATTGCAAACAAAGGTCAATGCATGACATGTAATTGGTGCTGTAACATCAAATTTCCTTTTCGTTGAAACGACCAATGATAAACTCATCTTATATCCTTAAACACCCGTGACCTTGGACAGATTAGGGAACGCTGAACACAAGAACAAACCCGAGGAACATTCTTATGATGCCTATGAGCCATTACCACTCACTGTTATTTAGACTGCAGAAGAAACAGTGTGTGACTCAACAAAGGCGGGTGAGATATGCCACCTTTAAGACCATTTAAGCCAACGAGTTTACTCTTCAATTTGCCCAAAAACTACAAGTATGCTTTTAGAGAGCATTTTGCTCCCTCCAGTGCAGAAGGCTGTAGATTTGTAAGGTGACTTTGTGACCATTAATGTGGGCAGTGACTGAGGAACGCTTGGCCTAAATTCTTATATAGCCTGTAAAACAGTCTGGAGAACAAAATCAGCCATAACATTATTACCATCCTTCTTAACTCAAAGCACTATTACTCCACCCAAATCTCATCAACACCCCTACACCCTATCTCCTTAATGCACCATTACAAAATCTCCTCACCACCCAATTACTCCACCTTCATCTTCTCAATGCCCCATAATCCACACTCACCCACACCAATGCTATACCCTATCTCCTTAATCTACCCCATCACTCCACCTTTATCTTCTCGCCACCCTATTACTCAATGCCCCATTACTACGCCTCATCTCCCCAACATCCCATTACTCCACCCTGCCTCCTCAGCCCCATTATTACACCCAATGTCCCATTACTCCACCCCATCTCCTCAGTGCCCCGCTATTCCATGCTGATCTTCTCAACATCCCAATTCTCCACCTTGATCATCTCAATACTCAATGACTCTACTGCCATTTCTGTCTGTCATTTGCATTAAGCACCCTGCATTGATGTTTTACAACATGGAATGTGCTTAAGCAAGTGGGAAGGAAGTGTTTTTTCCAAAATGGAGAGAATTAATGCACATGAAGTGGATGAAGTTAGATGCAGAACTAGTGACGTTACCCTCAAGACAAAAAAACCTGTAAATCTCAGACACAGCAGTTTGTCATCTGCTATGAACAAACGCCACTGATACACCAAGATGAATCTGTAGAGTATGTGGGATTGTAAGATGATTAGATAATACTTTTTAATGAAGAAGAGAGCTTGTGTGATTTGTGCTGATGGATAACAACAGAAGGTGATTGAGTGTTGATGTGTTTCCCTGTCTAACTACTACAGGGCATTTCTTGAATCATTTTAACTATTAGAATCCAAAATCTGCTGTATGTGTTACAGTGCAGCATTTTTACATAGTTACACGGCACTTTCTAGGCTTTATATCTTAGGATCAGAGTAAAATACAGATATGATGCACAAGACATTGTATCATTGCTCAGAAAACAGCGAAATTCCACTTGTTTGCAAATGAATTAAATCCCAGTTTAAATGCCAAAGGAGCTTCAAGTGCATGTTTGCTGCTCTTGCCACATGTACATACTCAACATGCATCCAGACTCCAACTCAGGGGTGGGGCTAATGACATCACTGATCCACATATTGGGTTATAGAGGAAAATGAGGAGAAAGGGGCTGTTTGCTCTATTTCTTTGCTCACAAATTTCAGAAAAAATGTCCGGAGAAGGGATAATACTGATTCATACATACAGTACAAATCATAAAGGTAGTTTCAGCTCAAAACTACTCTGGATAGCCAACAGTACTTCTGAGATATGTTCTATATTTATTTAGTCCTTATAAGAAAAAAAAAACATAAATTGTTGCCGCAATTAAAAAGTATCTAAATTCTGTACATTTTTAGGTCGCAAATGAAGAAAATTGTCTTGGTGATAAAAGTACCATATTTTCCGGACTATAAGCCACACCTGGAAAATAACATATGTAAGAAGAAAAAGCTGCACCTCATTATAAGTCGCATGGTTTAAAGCGTGGAAAAAAAGTAGCGGCTTATAATCCAGAAAATACGGTATACACTACCGTTCAAAAGTTTGGGGTCACCCAAACAATTTTGTGTTTTCCATGAAAAGTCACACTTATTCACCACCATACATTGTGAAATGAATAGAAAATAGAGTCAAGACATTGACAAGGTTAGAAATAATGATTTGCATTTGAAATAACATTGTTTTTACATCAAACTTTGCTTTCGTCAAAGAATCCTCCATTTGCAGCAATTACAGCATTGCACACCTTTGGCAATCTAGCTGTTAATTTGTTGAGGTAAGCTGGAGAAATTGCACCCCACGCTTCTAGAAGCAGCTCCCACAAGTTGGATTGGTTGGATGGGCACTTCTGGCGTACCATACGGTCAAGCTGCTCCCACAACAGCTCAATGGGGTTCAGATCTGAATAGCCTTCATTTCTAAGAACAAGAATAGACTGTCGAGTTTCAGATGAAAGTTCTCTTTTTCTGGCCATTTTGAGCGTTTAATTGACCCCACAAATGTGATGCTCCAGAAACTCAATCTGCTCAAAGGAAGGTCAGCTTCTGTAACGAGCTAGACTGTTTTCAGGTGTGTGAACATGATTGCACAAGGGTTTTCTAATCATCAATTAGCCTTCTGAGCCAATGAGCAAACACATTGTACCATTAGAACACTGGAGTGATAGTTGCTGGAAATGGGCCTCTATACACCTATGTAGATATTGCACCAAAAACCAGACATTTGCAGCTACAATAGTCATTTACCACATTAGCAATGTATAGAGTGTATTTGTTTAAAGTTAGGACTAGTTTAAAGTTATCTTCATTGAAAAGTACAGTGCTTTTCCTTCAAAAATAAGGACATTTCAATGTGACCCCAAACTTTTGAACGGTAGTGTATAAGATTACGGAGACATCCCACAAATTGGACTAGAGGTCTAAAGGTTAAAGCTACTTTTAACGGATAGAGTGAAATTCTTCTGAACCAAAAGATAAAATATTTGAGTGGTGGCATCACAACATTTAAACATTCTGTTTAAATGTTTTGGGTTTTTGCAAACGGACAAAGAAATTATGCTGAAAACGTTCTGGAGAGCAACTGTCCTCACACATTTGACGTCTGGTTGCGGGTGTCTGTGTCATGAAGGGGCTTTCTTCTTTTGCCATGCTGGAAGATTAAAGAGAGAGTTAGAAATTGTGATTTGATACTGGTGACGTGTGGAGGGGTGAGAGAGAGAGAGAGAGAG